>CM052540.1:122799112-122826066 GCA_028533065.1 Trachops cirrhosus | reverse complement strand
GGAATGGCTTCAACCCATGATATAACTGGGAAGCAACTCCCCTGGTTGGAGAACCAGGTCAGAGCTTGGAGATGATTGGCTCCACACCACAGGGCCACACCTGCCTGGACTTACTATGGCAGCCCAGAAAAGCTGGAAGAATATGGGAATGCTGGCAGCTGTGGCCAATTGTGGGCGGAGTCGGAAATGGTGCTGCAGAGGAAGATTGGCACTGGGATTTAAACCCAGGTGCGGTAGCCATATGGTGTCTTTTTGGGACCATGCGGGTTGGGCAAAGAAGGACCACAGACTTCTATTTCTTTTTCTGAGATATGGTACCCTGGACTGGGCAGAGGGGTAAGGAAAGACTGTGCGTTTGTGGGCACTCTAAGGGACTTTGGTATCTCAATGAAGACATTAAGTTATTATTCTCAAGTTTGTATAACTCTTTAAATAAATAATCCCTTTCCTTTTCCCCAATCTCTGACATTGAGATGTCTTTTCTTTTTAAAAGGCAAAGTATCTTTCTAAATGGGCCTACATAGAGTAAGGACTGGATTTGTGTATGTGAAACTATCAACAGTCATTATCTCTCTGTGGTACAACTGTGAGTAAATTTTGTTTTCTATTTAATTTATTTTTATAGATTTTTTCCATGAATATTACACCTGTGGCCAGATAAATCTCTTTAATTTTAAACATTAATCTTATAAAATAAAAAAATGTAAAACAAATAACAGCCCTGACAGGTGTGGCTCAGTAGGTTGGGTGTCGTCCTGCAAACTGAAGGATTGCTGGTTTCTGGTCAGGGCACAGGCCTGGGTTGTGTGCGGGTCCCCCATTGGGGGCAGGCAGAAGGCAGGTAGTGGATGTTTCTCTCTCCCTCTTTCTTCCTCCTTTTCCCTCTCTCTAAAAAAAATAAATAAATCTTTAAAAAATAAAATAAAGAACAAAAGGAGTCCACATGAGCACATCAAACCCAGGGGGGATAAAGTTGCCACAGGCTCTCTATTGGCAACTCTGTCACCTGGCACAGACAGGCGCCCAGTCATTCCGCCTGCCCTCTCATTGTGAGCTGTTTTCCCAGCTTCAGATCCTCCTCTTTCCCACACCTCCCACCTGTTGCCTCATTTTCACGTCAGCAGGCCCCACCTACTGCTCAGGTGTCCACTTTGCTCTCCCTCTTCCAGGAAGCTCCTGTGACTCCTAGGTCTGGGTCAGGTCCCAATCCAAACTGCATTATTAGCACCCCCTTACTAGACTGTAGTTCCTGAAATTAGGGCCACGTCTGATTTGTTCACTGTTATACCCCAAGCACCTGTCAACACTGCTTCACCAACAGTCTGAATGAATCTGTTAAATGACTGAGCTCACTTATACAAACTTCATATCTGGCTTGCTACCTGCACTTTTTTTTTTTAGCACTCTCAACTGGACTCTAGTTTGATTTCCTTCTAGAAAACTTACTTTGTCTACTATCCATCTTCTTAACCAAAGGAACCTTTTGTTTACCTTTTGTTTAGAGAGTAAGATGGAGTTGAAGTAGACATACAACCATGCTGTTATGTTGAAATACACACTTGACCCCTAAGGCTTCTCATTGCCCTGTGTATTACAGGGTGTTGTGGTTGCCACGTGAATGTCAGAAGTTTTGTGAGATATTCCCTTATTTCTGTAGAAACTAAACTGGATGAGCAATTAGGGCAAGAGTAAACACTTCAGGCCTTCTTTGTGCAAACTTACAGACCAGAGTTTACATTCAACGTGTATTGAATAAATACTGAATGCAATCAGAGCTGAAGTCTAAAAGGATATTTAATAGAAGAGCTGCAATAATCAGTTCCTTTAATGGCTTGGTGAGAAGCAATCTCTAATAGTTCATTTAATCTGGGTTTACAACATGCTTTATTGATATGATTGTAGTTGTTGTCAGTGATACTACAAAACAGTGGCAAGGAGTACAGTTACTTAGGACCTGTAGCATGTGCGATCTGGAAGGGATTTTATTGTTCACCTCATCACATCCCTTAATCATCTTCACATAAAGGTTTTGAGACACAAGAATATAAAGTATTTAGCTCTTGGCAGAATTGGGCTTGACCACAGGACTCCTGCCCTTGGGTCTTCATTTAATTTGCCACTCTTGTAATAAAACACCACTGAAAATTTTAGGAAAGTGTAAATTAATTTAATTTAAGCTTTGTTATTTATATATACATATAATGTATATGTCAGTAGTGTATACCTTAATACACTTAGTCCAGGTTGTACATAGAATAAAGCAATATTTATGAGGGGTATCTATCCAACCAAAATCAAATTACTATATGTCATTGATCTAAGATGCCAATGATTACATTAATAACTTATTTTATTTACCACTAAGAAAGAAATAAAAACTGCCACTTAATTGAAGACTCTATCAGTTATAGGAGGTGCCCTGATTTCAGAAATACTAACATGGAAAAAAAATGTCATCTTGAAATCTGAAATATGATGTTAATTAGGATCATGTTTATACTACTCTTTTCAGCTTAAATAATTGATTTAATATTCTAATGTCTATATTTACACCACGTTCATTAGCAAATATACGTGAAGAATACAGGCACAGATTTTCAATAAAGAATTCATGCATATAATTTTTTGTAAGTCAAATATCAGGATGCTTTTGAAAACCCAACTTAAACCAACCTTTTTTTCTAGTTTTTCAACTGTAATTAAAATTTTAAATTTATTTTTAACTATGTATTATTGATTATGCTATTACATTTGTCACAATTTTCCTCCTTTGCCCTGCTCCACCCAGCACCCCACACTCCCTCAAGCAATCCCACCATCATTGTTCATGTCCATGGGTCATGTTTATAAGTTCTTTGGCTACTCCTTTGCCTATAGTGAACTTTACATCTCCATGGCTACTCTGTAACTACCTACTTGTACTTCTTGATTCCCTCACCTCTTCACCTGTTCTCCCAAACTCCCTCCCATCTGGCAGCCAACCAAACATTCTCTGTATCCATGATTCTGTCTCCGTTATTCTTGTTTGTTTAGTTTGTGTTTTAGATTCTATTGTTGATAGATATATATTTATTGCCATTTTATTGTTCATAGTTTTGATCTTTTTCTTAATAAGTCCCTGTAGGACTTCATGTAATAATGGCTTTGTAATGATGAACTCCTTTAGTTTTTTTCTTGTCTGGAAAGCTCTTTATCTGCCCTACAATTCTAAATGATAGCTTTGCTGAGTAGAGCAATCATGGCTGTAGATCCCTGCTTTTCATGACTTTGAATATTTTTTGCCAATCCCTTCTAGCCTGCAAAGTTTCTTTTGCAAAATCACCTGACAGTCTTGTGGGAACTTCCCCGTAGGTAACTAGCTGCATTTCTCTCACTGCTTTTAAGATTGTCTCTTTATCTTTACCTTCAGTGTTTTAATTATGATGTGTCTTGATATGGTCCTCTTTCCATCCACCTTGTTTGGGATTCTCTGTGTTTCCTGGACTTGCATGTCTATTTCCTTCACCAAATTAGGGAAGTTTCCTATCATTATTTTTTCAAATAGATTTCCAATTTCTTACTCTTTCTCTTCTTCCCTGGCACCCCTGTGATGCAAATGTTGGACCTCCAGAGGTTGTTCCTGAGGCTGCTTACACTATCCTTGGTTTTTGGATTCTTTTTTCTTCTTGTTCTGATTGGTTGTTTTTTTCTTCCTTATGTTCCAAGTCATTGATTTGACTCTCAGCTTCATCCATTCTATTGTTGTTTCTCTGTAAATTGTTCTTCACTTCAATTAGTGTATCCTTCATTTCTAAATGGATCTTTTTTATGTTGTTGAGGTCCTCACTAAGTTCCTTGGGCATCATTATAACCAGTGTTTTCAACCCTGCATCTAATAAATTGCTGGTCTCCATTTCATTTAGCTCTTTTTCTAGAGTTTTGATCTGTTCTTTTATCTGGGCCATGTTCCTTTGTCTCCTCATTTTTGCGACCACCCTGTGTTTGTTTCTATGTATTAGGTAGAGCTACTATGACTCCCTGTCTTGGTAATCTGGCCTAATGTACTATGTGTCCTGTAGGATCCAGTGGCTCAGCCTCCCCTATTACCCAGGCTGGGTACTTGAGGTGTGCCCTCTGTGGGCCTGAATACACCTTCCTCTTGTAGTTGAGCCATGGTTGCTGTTAGTAGGTCAATGGGAGCAATTTAGCCAGGCCAGTCAGCTGCAAGGACTGGCTGTGACCACACACTACCAACCTCCGCCCTCCTTGGAGGATCAGCTGTGCACAGGCAGGGTGGTGGTGCTCCAGTGTGGTCTGTAGCTGTCCACTGCAGTGTGCACAGGCTCTGGAGTTTCCCAGGTGGTGCCTGCCGAGTTCAGCCCCCACCTGTATTCTACCCAGTGCCACCTGCATGAGCTATAAAGCAATCCAAGATAGCTGCTACTTGTGCTGGGATTAGAGATTCTCATGCAAAGCAAGCTGTAAATCAAGAATGGCTGTTTCTAGTGCCAGGCCTGGGCCACTTAGCAAGAGATACAGGGGCTGGGGGCTTGCTGAGACTGGCTGTTGCTCATTTGATAGGATTTAGAAAGTTGTGAAGTATTAGCCAAGACCAGCCATTCATACAGAAAAGTCACAGTAAACAGTTTGGGTGGGCCAGTAAGTTTGAGTGGGAGGGAGTCTCACATGATCCACGGCAGGGCGAACAGTGTTAACCAGGCTGATGGAGATACCCACCTGTGGTTCTATGCAGGAGAGCTCACTAAAGGGATAATGGTCTCTACCTGCCTTTCTGTCTGGGAGAATGTTGTCTCCCAGCTCCTGCCTTGATGCCAGATAATTCAGTTTCTTTCTGTGTGCCACTGGTGCCTTTCTGACTTCTACTCTGATGCTGGAGCTCAGAGGGAGTGAGTGTGAATAAGTCCATGTGTGGGTTATTTAAGAGGAATTGCTTGGGACTCTGAAAGTTTCTCCCACCAACTCTATCCCCACTGGTTTTTGCAGCCAGAAGTTATGGAGTTTATCTTCCTGGCCCTGAAACCCTATGCCAGGCAGCCTGGTGTGGGGCTGGGGCCTCTTGCTACCAAGATATCCCTCCCAAAATTTTATCCACCACACATGGATGTGGGACCAGCCCATTCCATGTCTGTGCCCCTCCTACAAGTCTGGATGGATGTGGTTTCTTTAATTCCATAGTGGTCAGACTTCCATTCAACTCAATTTCTGACAATTCTGAATGATGGTTGTTCAATATTTTAGTTGTAATTTTGATGTGGTTGTGTGAGGAGGTGAGCTGTGTTTATCTATGTTGCCATCCTGACCGGATGTCTCTAAAGCAACCTTTCAAATAGAGTTTACTACCTTACTTCTACCAATTTCAAGCAGCATCCAAGAACTGACTCGGATTCTCTGTTTCCTTTCATCTCTGCCACTTCCTTGTATTGGTCTTGAACTTAGCCTAGCTCCTCTTGAAACATTCAGATGCTGGAGTAGAATCAGGACTCACATTTGCTGTCCACACCACACAGAGCAAAGGGAGCCAACTGTTCTAACTTTCTTAGTTGGAGGCCTAGGATTCACTCTGAGGGACCAGCTTGAGTCACAGCAGTTTAGTGGAGCCATTAGGAACATAGATTGCAGAACCAAACTGTTCTTGAGTTTGGAACCCAGGCCAGCTCACTGTTTACCAGCTTTGCACCTCAGCAGCAGATTGGGTATGATAATAACACCCGCCCCATGCAGATGTTGTGAGGATTAGATGGATGAATGCAGTGCTTAGAACAGTGCCTGGCACTTAGTAAACGCTATGAAAGTATTATTGTTGTTAGTGATGATGATGTGATTCATCCCTGAAGTAATCACCGTGGCTAGAGGGAGACTATACCGAATGGCTTAGCCTAGGTCAAAGGCACCTCCAGAGTAATAGGCAGAATTTGCTTCTCTGGAATCACATGAGGTCCCCAAATAGGAGCACTGAGAAGGTAAATTAAGGGATAGAAAGCAGGTAGTAGTAACCAACAAATGTCCACTATACAAGTCATGATTTAAATACACAGAGATGTTTGATAAATCATATTATAAAATGGAGACCATGTGTCCAAGGTAAATAATCTTCCCAAGCCTTATATTTTTGTCAAATGTGTATTTTCTTATACCAAGTTTCCATGTTATATAAATTATACATGTTAAAAATGTTCCTCAGACTCCCCGTTTCCTCACATGTTTTCATTCATGTTCCTACTCAGTCAGCGCTCGTTGACTACCCACTGTGCACCAGGGCCCCCAGTGAACAAACCAGACCTGTTCTCCGCCCTCGTGAAGTTTGTGGTTGTTCAGAATGATAGTTCTTAACAAATATTAATCTTCCTTTAGCTAGATCACTAGTATATAAAGTGAAAGAGTAAATAGGACCCTAGAAAATCAATATGTGATTTTGGGGGGTTTACTAGATTACTTTTTGACTATAGTACTATGATGATATGTATTTTATGTGTCTACCTCCCCTGTTAGACTGTGAGCTGCTGGAAGGCAGACAGGCAGGACTCTGTTCAGTTGTTTATCTGCAACACCTGAGACAATGCCTGGCGCATCACAGCTTTCAATTAATTTATTTATTCAGATCTCCAGAAAAGTAGTATGCATGACTGGAATGGGTAAGAGTTAAGTAGAAAGAGGCAGTCTTTGAATATTACCCAAACGATACTTCTAATTCTTCAATTTATGATCACTTGAAGTTTACGTCACCATTTTCTAGATATCAAAGCAAAATGTGGCATATAATCTACCTCTGAAACTAACCCCTAATTTTTAACTAGGCATTTTTCCCTAAATTCACTGGCCTGTAGCTCTGGCCATATGGTTCAGATCTGGCCAATGGGATTTGTTAAGTATTAAATGGTACTTCCTGAGAGCCTAAAAAGCCTCCCTAAAAATCTATAAAAAGAAGGAAGGAGACATGCAGCATCTCTGCCCTCCCTCCCTGTAACTGGAACTTGAATGCATGGCTGGAGCACAGACAGCCGTCTAAAGACAGGGGCAGGGGAACAGAAACGGAGCCTGTGCCCTGCACGCCGGGAAGCAGCGCCCCAGCCCTGGGCAGCCTGTCTCTGGGCTTCTTCATGTCCACCTGTTCAAAGCCCGGTTGTTGGTTTTGGGGGTTTTTTTGTTATAGATAACTAAATGTAATCCTGATTGAAACCCACACCCATCTGTTTACATAAGACAGCAAGTAACCAAATAAACAACATACATTTTTCAAAGGACCACTTGCTTATGATATGCCACTCCTTGGAAATCATTTTATCTATTATTGAATGAAAATATTTAACTTCTCTGATTCTGGGTATCTTTAAAATGAGTAAATTTCTTTTCTTTGAAAATCTATAACTTAGACTTCTTAATTCCAAAAGAACTAGGAAAAAACAAGGGATTTCTTGCCCTGTAAAAGTCACCATGGCTACTACCTCCAATAGCAGCCTGTCCTGTTCTTGCCCCTCCTTTGGCTGCTCTGGGCTTGGGGGACAGAAAGCAAAGGTGGGGTGAGGGTATACTGAGGGTCACAAGAGTGACTCAGAAGTCATCGTCTTTAAGTTTTTAAAATCCACAGCCTTTCTCCGGCCCTGTTCTATAAGTAACCTCACTTGAGCTTCTAAACCCTGTGACAGAGGCAGGACCAGTATTATCCTCCTTGTGAAGCTGAGTAAACTGGGGCTCAGGGAGGTGATGGGATTTGCCCAACAAGTGATGTTTCACGAGAAGGGAGTCTGTTCCCCTAGGGCATGATATATATGTACTTGCCCTCATCCTCATAGGTCTGTCCCAATAGCATAATTTTTCCTTTCTTTAGTAAAGGTGAAATAAAACAAAGATATGCTAATCCTACTCAGTCTGATTTAACAAAGGCTCGCACAGGACCATCTGAGATTAGACAATCAATATTCATTGTATTTTTCTTTTTTTCTTTCTTTTTTTGGGGGGGTTCAGATTTTGCAAGCTGCCTTTGGTGAAGGAATTGGGGGCGGGGGGTGGGAAGGATTAAGGCATAAGCAGGAGAGCCTTATTGATATTTCAGCCTCTTTCCAGACCATATTCCTGAATGACCAAGGCCCCTGTTTGCTGGGCTGGTAGACGCCCCTGACTGACTGAACCTGCCAGCACACTGCAGCTGGCTCCTAGCAAACATATGGTGTCAGGGGCGGTGCTTTGTCTGTTTATTTATTCATTCATTCATTCATTCATTCATTCAGCAGGCAGATAGGCTCCATGAAACAAAATCCCTTTGTTCTCTACATGGATTACTGAATATCAGAGCTGGGGAAAACAACTTTCAGACAAGACCATCCAACCCTTAGTTTGCATACAGTCGCTGCTCCTGTGAGAGGAAAAGAATACACTCATATATGCACACACAAATACATACCGGGAATGTACTGTCATATATAATGTATGATGTATATTTGAGGATACATTATTAATAACATGCATACTATTTGAGAAACATTATGTAGTATTCCTTCTAATTTAGGCATACATCATGTCAATGCATTGATATTTTTGCCACTTTTGAGAGACTTTTATGAACAGAAAGGATTATTCAGGATTTTTTAAAATAAGTGATATATTGAAGTTAAAAATGAAAAGTATAAGTCTTCAGCTTTTACTCTTACAAATCTTATTAGTCTGTTCAGAAAACTAACAAATTTTAACAATGACTTTTAAGAAAGCTTTGGTTACTGTATTAAGTTAATATATGAACACAGTTAATTAAAAAATATCCTCGAACATTTTAAACTGCATTTATACTTTTGTTTCCATCTTAAGTATTGATAGCAAAACCTTTTTTAAGAACCTAAATTACTCTTATACATGGATGTTAAGCATATTTTTAATGTTTTAAGATTTCTAATCCTGTTTTTGAACTTAGTAAGATATTCTTATATTTTCCAATTTATAGTCACGAGTTTAAATTAATTATTCAATGACAAATTTATATTGGAAACAAGACTGCTTATTTATTCTTCTTGTAGGTATCATAAATACTTAAAGTACCACAGGTCACTTAACACAAAAATGATTTATCCCCTGGGTTTGCCTCTATACTTAATTCTAAATCTTCCTGAGAATAAAAGGTGCTTAAAAGCCAAAGGAAACAATGTCATCCCAAATAATTTGGGTGTTACTGTCTCCTCATGCTAATATTTCATCGAGATCACAGATAGAAATGAGATATGAGGGTAAGGGTTAGAAATACACAGCACCCTCTTCCTCCCAGTCCCTGTTGTCAGGCTGAGCCACTTCCCAGTCACTATGTCAACCCCAAATGACTGCACTGAAGTCTCTATTGACGCCACAGGGTGGCGGGTTCTCAACAGTGGGTGCATTCAAATATTTTCTTCTGCTGACCCATACCCAGTACCTGAGAAGGCTCCTCCCTCTCCTTTAATTGATAATCTATCCAAACAATCATCGGATTCTTTGTATTTCACCTACAACCTCTGAAATACCTCTAGATCTTCCCCACCTCTCTTCCCCGCAGCTATTGCTGAGCTCAGGCTTCAGAATTCTTCCCTCCTCGGGTTAGCCAGTAGTCCGCCTCCAGTCTTGTCTGTTCCGGGGGCTCTGCCACAAGCCTCCTCCCTCAGTCATGGTAACAGCAACTCCGCCACCACCATCCACTACCACTGCCATTTGCAAATACCTTCTGCAAACCAGGCAGCACGGCTGCACGCTCTCCCCGTGTTACCCCCCTGGCTTTCACCAGATGTCAGCATATAATGAATTATTAGCCTCACTTTAAGATGAGTAAATTGAGGCTCCAAGAGGTTAAATAACTTTTCAAGTCACACAGCTAGTGCAGAGGTAAATCAGGACTTAAGCCTATTGCTTAGCAGTTCTAAAAATAATGTTTTTTCACTTCTCCACCTATCACATTCCTACTCTTTTTCAAAACTGTCAATATATTCATGGATCCCTTCCTCTGAGAAGACTGCCCCACTCCTGACGCTGGTCTGACTGAAGTGTCTTGCCCTTGGTCTTCCATGGCAGTGCCTGCACTCCTTTATCAGATCAGAGCGCTAAGCACACTTTATTATAGTGGTTCACATACACTTCTTTACCTTGCCAGCACTGAGGAAAATGTCTGATACACTAATAAGTGAGTGGGGCTGGGATGGGGACAGAAGGAAACCAGCAAATAGCTCCTCAACTTAAGCACACATTTAGAGACCAAAATACTCCAATACTTAGCATCCTGGTGACCTTGGGCAAGTCATTTAACTCTCTGGTTTATCCCAAAGATGAAATGAGGATAATAATTCTTCTTGCTGGGCTGTTCTAAGAATAGAATTAAAACATACAAAGAATATTAGGCATACTGCTTGATGTTTAAACAATAAATAATAGCTGCCAGTATATTATTATGTTATTGACCACAGAAGTAGGTGCTGTTTCTGAGTAGGTGATGTGAATGAAATATATGCAAATAGAGTGTCTCACAGAGAACAGACTGATGGTTGCCAGAGGGGAGGGGAATTGGGGGACTGGGTGAAAAATGTGAAGGGATGAAGAAGTATGAATTGGTAGTTACAAAATAGTCTCATGGGGAGTACAGCATAAGGAATATAGTTAATAAAATTACAAAAACTATGTATGGTGCCAGGTGGTACTGGAAATATCTAGGGGACCACTTTATAAAGTATATGATTGCCTAACCACTATGCTCTACACCTGAAACTAATACAAATAATATTGAATGTAAACTGTAACTGAAAAAATATATAATTAAAATGCAATGGTTGTTGGTGGGTGGGGGAAGTAGAGTGTTTGCAGGGAAGAGCCTGGCCCCTCTGGGGACCAGCAATAAATAAGTGACTTCAGAATTTACTTTCTGTCCCTAGAGAGCTTTCTTTGCATACAATCAGAGAATGCCAAAAGTCTCTCTTTTCTATGGTTCATTTTAATTGGCATCCAAAGACATTTACTGAGTTCCCATTGTGTGCCCAATACAGAGCTGTATAGAAGATACATTATTGAGGACAGGCTTCTGCCCTCCAGGAGTTGGTTCTAGGTCTCCCAGGGAAAAGACTTACACACACTCAGTGTGGACAGGAGTAAGGGCCATCGCTGGCCCCGGTGGAGCTGGGAGCGTCCAAACGGCTAAAGAAAAGAGATCATCACTGAGATCAGATGGGTAGTTCATCAGCCCAGGGCAAGTTTAGGTTGTGAAAAGCCCAAAGCAGTTGCGCTATGAAGATTGTGGACCAAGCTAGAGAGTTGTGAACACATAAATGTGTTAACACGTGTCTGGGTACCACAGACTGATGTAACTAAATCAAAGCCCTCAAATACACCCAGATTCTGCCGCTACAGTGACTTCTATGCAGAGCATGAATTGGATTGTGACAGAACTTGAATCTCTGTTCCACTTTGCCCTCTCTAAATGTCTTTTTGTGAATTATTTCATTGGAATCTCATAACTGAACATGGCACTCAGTACTTTCTCCTGCTGAGGCAGGTTAATACAGCTTATCTAGGTGATTGCCTGTGTTGTATGATTTGACAGACCTGGAAGACACAAATTTCAAAAGCTCTCCATCTCCCGGCAATTTCACCAGCACTAATACATTCCCCCGGATTAACAGCGGACTCCAGGAAAGATCACATGTTAAGTTGGCTGTCTTGTATATTTTGGCATGATCTAGTTAATTATCTTAATAACTAGATGAAAGTACAGAATAAGCAAATACGTATTGAGCATGAACTGTGTGACAGACACAAGGCCAGAGGCTGGGACGTGATAATGAATGGGATGTGGTCCCTGCCCTGCAGTGGCTCACAGCTTGATGCCTGGGGAGTGGGGATGCCTGAAGCACTGCCGGAGGGAGGGAGGCTTGCTGAGGGCCTGGGGTGGAGAGTTCCTTAATCCACCAGGGTAGCATGAGGTCCCAAACCAAAAACAGCTAAGGTCAGAGGAAGAGCTTCATGTAAATTGTAGCTGTTTTACAATTGATCTAGGACAGCTTTGTTTCCTAGACTCCTCCAGTCCATTCTCACTTCTGCCTCCTAGGGTACCTGCAGTCTACCATCCCATTCGTGAGTATTCACTTAGGTGGCCTGTGGACTTCACAGCCTGAGTGACTTGATAGTACTCACTCCTCTTGGGTCAGCTGCCCCAACCTCAGGCCCTCATTTTCCTCACAGCCAGTTACCTCTTCTCCCTGCTTCCAGCCTGTGATTATCCACCACACTTTCTGCACCGCAGCCAGAGGGTGTCCTTTTGAAACACAAAGCCTGGTTGTCATCCCTACTAGGTCTGATCATTCCACTCCCCAAGGAAAACTCTGACAGGGGTTTCCCCTGCATGTGTAAGCTCCCAGAATGTACACAGCTCTAGCCCTGTGTGTGTGTGTGTACTTCCCCCCCGAAACCACCATATACTCGTGAGTTTAAGCCACAATGAAGCAGGCCAAAGGAGGCCTTGTGCACTTTTATTTTTAATAGAGTCCACCAGATTTCTTTTCCCACAGTTGTAGCAAACATTTCTCCCCATCCTCACCTGCCCTTTTTAATTTTGCAACCCTGATGTGTAAAACTTAGCATCTCATTGTTTATTTGTTTTTTTTTCTTTTTTGGGTAGAGAGAGAGAGAAAGAGAAGGAAAGAAGGAAGGAAGAGGGAAGGAAGGAAGGAAGGAAGGAAGGAAGGAAGGAAGGAAGGGAGAATGGGGAGAAAGAAAGAGAGAAAAGGGAAAAAAGGAGAGGGGAGAGAGAGAAAGGAGTCTCTGTGGTTTAAATGGATGTTTTCCCCTGACCTCTAGCAAGGCTGACCATATTTTTAGATATTTATTAATGATTAGGAATTCCTCCTCTATAATTTGTCTGTTCATAATCCTTGCTCGATCTTCAATCGAAGTGTTTTTCCTTTTCTTACTAATTTGTAAAAGCTCTTTGTGATACTAACATTTTTGTTTCTTATAGACATAATAGCTAACATTTATTGCTTTTACACACTCAGCACTGTTTTCCCAATCAATTGTAGGTCTTTTGATTTTGTTCATGTTATACTTTCCTAAATATAAATTAATAAATGTATGATAACTATGGATAAATGAATGCATGAATGGATTGAATAAATAAAATGTGTACATTTTATCTGCCCTCAAAGACTGGCTTTTTGACCAGGGACTATTTCATCACAAGAGTCCTCTGTAATCTCTAGTCCTTCTTTACCTCCTTTCCCTGTTCCCTCCAACCACCACTCTCTGCCTCTTGTTGGACCAGGAATAGGCACAGCAAAGATGCTTAATAAATGCTTTCAGAAGGGAGAGAATGCTTTACTCTCCATTAAGTGTTGGACTTTGGAAAAGGGCTCAGGAAATGTACACTCAAGCTGAGTACAAGAAATGTTTCTGGTTTCATGAATTGTAAGGAGGGAGAAGTGATTGGTTAGTTACCTGAAATGATACACCTAACATGTAGGGACATAAAAGATCTTGGTAATGAGGCAACTAAGTTTTTAGTGTTATTTCCTTAATATACTGTGTCCTTCTGGGAGGAGTTTAAAATCCTTTCAGGCTTATTTGTGAAGCACCAACCAGCCTGCATGCAGGACTCGAGAGAAATTTTGTCATTGTTCCAACTTACACAAATAGGAGCAGAATCGACAACAACTGGGAAAAGTAGAATAGCAAAAACATTAAACCAGAATCAGAGAGGTTTCATCTCTAAAGCGTGGATTGGATGATTTTCTTTTCATTTTAGAAGCGCTTCACATTTGAATGTATACCAGTATACCCCAGTGTAATTCAAAATTAAAATATTTCTTCACGGTCCCCACCCACTCCTGCTGCTGAGACTACAAAACAACCTCAGCTGATCCTTTCTTGAATCACCCGCCTCCAGTTTTCCTTTAATAGTCCATTCTCTTGGGACACTTGGTGTGTTACTTGCAGATAAAATACTTAAGTGTTTCATTTGGAATCAAACACAGTTTCCTGAGGAAATTACTGAAATCACAGAATTGTTGAATAAGCTGATAAGCAAAATCAGATCACCAGGCTTGTATATCATCTTTAAAAAAAATACAGAATCTAAAGAAGCTTCACAAAGATATACAAACAGAAAAGCCTCAGTGTAGGAGTTACTTAGGTCAGTCCCAAAGCACCATTGCCTACCAATGTAGATAATCAGAAAATAATGATTTCAATAAAAAATGAGCAGGATCAGGTTCTGCAAACTTATCAGTAATAACTCTAAAAGCTGATTCCCTGGAGATGGACTCATGACATTGGCTTTGACAGTTCACCTGTCTCCTGGCTAGAAGCAGAGGTCCCAGCAAGATGATCAAACACTGGTCCATAACGTATTCTAGCCTGAGGATGATCATTGACATCAGACACTGGTGAGCCTTGAGCAGGATCAATTCATCCATTCATTATCCAGTGAACATTTACAGAGCACGCACTCCACGCACTCTCCCAGCAACGCGCTGGCTCCTTCTCTGGGAGAAAACAGTCCCTGTTCAAATTCTAGGGGCAGCCAAGTCAAACGCCCACAGGAGCCAGGCAGGTGACATAAATGGGGCAGGCCAGGTGGGGATTGGGAATGAAGAGTAGAGGCTGCATATAAGAGGCTGCCTTTCCTCTGCTCCCTGGATTATTTCCCTAAGGGAACACACGCAAGCTCAGAGTAGCCATGTATTCCAGTTTTCAAGAAAGAATTCTCAAATCCCAATTTTATTGTGAAATATCTTTCTTTTAAGTATTGATAATTAATAACAATTCTCTTAAAAATTGCTATGTCAGCAAAGCAAAACATAACTGCAAGGCCAAATTTGACCTCAGCAGCCTAGTTTACAACCTCTGACATAGAACATTAGGTAATAATTTAAAACATGGGCAATGAATTTCACAAAAATGTCACCATTTTCCTCTCCCCTCAACTTTTAAAAAACCTGATATATGGGACGGCTACTTTTAAATAAGTTTGACATAAAGTAAGTTTTTTTAATGGTTGGAATTTGATAACGGAAAGCTCTCCCCACCCCATTCGCCGACCACCACTTGGAGTGTGTAGGATTTCCTGTGCAGTGACTACACATACAGTCATGTGTAGGTGTCCTTACCACCTACACAGCATTGGTCCTCTTGTTGTGGGGTCCCACCCCACAGAGCTGTCTCAAGATCTAGATGCTACCCCATTGCATATTCTGAAACTCCTCCCTGACACTGTGAATCCTCACTGATTTTTACAAAGTGGAAGATAACTTTTCTTTTTCTGGAAATTGCCTCTTTCTCTCTCTCTACTCCCAGAAAGTTCTCCCACCCTTGGTCTTTAGTATCCACCCTAGCACCCCTGCCAGCCTATGCTGCAACTGTATAGACGAATGAGGGAAAGGAGCCTTGACCGGAGGCGCTACACGAACATTTGGAAGATTGTCAGAAGATTGTCTGACTCCTTCATGAATGGGCTGCCTTAGAATTGTGAAGTACACCATCTACACAATAAGGGATGGCCCTGTTCCCATCCCCTCAGGGGGACTTTCTCCCCAATCCATCTTCAAATTTCTTTTCTCTTGGCACCTCATAAACCCATGGCCCTTGGTTTTCAACTTCCTGTTACCACAATGAATCAACCAGTCAAGAATAAAGGACCTGAACTAGGTGTTCCCCCATCCACCCCCAGGGTCTTGATCTTATAAAGGATTGACAGGGGGAGTCACCTTGGGCCACGTGAGAGGCGTGCTTTGAACAAACTGGAACAGAGGGGGGTAAATATGTATCATGTGGCAGCATTCCAGGGATTCTTGAGTCCAAGCTTCAAAAAAGAAATGGAAAATTAACAGCTACAATTGCAAATGAGTTTAATCTACCCTGAGATGTATTTATTTATGTTGTTGTGGGGTTTTTTTACATACACGTTGTTTCCTAAAGTTTGTATTTTAATGCTTTTAGGACTTGAACCACTCCTCTTAATTGTTTTATATACTGTGTGAATTAAGAAACAGATTCTGCTGTTAAGGCAAAGACCCAAAGTACACTGACTTAAATGAAGTGAATTTGTTTTTTTTCTCATGTACTGTAGAACACAAGCAGTACAGAGCTAGGATGACAGATTCCTGGTGTGAGGGACCTAGACCCCTTCTATGTTGTTGTTCAACCATCCTAAGGCGTTGTCCTCATCTGAAGGGTCAAGGTGGCTAAGTACCACCATGTACAGGTTCCTGCTGATGAGAAAGAGGGAAGGGGAAAGGGAGGGTGTGCCCATTCTCTATGATGGTACAACCCAGAAGTTACACTTACTATTTCTGCTCATAACTCATTGGCCAGAACTTAATCACATGGTGTCTTAGTCCCCTCAAGCTGCTATAACAAGACTGGGTGGTACAAATAACAGAAATCTATTTCTCACAGTCCAGAGGCTGGGAAGTTCAAGACCAAGATGCTGGCTGATTTGGTTTTTGGTGACAGCTCTCTTCGTGGTGTGCAGACAGCTGTCTTCTCACTATGTTCTGCTTTGGTGAGGCGGGGAGGGGATGAGAGAGAGAGATCTTCTTCTTAGAAGGCCACAGTCTTATGGGATTAGGGTCCCATCCTTATGACCTCATTAAACTTTAATTACCTCCTGAAGACCTCTCCAGAAACAGTGACACGGGGTGGAGGGGTTAGGCTTCAATATATGAATTTGGGGGATACACAATTCAGTCCATACCACATGGTCTCACCTAGTTCCAAGGGAGCCTGGGAAGTATAGTATGTATTCTGAGGAAGATTCTTTTACTAATATTGAAGGAACATTGGTAGTCTCTCACACAGCTCACTTTTACCTGTCCTGTTCTTCTAGGCATTTCCTTTAGCAACACTATTTTAGTGTCTTTGTTATTTTATTGGCAGTTTTCTGAATCCCAGCAACAGCCATATCTATCTTCAGAAATAAATGCACTATGACAACCATGAATGATGTTTTTATTATCCACCAATGTCACAAATGAATGTTGATTTAGCATCTCAGAGAACAAAAGTGACCAGTGATCTAATGCTAATTATATAAAACTCTTTTAATTTAGTAAAGCTATATAAAGCAAGGAAAGAGTGCCACCTTTTGTTTTTCTACTAATGACTGACTGGCTCAGTTCTGCTCTGGAGCATCGTAACCTGACAGAAGCAAGGCAGCGCTCAGAGACTCCACGCTTGCCTCAGAGCGTCAACCACATTCTGCAAAATCGGATTTTAAAAATATGCAAACTAAGGTCACACAGCCCCACATCTGAGATTTAATGGCTAATCTGTTCAGACAGCTGCTTCTTGGACATTAAATTACAAGGTGACTGAGTTCATTAAGATTTTCACACACAACTAACTCCTCAAATTGTATTCCATACTTTTCTAAGACTTTCATGGGCAAAGCCAGTCAGATGAGCTGTGGTTGTAGCAGAAAGAGCCAATCTGTCGCCATTTGTTTTCCAATAGACAAAGAGCCATTATTTTCAGGTTGATTAAAACTGGTCACTCCAGCCAAACTCCAGGATGAGGTCAGGAAGATCAGTCACTGTGGGGTTCATTGCCAAAGGCAACTGGGGAAAGAGTGCAGTTTTTTTTGGCTGAAATACATGTTGCCAGAAATTCAAATTAAACATTAAAATTAACTTACCTTTATTCACGTTCCCCTACACACATTAAAAATGATGAAACCAAGTGCAGGTCCTTAAATAAAACCATATATATGAATAAACAATATACATTGTTTAATGTATACACATCATTGGGTCAGATCAGGCATTGTTTATTATTATTGCTCTTCTCTTTTCCCTGACAATTGAAACCTTATTTGGTTTATAAAACTACACTTTTAAGCAAAATAATATGGAACATGCTTAATTCTGTTCATGCAATTTTTGTAATATTTTACTATTAAATATGAGAGAATTTAGATGTGTTAACTTTATCACTCAAACTTTCTTATATATAGTATGAGACTTTATTTCCACATAACTGTCTAGTCAATGAATTAAAATTATTGTAAATTCTTAAAACAACTCTGAGTTTTGAACTATAAGCATGTTAAAACAAAATCTCACAAACTAGCAACAAAAAGAAAATGGCTATTCTACCAAGTGAGATTTCCTTATCACAAAATGTTTATAAAGGCAGTGTGTCCTGAATATTGCACTTATAATATTATAAATAAGAAACAAATAAGGTAGTATTTTTTGAACAATGAACACAAGCCATTTAGCACAAAATAATTTATTGCTAAAGCCAGAAGTTGAAGGCTCATAGAATAAATTGTTAATTTATGAGCTCTTGATTAAAAAAAGAAGTCATCAGCTTTAGACTAAATTGCCTTTTCTAACTAGAAAGGCCCTGAAATTCACAGAGCAAAAAATTACTTTAAGTCATAATTAATAGGAATCAATTACACCTTGAATTGTCATAAATTCTAAATAAAACAATCATGAGATTTAAAAGAATTTAACTGGGTCTTGGACTATAATCAAAGGAAGTTAGCTTTAAATTTTTTAAAAAATATCTATATGCTTTGTTATTTATAAGCAAAAAAGTGATAGTAATTAACTCTTTTTATAGAGTATAGTTATGAAGTCCTTTAAAACTGCACTCAAAAGAATTGGAAAATAGTTATGATAGGTAAGTATAAAAAGCAAGTCCTTAGATTTTTTTCTCCCAAAAGAGTAAATTTCAGAGGTGGGAAAATAATTCAGTTGTCATTGATCAAAACTATGAGAAAGATCCGCATTTGGTGCCTCCGCTCTAACACTGTCATTTTAATATTGAAGCCACATTGCAAACACCGATTCCAACATTCTCTAGTGAGACGTTTTCTTGAAACCCGTGCGTGTCAACCAGCTCCCTCCAGTGGCTCCCAGTATCCCAGGTGTAACAGGTTTGTCGAAGGTGCCCCACTCCAGGGGGTGCAGGCAGGAAGCACCTCCATTTTTCTCCACTTTGATCTTCAGATATCTCCCATCAGATTTCCCTCCTCTCTTCTGGACAATCACTTAAACAGATCACACAGATTGGCAGTCCCTTCCAGAGATTAAAGTGTTAATACTGTGTCTAAAAATTAACAAGACTTGTTAACACTGTGTCTAAAAATAAAAATTTTGATCGCTCCAGCCCTTCCCATCACCATCCACAGACCTAGTGTATACTTTATCCTCACAATTCCGACAGGGGAGATCTTCAGAAAGCAGAACTGGTGATCATGGAAGTCAATGAGCCAAGGAGATGTCCCCCAAGATCAGAAGCTGGGGCAGCTGGCCAGTAGATCACGGACTCAAGGAATCTTTGCTGCTCCTGTCCTACAGGAAGGAATATACACTATGGTCCAGGGACCAGTGTATTCTCTCCTTTCCCAAATGGGAGTTACTCTTGAAGTTATTCTATTCTCTCCACTATTTTATGTAGGATTGTTTGACTTGCTCAGATCTGAAGAGTCAAATTTGGAAGGGGACTGGATATCACCCAGAGAACTTGGGTTGGGAGCTGGTTGAAGCCCATAGGAGATCCATGGTTTAACCTCCCTGGGGAAGCTTGCCAGGGGCTGGCTTGTTGGCATCCACTGCCACTGTCAGTGAGGTCCACTAAGAGGTCCACTGAGACTCTACTGATGTCCTGGCCAAAGGGGCAGCCTCCTGGCCCCCAAAGCTGCAAATCAGTGCTTAGTGTTCTGAAGACATGCTGTGGTCTGTGCCTAAATGGGGAGAAGGTGTTTCGCCCTTACCTGGGCCCAAAAGCAGCACTGCCTACATCCTCATGTCCCACAGTGTCCCACAGAGTCCCTTACGAAAGCTTCAGTGTCTGGCTGCAGTCATTCTCTCCATAGGCTCAATCCCAAGTCTGTGCAGCCAGCCAAGGGAACATCACTGAGACGCTGTCATGTTCCCCCACATCTCCCTCCCTCCAGGACTTGAGCGCCCTGCCTCTCTCCTTTTCAAACAACAAAGCCAAGCAAACCCTGTGGCAGGCCTGCCCTACCAGTTCAGCAGACAAGCCTGGTCCTGTCTGAATCCGTTTGAGTCATTGCAGAAAGGAGACTGACCTGAGCATTATCACACTCTATTTAAGAAAAGCCTCTCAGATCTTAGAGTGATTGAGCAGAAAGCCAAAAGTACTTGAAACTGACTTTTTATTTGATTTTTAGGGCAACCCATTGGAACTGAGCATGGACAGTAGAGGGAAATGATTTATTAATGAGTGAGGGGTATTGTGCATAACAGCAAACCAGGAAAAAAAGTAGGGCAACCCATGGTTACTTTTCCTCTCTGTCCTCCTTCCCTTAGCAGTAAGCTGAAGGTAGAGAACACTGGTAGTGTATGCATGTATCAAAAAGCAAAATAAAAATAGTTTTGTGCTGTGTTTCCACTGTTCTGGTAAGATCAAAATGCATATATGCATATACAAGCTACAACAGAATTTAGGGCTGATCTGATGACTCTGCCTCCTACTGAGACCACTGTTTTTGATGTGAATTCTGGAGGCTTAAGGAAGTTCATTGCCATGTTTAGGGGTTTTCTGACCATGTAACTCTTCTAAAAACTTAGTAGGCTTCAATTACATGAGCTATTATCCAATGCTGCAAATCCATGTGAGTCATAGATTTTGAGAGTAGAACCTGGTCTTTGAAATGTTTTATCCTAGGCCCTGGCCAGGTAGCTCAGTTGGTTGGTACTTCATCCCAATATGCCAAGATTTCGGGTTCCATCCAGGTCAGGGCACATACAAGAATCAACCAATGAATGCATAAATAAGTAGAACAACAAAATGGTGTTTCTCTCTCCCCCTACCCAAATCAATCAATAAAAAATTTTTTTTGAAAAAACTTCTTCATCCTACCAACAGGCCTGGGTGCCTGTGCCAGTTTTATGATACTCCCTTGGCCTCTGCCTCAGGGCAGTTTAAAACAATAGACTGAGGTAGGACAGCAACCATTCATCTGCCCCTCCTGTGCAGCCACATCCAATCACAGTGAGATGATCCCCCCTGTTGCCCAGGGCCAGAGCTGCTGGGAAGGGTTCAGGGAGTCAAGTTTCTCCCAGAATCCATAGTGCCCCAAACATTGGCTCTTGCCTCTCTGCTTTTTTTTTTAATTATTATTATTATTTTTTGCCCCAGCATTAGGTTGGAGAGAGAATTTGTTCCCTTCCCCACCCCCCAGATATTACAGAAAATAAATATTCAGCTAAATTAAATTCAGCTATAAATAGAGCAGGCTCTTTTAGCAAAGATGTATTTTCATCCCCCTCTACTAAAGGGCCAGTTATTGGGGTATTATTGTTAATTGGATATCTAATTAATGTTTAATATAGCTAGTTTATAGTTTTCCTATATGTGCTATGTGTAAATGTGCATCATATCCAAGGTCAAATACATAATTTGCAAAGTCCAGTTACAAAATGAAAATGAAGGCATCATTGTTTAAAAAAAAGAAGAGGAAGAAAAAGGAAAGAGTGCTATTAAAGGTACTAAAATATAAAGCTTTTTGTTTCTTCTGCAGTCTCTCAACTTGTCCTGTGTTTTAAATTTTCCATTTAATGTCATTGCAAATTATTTTTCATGTAAGTGGTTGGCTAATACAAGGACATTGGAGAGATATGATAGGGCTCCTTTGTTGTTCATATTTCTTAAAATGACATTGCCTTCTTTCTGCATTCAAAGCGAGTTTTAGTTGACAGAAAGCATGCCTTATGGAGCTGTCAGTGTAATCATTTATTTAGTTTTAGATGTAACATTCTTACTTTGTTCTTGCTTGGAGTATTCCTCAATGCCCACACATAGTAGCCAGAATTCTGTGCCCATGAGTCATCACCTCCACAATTTGCAAATGAGGCAACGAAGAATGGAGGATGCACATATTACTCATATCTCCTTTGCTTACGTGCCCGTTCTATTGTTCCATCAGTATTTGTTTATAATACATAAGTTCAAGATAAAATCATTTCAGCTCTGACTGGTGTGGCTCAGTTCATCGGGCATCTTCTCACAAAGTGAAAGATCACTGGTTCAATTCCCAGTCAAGGTACATGCCTGGGTTATGGGTTTGGTCCCCAGTGGGGGCGTGTAAGAGGCAGCTGATCAATGTTTCTCTCACACATAAATGTTTCTCTCCCTCTATTTCTCCCTCCCTTCCCCTCTCTCTAAAAATAAATGAGATCTTTTTTAAAAAAATAGAAATTATTTCAAGATAGCAGCAGCAGAGCATTGAACCAAGCACAGGACTCTTCCAAGCACTAGACCCTGTGTGACTCCAGGTCCATGGCCATGAAACTGGCCCTGCTTGTGTTATGTGGTAGCCACCATTATAAATGCTTCACATATTTTAGTGAATTTAACTCTCTCAACATGCTGCACAATTCATATTTGGTCTATATGATTTTCTCTTAGTGTGTTTCTGCCTGAAATTGTAATGTCAAAATGCCATTTCTTATAGCACACCTGTTTTGTGTGTTTTGGGATGAACAAGTCATGAAGGCAACAAAAATAACAACAGGAGTCTTTCCTCAAATATGATACAACTTTTAAAGAACTATTATGGCTAAAAAATGCCAACTGAATAGCCATTATGTGAGGTAAGTGTATAGTAAGTGTATAATAAGTACATTATGATTACGCTGGCTGAAAATCTTGCCCAGTAATAATCAGGAAACCAGGTTTCACCTATTGTTTTGCTTGATGGCACTGAATATGCAGAATTCGTCCTGATGGGCAGAAGAGGGCTGCCCTAAGTTTAGACATCGTGTTAACATTCTAGGGAGAAAGAGAATAGTAACCCATCCTTAGAGTATTCTTTCAACATTTCAGTATACCCAGCTATGTTAATTACAGCCTCAAGCAAGTCTGGAAAGGTGTGTATTTTAGCTTTCCAGTCCCATTAGCAGAGAAAGGCAAGGGAAAGGTGGTTTGTGAAAGGCCCTTGGATAAGCCACCCATAGTGTCCACCACAGTCGATCCTTTGGCTGTGCAACATTCACTCATTTTCTTATTTTTGAATGTTTATATTTATATGGAATACATTTACTTTTCACCCCAAGGAATACAACCCTAGTTCCTACATCCAGACCACAGTCCAGTATCTATGTGATATCCAGTTCTCTTCAATGGTTCTGGCTGTGGTTCCATGTGACCTGGCGAATCAATTTTAAAAATGAAGACTTCTCCTCCAAATACATCCAGTATACAAAAGTGGGGGAAGGAACACGACAATGACAATGAAACTCCCGTTTAGCAATGTGTGGTTGGGAAATACGCAGCACACATTGCATCATGCCGGCTCTTCCCGTTGGGAAAATCCTCTCTGGTTATTTCCTTTGCCTCCTGGTTATACATTTTGAAGAAGACATTCCCGGGTGGCTGTCCTTGTGGCCACATCTGACATGAGAATTAAAAAGGATGCTTTCCCCAGAAGATCCTCAGCTTTTGTACCATCTTTCTATAAGTTTGAATTCAGTCTTAGAGGCCAGTTAGTGACAAATTGTCCATCAGTCTTGAGTTTGTTTTTGTTTCATTGTTTTGTTGTTGTTTTGGAAGAGAATTTCACCACAAAATAACAAGTCTTCTGTACTTGTTTTCTTTCATTTGTCCCTCCAGAACCCTCTAGTCTTCTCAGCCCTGCTCTGTGCTCTTCTGAGAAGCTGGGGAACATGCAGAAGTTCCCAGGGAAAGAGAAGAGTGAGATCAGGCTACCATTTTCCCCAAGTCTCTCTTTACTGCATTGCCATGGGCCCATCAGGGCTCCTGTCAAGTGGCCCTCCCTGAATCCTGCTGCCCGCTTCCTCCCCTTACTTTTCAGGTCCAAGATTGTGGCTCTCTGGATGCCACACTATCACTTTTGGTTTCCCTATACCCTTTCCACATATTTGTCAACAGTCCTTTTTTATTTTTTTTGTTATTTTTAATCCTCACCTGAGGATATGCTTACTGATTTGACAGAGAGAGACAGAGAGAGAGAGAAGCATCAATGTGAGAGACAAACATCAGTTGGTTGCCTACCGTGTGCACCTGGACCAGGGATCGAACCCTCAACTTTCCGGTGTATGGACGATGCTCCAACTCCCTGAGCCACACTGGCCAGGGCTCAATAGTCCCTTTTAAAAACTCTTTCAAATTACTCTAATTCAGTGTGCTATCCATTTCTGACAGGATTCTAACTGCTATAACTTTGAGTTTATTTGCTTCTGGTCAAATATGTAGGTAGGTATGTATGTTCTGTAAAATTGCATAATGTCACAAAAAGTTGCATGAGATATTTGAGAAACTTGAAATTTATCTTATATGGTGAATGAAGAACCAAACCACTTGTGGATTACCATTATAAAAAGGCTGAATGTATTATTAATTATTATTTTTATTATATAGCTAAAGGTCATATAAATGTTTAAAAAGTAATAGAATAGAAATGCAATGAATGAGGTGAATGATATACCATTTAAATTCATGAATGGTTTCATAAATGAGTGAGAGAGTGGTATATTAATACTTCTACTTTACAGCTAGGGAGAGTCAAGTCCAGAGAGGTTAATGACTTGGTCATGGCCAAACAGCTAATAAATAGTAGAGCTGGGATTTGAATTTGAGGAGTCAGGCTCCAAAATCTGGGCTCATAACTTCACCCACAGTTTCTGAGTACAGTACCTCAATAGTTGGAAATATGTAGACCTGGAAATAGTTGGATCTCAAGCAGGCTCAGGCATAGGATATATATTGGGAACCTCAGGCCCTAAATTTTGAAACAAGCAGGGGTCCTATAATTTCTCACGATTAAGTAAAGAGACCATTTTGGAGCTGGGAAACAAACTTAGGTCTTTTGAAAACCACAGGATTCTATGACTCTTGGAAATTAGGCAGTACACACAGGTTGAGTTCGTTTCCCCTTTCCCTGTGTTTACATAATGCTATGAGCACACCCCTATTATAGCTCTTACTACAGTGTTGTAATTGTCTTTATGTGTCTGTCTGCTGCTCTGAGAGTTCTTCAGGGACAAAAATTATTTCTTACTCATCCTCATTAACACTATATAATATGGGACACTTAATGAAGGACCAATTAATATCTAATCTATAAACATCCATCTAATCATATCTTAATTTAGCCATCTAGAGCTAGCCACAGCATAGGTGAACTTCTGTTGGGTTTATTGTTATAAGGCATTACATATTTTAGGGCCCATTAGTATTTTTGCCCTTACTGACAGTGAGACAAATGTGGAGATTTAATTTAGACATACAAAAACCTAAAAGCTAAGCAACAACAGATAAAAAAAGAACAAATAAAAAAAAGAAACAAAGCCTGATTTCCCTAAATTGAGCCTTAGAAACATGAATCAAATGAAGCTATATTATTACTTCTGCCCTAGAAATGTTCTGGTTTATATCCAGCTCACTTAGTCCCTTTAAGGGCCTGCACCCAGACCAGGGAAGCACACAGGATCCATGATCACGTAATTTGGAAACCTCAGAGACAGTACAGAGAGAGATAATAGAGGAATTCTTGCTCAGCTGCTCTCAGCTCCAAGTTGGAAAATTGGGTTTATATGAACTTTTCTGCTGCATTATTCTATGTGACGACTTTTCCTCTGCTTCTCCAGGCAGGAGAAAGAGTATAGAGATATATTTACCCAGTCTCATTTTCTTCTTTCCTTCAGCATTTCAAGGGGATGGGGAGGGCGTTGGAAGAGAGGGTTTGTCTGGGCATGGTTATCGTGACCATGTGTTGCTTTGTTTCCTGTGTCTTATTCTTGGGAGTACTGACACGGATATTGGGATGAGCTAAAAGCACATCTGCCCCCAAATTTCCTCCATCTGGCTTGACGGATAAACTCAAACCATATGCTGTTATCGATCTGTCCTAGGCACAGAGGAGCATTCATTCAGCAATATTTATTCACTCAGTGGATGCTGCCTGAATGTCTACTTTGTGTCAAACACCATGGCAGAGATAAGATTTAGGAAGATAGTTCCTACTCTCAGTAGTTTTAAATCTATTAGGGAGCAAAGAGGATCTCACTTGGAACAAATAATAAAAAATATAGAAGAGAATATAATATATGATAAATTTTTAAATTAAACTTTTTATTTTCAAATAATTGTAGATTCACATGTATTCGTTAGAAATGCCCTTTACCCAGTTTCCTCCCAATGGTAGTATCTTACAAAACTATGTACAGTACAATATCTCAACCAGGACATTGAGATGAATACAGCCAAGATACAAAACATATCCATAATCACCATGAACACAAGAATTCCTCAAGTTACCTTTTATAGATACATCCATTTTCCTCCTAATACCACCCCCTCCTTAACCACTAATTGGGCAACCACTAATCTGTATTTCATTTTTTCAGTATAATTATGTCATTTCAATGGAACCACATAATATGCAACAACTTGGGATTGGCTTTTTTCACTGGGCATAATTCTCTGGAGACTCATCCAAGTTCTTGTGTGTACCAATGGTTTGTTCTCTTTATTGCTAAGTATTTAATGGTATGCATTACCACAGTTTGTTTAACTATTCGCCTGTTGAAGGACATTTGGTTTGTATGGACTATTATGTATAAAGTTGCTGTAAACTTTCATGTACAAGCATTTCATTGTGAACAGTCTTTTCATTTCTTTGGGATAAATACCCAGAATTTTGATTCATACTTAGCTGTATGATAGCTACCCATTTAGTGTTAGGTTTTTTAAGAAACTTTCAAATTGTTTTCCACAGTAGCAGTACTTACATTCTTATCAACAATGTATGAGTTATATTCTTCCTCATCCTCACTAGCATTTGGTATTATCACTGTTGTCATGTTAGCCATTCTAATAATAAGTAGTGCCGGAGTCCAGCTCCTGCAGGTCCAGGGAATCCCTATGGAAGGAACGGCATCGGCGAATAACGACAGGGGGCTTGGTGCTTTTAAGCTCACCAGCCGGGCATTTCTCTGCCTTGCTGGGGTGAGTGCTTTATTTTATAC
>CM052540.1:122748257-122798612 GCA_028533065.1 Trachops cirrhosus | reverse complement strand
ATTTTTTTGAATTCTTATTTGTTCATTCTTTTCTGGTTGTATATTTTTTTCTTCCTTCTGGTCCACTCCAATGATGTGAGACCCATCTTCCATTCCATCAATATTGGTTCCCTGTGCATTTTTCTTCATTAAACTTATTGTAGCCTGCATTTTTTTCATCTAATTTTTGACCAAAATCAACCAATTCTGTGAGTATCCTGATCACCAGTGCTTTGAACTGTGCATCTGATAGGTTGGCTATTTCTTGGTCGCTTAAAAGGATGGGTTCTGGGGCTTTCAATTCTTCTGTTTGAGCCATCTTTTGCTGGTTTTTTTTGTTGTTTTTTTGTTTTGTTTTGTTTTGTTTTTTGGTCTTGTCGAGCTCCTGTAGTGAGGGGCGGGGCCTTAGGAGTTCACCAGGGTGGGGCACCCCAGTTGCTGGGTTGTGACACTATATGTGGGGGCGGGGTCGGAGAAGGAACAATGGCACTTGCTCTGCTCTCTGTAGGACCTCAGACCCTTCCGCTGCTTTCCGCAAGCTAACTAGGCCCCTCTGGCACCAATTCCAGTGTGTGTGGGCCTGTGCACCCCACGGGACCTTCCTTTTCAGTCAGTGACCCAAAGCTCTATCCCGGTGCTGGGGCCCTGAGTTGCGCACAGTGCCTTGCTTCACAGTGGCCGCCTCGCTGGGTCTGCCAGTCACCACCCCCCGGCCAGGGTCCACCAGGCACCGCCACTTGTGCTCCCAGGGTCTGCCTGCTGCGGACTTGTGCCCCGCCCCAGTTGTTCAGGTCTCTGCTCCCCGGCCCTCGCCAGGCCCGACTCCACCCCTCCTACCAGTCTGGATGAACGTGTCCATCCCCAAATCCTTGGGTGTCCGACTTCCATACACTTCAATTTTCTGAGTTCTGGTTGTTACCCTGTTTCCATATGGTTGTTGTCCCCATCTTGGTTGTGCGAGGAGGCACGGTACATCCACCTATGCCTCCATCTTGGCCGGAAGTCTAATTTTTTCTATTTATTTCTTTTTAGAGAGAAGGGAAGGGAGGAAGAAAGAGAGGCAGAGAAACATCAATGTGTGAAAGAAAGATCAACATCTGCTGCCTCTCACACACCCCTAACTAGGAACCCAGGTATTTGAACTGACTGGGAATTAAACCCGTGACCCTTTGGTTTGTAGGCTGGCACTCAGTCCATTGAGCCACACCAGCCAGGGCACATTTGTAGTTTATTGATGAGGAAATTGAAGGTCATAGAAATAACATAATGTGTATAAGATCACATAGTTAGCAAATAGTAAAGCCTGGATTGAACTCAGGTCTTTTTGATATCAAAGAGTCTGTGACATAGACTATGTTTTTAACCACTAGATCTCACTATATTATGCACTATGCATACATACACACAAATAAGGTCATTGCAAAGGTAATAAAGTTAATGTGAGATCACACTGAATTAAGGTGGGCCCTAAATACAATGAATAAGAGGGAGATAGAGACACAAAAAAGGCGACCATGTGAAAAGGGAGGCTAAGATTCCAGTGAGGCATCTGAAAGCCATGGAGTGCTAAGGATTGCCAACAAGCACCGGAAGTTAGGAAAGTCAAGGAAGGATTCTTCCCAACAGCTATCAGAGGGAGCAGGGCCCTGCCACAACACCTTGGTTTTATACTTCTGGCCTCCAGAACTGTGGGAGAATAAATTTCTGTCATTTTAAATCACACATTTGTGGCACAGTGTTATAGCAGCCGCAGGAAACTAATAGAGAAACCAAGTGCACTGAGCAGTGTAAAAGATGGGAAAAAGCCCAAAAAATGGAGACAAATCTAAGAGCTAAGAATGAGGAGGAAATGCCCAGAGCAGGTTTCAGTAGAAGTGATCAATCTCCTTGGTAGAGAAGTAGAACTACAATGTCCAGGCCTTGAGTTATTGTCCTGGCATGTGGGTGTGACAGAAAGGGAATAACAGATGGAATGAGCACTTTTGAAGATAATATGTGTTGTGACCATGAGGAGAGTCTCTTAGGGGAAAGATGTAGAGAATTAAGGGCGCAGTAACCATTAAGATTCATTAATAATGCAAGAAGGAAGAGGAGCCTTCAAAGGAGACAGAGAAGGGAGGGTAAGAGCGATGAGTAAGTAATAATTTGGTAGTAATTTACTATCACAGGAGACGAGAGAAGAAAGAAGAACAAGAGTATCTGTTAACTAGACCACAGGCTCTTTGAGGGCAGGGTCTTTGTCCTTTCAGTACCCATGAGAGTTCCTGGTCTACAGCAGGCATTTAATAAAAACTTACCAAATTAATGAAGAGACACTTTCTAATACTGGAGACATCAACAAGAATAGAGGTGGAAAACTGATATCTGATTTAAGCAAATAAGGAGACCTTAACATCCTAATTAAAAATGTCTATCAGATACTGTTTCTTGGGTGTTAGAAGTGGGAGAACTCAAAAACTAAGTAGTCTACCTCTTCATTTTACAGATGAAGAACCTAGGGTCCAGAGAGATTGCCTTTGTGACTCGAGCGTTTTTTTAATTAAAGCTGTCTTCTCTAGTTGTGGCGGTGATTGTGTGTGTTGCTGCTGACACTAACACTTTTTAGTCATCAGGTTTCTAATTAATTTTTTCTATCCTTCAAGGAAAGTCTGCCAGGCTCAGTTATTAAGAACAAAACTGGGAATGTGGGGGCTGAAATGCTAAAATATGAAAGCTCTTGATTAGAGAAAGGAAGGGAACACAAAAGATGAATTTCATGACAGTAATTTGGGGGTTACCATCTAGAACCCAGACTCCCTTTAAAGGATGGATGAGGTCACATGCAGGGTGTTCAACATAACCCTTAGAGCTTGGAGATAAGGATAGTAGGCCTGGTACACTTGACTACCAATCAGAAAATGGTCACCATACTGGTACGTCAATTTAATGACAGATTCACCGCAGATTAGATGTTTTCATGATTTGTTTCTGACACCCTTGCTGGGACTTTGGCAGCAGACAACAGTGGCAGGGCCCCACATGGGACCATTGGAGACTGACATCTGTAGTAGCAGTGAGAGGACACAGACCCCAAGTCCACCAAAGGAGACAGCTCCCACCTGGGAAAACCCTGCCAATCCAGGTGGGACTTTGGCAACCTAACACCAAAATCGCTGAGAAAGAACAGGCGTGAGGTTTTGAAACAGTGGTCATCTGGCTCAAGGTGTATTTGTGGTCTCCTAAGACTGACCGATCTATTTCTCTGCCTTTTTTCTTTCTTTAGATTTTACATCCAGTAGGACAGGGTATTCTGCCCCAATACAAACCTGCAATTACTGAGTGATCTGACATATCAGTCACTATCAGACGCTAAAGAGATTCAACTGAAAAACAAAGAACAAAAAACAAAAAACAGCAACCCTAGATTGGAGGCTATTATCTCAATCTTGTTTCAATCAAGGTGTCCTTGATTTTGCATTGAATTTCAGTTTCTTTAATTGGGGTTTTTGGAAAAGAAAAAATAAAGAATAGACTTGTGGGAGGTATGCTCAGGCTGCCAGTCTGCCAGAGAAGGCTGCCAGTTTTCTGCGTCCCCGGAGCTCCCGCAATGTGGGGCTCAGGCCCGGGGCAGGAAGGGGAGGGAGGGCCAATGGGGGCTTTTCTAGGATCACTCATTAACTAGTTTGATTAAAGGAGAGAAATCTCTAAATGTAACAGCAAACTGCCTCAGTAAGTATTGAAAATTCAATTAGGCACACACGTCCCCCCAAAAAAGAGGCATATTCTACTCTATTCTTTACCTTTTTTTTTTTTTGGCAATATAAGATGTGCAAATTAGAAGATAACAGAGGGAGTTATCAAGATCACTCACTCAACACCAATCCTGTGCCAATACATTGCTTTTGACTTAGGCTTTTCTGGATGTCTCAGATTAAAATCAATTTAAATCCCATTTTTTACTTTGTGTTTGAAGATATCATTCAAGTATTAGGACTTTAACTTACTGAAACATAAGTTAGAATGGAAAAATTAAAACCATGATTATTTTTATTGAAAATTACCAGTACCGATCTTAATGATTAAGTGGAAAAGATGGAAACAAGAAATCTGTCTGATTTAATAAATTGACTCTCTCTTCAATAAAAGCAGAAGGAAACACATTGAACCTGTTGAACATCTGACAGGAGCTTGCAGCACCCGAATACATTTCACTGACCCAGAGGGCAATTGCCACATTCATCACAGCCCGAATCCTTAATATGATAGAAGGCGATTTCTGGTAACCAGTTAGAAATCTCGTGAAATATTGGAATGATAAGGCCCCTCAAGGGAAAATCAAAATTGACCTGTAGATTTACAATAGCTACTATGCTTACCTGTAGGGAGACCACTAATGTTTGTAATTTAAATGATAGACTAAATTATATTTAAGGTGATTTATTTTCCAATACTGTGCATAATTTATCCTAGCCCATACAATACAGCATTTGTCATACATTTTAGCAAAAGTACTAATTCATTATTTGTTGAGAAAAAATTTTAATGCACAATAGCCTGGAGCTGAAGAGGCTAATCAGTTTTACAGATCAAAATAATACCTTGTAAAGCTAAATAGCGTGTCTCCACAGCTGAATTGTATCAGATCCTATGGCAGGAGAGACAGAACGTAGACGGCCTGCTCAGTACTTTATCTGAGCTTTAGGCAAATTACTTCAGCTAGGATCTATGGTTCTTAATAACGAAGAGAAGTCAAGCATACACAAAATGGAATGTGTGTTTCACGAACATGCCTCTGGCATTTAATCCACTAAATTATCCCACAGACTCTTTCTTTGCTCTTTTAAGTAGATGCTTTGGGGACACATCAGTATGATTTGTGGGTACTTGAAGCAATTCAGGAAATGCTAGAAAGTGCCCTGATTACCTCTAGATATTCTCCTTGCCTCTGAAGTGAGGAAGATTACTGTCACCAAAGTAAGGTTTCTCAAATAAATTAGACCTTTCTCTACTGTGGCCCCAAAACGACCTGCCCTAGTTGTGTGCCTACATCCCTGTAGTTCAGCATCACCTTCCTGCACTGTTTGTCCCTCTAGATCACTATGCAAACACCAGTGGGCGCCTGCAGCCTGCCTTCAAGAACCAGTGCTGGTGTGGGATATGAGTATCCTAGGATGTCTGAAGCTGTCAGAGCAGGGCTCCAAGCATGATCCTATTGCCAGAATATTGGGGCCTGGCTTCCCACCCTGCTTCAAGGCAGACTCCATTCCCCAAAAGAAAGTGGCAATACAACTGGTTTGAATAAAGCAGTAAATCTCAGACTTTTGGCCCATCAGCTCCAGAGGGATGCCCACTGTTTATGCTAACATAGATCCCTGTGTATGATTTTCCATTTGCACTTATTTTCACCAGTTGCATTGATATATAATTGATATACAATGAATTTCACATATTAAAACTATAAAATCTGATAAATTTTGTCATATATATCTACCTGAGAAACTCACCATAATCAAGATCATAAACATATTCATCACCTTGTGTCCCAATAAATTGACACACAAAATTAACCTTCATAAAGATTATCCATGTTGTGTCATATAGTAGTACTTCATTCTTTGTTATGATGAAGTGATATTTTATTATATAAATATACCACATTTTGCCCTTGCTGGTGTGGCTCAGTGGATTGAGTACCAGCCTGAGAACCAAAAGGTCACCAGTTTGATTCCCAGTCAGGGCACATGCTTGAGTTGTAGGCCAGGTACCCAGTAGGGGGTGCTCAAGAGGCAACCACACATTGATGTTTCTCTCCCTATTTCTCCCTCCCTTCCCCTCTCTAAAAATAAATAAATAAAATGTTTTTGAAAAATGTACATTTTGCATATTCATTCATCAGCTGATGGACATTTGGTTTAACTTTTTGGCTGCTATGGATAATAATGCTAATGAACATTTTCGTAAAATTTTTAACTTTAACATATGATTTTTATTCTTTTGGGTATATTCCTTGAAGTGAAATTTTGGGGTCATATGGTAATACTATGTGAAACATTGTGAGGAAATTCCAACTGTTTTCGAAAGCAGCTACACCATTTTACATTACCACTAACAATACATGAGGGTTCCAATTTCCCCACACTCTCTCCAACGTTTATTATTACCTGCCTTTTTTTATTATGGCCATCCTACTGGATATGAAATGGTTTTGATTTGCATTTCCCTAATGACTAATGATATTGAGCAACTTTTCATGTGTTTGTCAGTCAATAGCTGATTTAAAGTCTTTGTCTAGTGATTTCAACATCTGGACTTCCATAAGGACAGTTCCTACTAATTGCTCCCCTCACCCCGCCCCTTGTTTGTGGGTCATACCTTCTTGTTTCTTTGCACATCTTGTAATTTTTTGTTGAAAACTGGGCTTTTAAATAATACATTTTAACGTCTATGAAAATCAGATATTCCCCCTTTCCAGGGATTGTTGGTGTTTGTTATTATTTGCTTGTTTTAACAACTTTCCTGAATGATAAATTGTGTGTTCATTGTCATGTGTGGCTGCTGAAGTTTCTGCTCAGTTAGCTCAGTGGTCAGGTAACAATTGGGTAGAGATTTCCTTAAATGCCTGGAACCTGTAAGCCTCCCAGTCTTTGCCAAGGGGCTCTGTGTATGTGTTGGGACTCCATCAAGAAGTTTACAAATCTACCTTAGCCTTCACTTTCTACTTGCACAGACCTTCAAGGTCATCCAGATAGGAGAGTTTAGAGCCTTCTCAGGCCTTTCCTCACCATGTAGGCACAGAGTCTTGGACATCATAGCCCTATGCATGCACTTGATCCTCTAGATTCCTAGGAATGTGTCAGAGCTCTTCAAAGTCCCTTTGGACATCTTATTCTCCATCTTTTTCTTTTAATCTTCTGGCTACCCTATTGTTTATCCCAGCTTTTCTCCATCACCCCTAGCAGCCACTAAGTTAAACGATTAACAGTAACTGTTTTGGCAAACACCCCTGAGGAAAAAAAGGCTTTCCCCACTAGATCACCTCCACTGTGTGTCATGTTAAATAAATACAGCCTCAAAAGTACAGTCTTACAGGGAATCACCAGGCATGTCAAATGATGGCAGTTCTCTGGGAATGAGGCTTCGAAGGAGGTCAACTGCGTTCTGCAACCTCCACTAGCTGCTTGGTGGCAGTTTTCAATATGATTGCAAGCCTTTGGTTTTCAAGATTACCATGGAGCTAGAGAGAGGAGATGAGCATGGGGCAAGTTAAAATGCCACAATTCTCACCGTTTTACTGAGACTTAGCCATTTTTCTTTAATAAACACTCCTAAAATTGCTGCAAGCCATGTACTTAATATATAGAGTTCTGAAACAGTTGGTTCTGATGATTTTTGCCAGTTTTCCTATGCCTTTTATGAGAACTTCTCTACTCTGTCATTTTCTCTAACTCCTCTGTAGTTTATTTAAGGCGACTTTTTTGCCTCTTAAATGGTATGCTCAATTACCATATTTTTGCATGGCTAACTTATACTCATTCTTAAGACTCAGCTCAAGGGTGACTTTCTTGAGCAATGGAATGCTTTCTGAAAATTCAATCTGACACAGAGCTAATTCAGGGAATCAAATGCTATCTCAGCTGCTCTTGTTCAATGAGTGAATGAGGAGAACTGGATCCATGCCAGATCAGCATTCACTTTTCCCAGTTTCCCTACTCCCTCCCCACAGTAGCCCTTGTGAGAGGGCTCCGAGAGCCTGAGGCTCTGCAAATCACAGCAGGTAACACTAAGCTAGAAGCATGCTTGGTGAGGATTTTAAAAAGCAGATTCAAGTGGTAGATAATCAGCTGGGCTGGATAGCATCTAGATCCCTTCTACCCAGAAATTATGTGTTTTCTTGAAGGAAAAGGATGAATATTTACTCTGATGATTTATTAACAAGGCTATAATGCTTCCTAGAAAATTATGGAAATATGTAAGTTACTGATATATGGCCTCCCAAACAACACCCAGTACATATTAGAAATATGAATACAAGAAAAGTTTTCTTAGTCTATTATAAGGACTCCTGCGGAGAAATGTTGGCTAAGTGAATTTTGGAGATCATTGACGCAGGTGTATTGATACTACCACTGCTTTGGATCACATCTTAGTTTTTCAAATTCGGACAATTAGTATGAATCTACCTGAACATCCCTGGGACATGTGAGCCCTATCTTGGAGACCATAGCACTACGGTTTTTAAAGCAGGCTGTAATGTTATTTCTAAGTAAATTTATAACATTTTTTAATGTACAGAATTTTAAAAATTGGCCATTATTTGATTTTATATAATGTATTATAGAACATAACACATTTATAGACTGGTATAATATGTTGTGTAGAGAAAAAATCTGTTGGCAAAGTAAAACCAATAAATAGTTGTTGATTATGGTACTATTAATACTTTAAACAGATCTATTCATATACTATTTATATAAAAGAACAAAAAATACACTTATGGGATTATTATGAAAGACACTTATTCATACCTACAGTTCTAAAGCAAAGCAAGGAGAAATTGAGACTAATCAATTATCCTATAAAGTTTGTTACTGAAGAAATCTAGCCTTGGTAACTCAGAAGAGAATAAAATGCTCTTCTCCTAATAAGGAGTACTTTTGCTTGAATAATTCAAACAATTTTTATCACTATTTCAATTAGCATTATCCATAAAGTCATTTAAGTAAGAAGTTTTAAAATTAGAACTTCTAGCTGAGGCATTCAAAAAAAAGATATATTCCAAAGCAAAATGAAAATTGGTTGCATGGCCTTTTTAAAAATAACTTCATATTTTGAAACAGTTTAAGACTCACAAGAAATTGCAAAAATAGTTCAGTGGTTTCCATGTACCATTCACCCAGCTTTATTTAATGTTAGTATTTTCAATAGCCATTATACATGTCAAAGCTGGAGTTGCAGAACTCTTAACTCCTCAGCCATGTTGGATACATAAAAGCATCAGGTTGCTGGAGATCAACATGAAGGATTTCTGAAGGGCGATATTCCTTTGGAAAGAATTCAGGGTGTGCTGCAGGTCCCCCTAATGTCTCATCCACAAGTGACTGCAGATCTATAACAGATGGGTATTTTTTATTATTTCCAAGAGGTCTCAACTGTCTGAGAAACTACAGAGGTACAAAAGCATGTAATGTAACCATACGGGTTTTGGTTTAGTTTTGGTTGTTTATTTTTTAAAGATTGGGAGTTTTTGCCATTCTCTAATTCAAGGGAAGTATTCAACAACAACAAAAAATTATTGTTTCCAGGTAACTGAAATATAAGACAAAATTTTCTTTCTCTTTAAGTCTCTCATGAGTACATCTCTTATTTCTAGTGTTGAAGCTCTCCCTTCCCAATGTCATTTTATCAAGGTTGTCATTGAAATCTGCTTGGGAGAGAAGAGGAAGTGCAGTCATGTCCCCAGGGTGGTTTTTACCTGTCTGAACACAGACCAGACACCAGCAGGTCTCTACCCTGAGGGCCACGCTTTATCAGCGAGCTCTCCTTCATACCTCCTCAGGTGCCAGCCCACGTCCTACCAACTCTGCATCATCCACACACATCCTCCCCACTCAGCTTTTCATTTACCTTTTCAGGTTTGGGTTATTTCCAGGACTTTTATATCTTTCAAATCTTAGACTTGGTCCACTGAAAATGGGGCATGTTTAATTCAAAATTCAATACCTTCACCTCATTGCTTTTCAGGAAAAAAAATTAATCACTTTCTTCTTATGTCAGTGTTCTTGATTTTGTTTTCAGTTTTTGTCCATATTTTCCACTTTATAGCACAGTGCCTTGAACATAATGGGAACTCAATGAATGTCAACTGTACGGATGGACTCCTTCCATGAAGAAGGGAGCTGAAAGGACGTCTAATGAAGGTAATCAGCCAGATAATTAAAAAAAAATTGTTTTAATATTTGGAAATTCCTTCAACAGTTTTTGTTAATTATACAGATAATTACTTCAATATATCACATTGATATATGTGTGGGACCCTATTATAAGGCTGTATTTATATAAACATAGAGACTTACAAAAAATAGATGACCCCAGTTAGATTTTTAAAAACCCTATTCATAGAAAGTATCTAAATGAATATAAAAGATACTATTACCAATATTATTTCTTGGACTGAGGAAAGGGAATTGTTGGGAAAATGGGGTCATTGAACTTACACTTTTTTTATTACATTCAGGGGTGGGCAAAAAGTAGGTTTATAGTAATTAATAAAGTAGATTTACAGTAATAAATAATAATAATAAATAAACTCTGTCTCATGTACTCACAACTGTAAACCTAGTTTTGTCCATACCTGTACATTTCTACCTTGTTTTAATTTTTTATGTGTGGTATTGCTCTTCAATATTAATTTTAAGATTTTATCAACTAAGCAGAAAACTGAGCACAATACTATGGTCCTAGCTTTCACGCTTGTGTCCTTCATTGATTCATAGTAGGGGACACAAACTCAAGTGCTCCAGGGCCCAGGCAGGTCATGTAAGCAAACTGTAACACAGATGGATTGTGACCCAAAAAAGTGGGTGTCCTGTCTAAGTGACCAGCTACCGCCCAGTTCCAGCCAACTGTTACTTTGTAAGAACACAGGTCCCATGCTGTTAGATCACCTAATTTTTAAAGCAGTTAAATGTCTAGAGATTATGTGGTGAAATTTCCAGATTTTTAAGCGAAGGCAATTGATTTAAAAGTTTATAGTTCAAGATGCAGGGGAAAACCAAATATGTCTGGCCCAAATCCAACTTGAGCATCACCAGTTTATAAACTCTGACTTAGGTAGTAGTCTAGAGTATTTTGCTTGTTTTTTAAAAAACAATTGAAGATGTTTCAAGAAATTTACTCATCCCTTTCCTGTGTTTTCTTCTATCCAAAATATCAGTCAGTGTTTCAGAAGCTTCAAAGGGCTCGAGGTATATTCATAACAACTGAGCAGTAGGATCCAGAAACAGTCAAGCCTCTGCAGACTGATTCCCATTCAGCACAGCCTCCTGGGCCAGTCATAAAGAATAAGAACTGGGCGTGGTAGCGGCGTTTCCTAAAAAGGCCGTGAAGGCAAGAATTGAAATGAAGTTAACAGAAAAGAATCAAACTGGTGTCAGGGAGTGGTCCTTAAATCCTAGAGTTGTGGCCAATTGGATTATAAACTCTAGAATAGACATTCATGCAGGCCAAATTTAGGACATGCCTAATGTGATGTTCGGATATGAGCAGGGGTCCAGACAAGTAAAAAGTACTTATTCATTCCTATATAACACACACACATATGTTTTATGTTGATATAAATGTATAAGTGTAAACATACACATACCTACAGATATACAGGTAAGGAGATGGAGTCCCTCCCAACCTCAGGCCTAGTATTCAAGATTGAGCCATAAAGGAGGAATTAATCCAATATAGCCCAATGGAGTCTTTCATTTACACCATTCAACAGAGACCACAAAGTGCAGTTACCTGGCAACTGAATTCTGTCAAACCACTTGCTCAATTAAGGTATCATGCCAAGTATTTTCCCTTTACGTATACTATTTGCCATGCCAGTTACCAGCACTCGCTATTGAAAACTTAGCTGAAAAATAAGAAATAAATAAACATTAACCAACAAAACCCCTCCAAGCATCCGAAATCACCCTCACAAGGCCAGGGAATAAAGGATCACAGAGGCACCTCTCTCTCCACCAGCACGGGCTGACCTACTTGACACACAATGCCAAGAACATGGGCTCTCAGGTTCTTCATTAAAGTCATTCGGAAGCAGCAAAGAAACACAACGCAGCCCTTAGTAGGCACTCCATAAATGTATCAAGTGACAGATGTGAGTACTAGAAACAAAACGCAGCTAAAATTGTCAGCCAGCTGCCTGCCGGGGACAGCGACACAAGACGTCCAGTCACGCGCAGTCTGAAGACCTCAGGGGCGGGGATGAAGCTCCGGAGCGCACTCCTCCTGTGCGGTGCCACGCTCCTGCTCACCTGGTTGGCAGGGGCCACTCCGGAGCCAGGGTGCCTGGGTCTCCCTGCTGTCAACGGGCTGGGTGAACGGGGACAAGTAGCTTAACTTAACTTGGGTTTTCTCATCTCAAAAAAACAATCCGTATCCCTCAGGGTTGTGAGGATTCAGTGAGTTAACACATGTAAAATAAATCTTAGAAGGGTTCCAGGCACATCAAAAATACTCAGTAAGGTTGTCCATGAATAAGGGTACTGTCGTCATCATGACCAACAGCAGACTGTGCTCAGGATAATCCCTATTCATAAGGTAGGGAATATGTAACAAATGTAATGTAGAAGACCTTCTTTCAAAATTATTTAAACAAAAAATTTTGGTTTTGTAGAGGCCTAATTTTTCAGCTATCTAGAAAATTCATGCAAAAAACATCATTCATCAGCAGGTCATCAGAGCTCAATGCAGTGTTCTTTGGAGCTCCAGAAGCAGGCTGCCCAGCTTGAGTCTCAACTCTGCGCACTGTACCTGTGTGGCACTGGCCAGTCACTGACGTGTGCTTCCGTCCTTCCATCTGTGAAGTTAAGATAAAAGTGCAGTTGGTATTAGAACTATATTACGATCTTTGTGGACCCTACATACATTTGCCTTCACAGGCCCCTTCTTCCATAAAATAACATTAAAAAATGTATTTTATTACTGCACTGGTATATAGAAGAATATAATCTAGGCTGAGTTCCTTACTATATATTCATTATTCTTATATTCATTTTTTTCTCCTGACTTTAAAAAAATTAAAACTTTTTTTCACAGACCCTAGACACTATGCCTATTGGATAAGCAGCCCTGATTGTTGTGAGTACTCACTTAGCTAGTGTTCGTGAGGCACTTGGAACAGAGCCTGACATCATAGTCAGCACTATGTGAGTGTTTGTTAAATAAATAAAAATGCAAAGTGTCAGACAAGCCAGATGTTCCTTCCTTCCAAACTTCCTCCCTGTTCTCCCTGCCACCTGATAAGTAAATTCTGTTTTAAAATATGAGTAAAAACTTTCCTATCACTAGCCTGTAGTTAGCAGTAGCAACTCTGAACCTATAAAGTCTTCTGAAGAATAAATTAAGAGCGCAAATTGTGCTTAATTAGATTCCATTTTGTTAAAAATAAGCAGAGGTTCTGAGCATTGTTTGCACCTCTTTCCAACCTGGCACCACTTCAAAGGTGCTGAGCAAGATGTGGCGAAAGGTTGTGCATCCCAAATGGGGTTTCCAGCCTTCATTACCAGGACCAATAGTGCCTATCAGTGTCCACCACATGTGTGACTAGAGACACCAAACTTAGGAGAACGACTATAAGTTTATTTCTCTCCCCTACAGATTAAAACACATAAAAAAGAATGTTATAAGATATAGCATTCTTTTTTAAAATTTTATTTTATTGATTATGCTATTATAGTTTTCCCAGGTTTTTCCCCTTTGCCCCCCTCCACCCAACATTCTACTCCCTCAGGAAATCCCACCACCATTGCTCACATCCATGGGTCATGTGTGTAAGTTCTTTGGCTAATGCATTTCCTATATTGTACTTTAAATCCCATAGCTATTCTGTAACTACCTATTTGTACTTCTTAATCCCCTTACCCTCCACCCATTTCCCCACAGTCCCCTCCCATCTGGCAACCATCCAAATGCTCTCCATATCCATGAATCTGTCTCTGTTCTTGTTTGCTTAGTTTGTTTTTTAGATTCAGTTGTTGATAGATATGTATTTATTGCCATTTTATTGTTCATAGTTTTGATCTTCTTGTCTTAAATAAGTCCTTTTAACATTTCCTATAATAATGGTTTGGTAATGATGATCTCCTTTAGATTTTCTTGTCGTGGAGGCTCTTTATCTGCCCTTCGATTCCAAATGATAACTTTGCTGGATAGAGCAATCTTGGTGTAGGTCCTTGCACCATGACTTTGATTATTTTTTGCCAATCCCTTCTTGCCCACAAAGTGTCTTTTTCTGAATCAGCTGACAGTCTTATGGGAACTTCCCTGTAAGTAACTAACTGCTTTTCTCTTGCTACATTTAAGACTCTCTCTTTGTCTTTAACCTTTGGCTTTTTAAATATGATGTGTCTTGGAGTGGGTGTCATTGCATCCATCTTGTTTGGGACTCTCTGTGCTTCCTGGACTTGCATGTGTATTGTCTTCACCAAATTAGGGAAGTTTCCTTTCATTATTTTTTCAGATAGATTTCCAATTTCTTGCTTTTTGTTCTCCTTCTGACACCCCTATGATGCAAATGTTGGAATGCTTGAAGTTGTCACAGAGGCTGCTTAGATTACCCTTGTTTTTTTTTATTCTTTTTTCTTGTTCTGATAGTTGTCTTTTGCTTCCTTATTGTTTCAAATCATCGTTTTGATTCTCAGTTTCATTCACTCTACTGTTGTTTCCCTGTAAATTGCTCTTTATTTCAATTAGTGTATCTTTTGTTTCTGACTAGATCTTTTTTACGCTGCTGAGGTCCTCACTAAGTTCCTTGAGCACTGTTATAACCAGTGTTTTGAACTCTGCATCTGATAGATTGCTTATCTCCATTTTGTTTAGTTCTTTTTCTGGAGTTTTGATCTTTCATCTGGGCCATGTTTCTATGTCTCCTTACTTTGGCAGCCTCCCTGTGTTTGTTTCTACGTATTAGGTAGAGCTGCTATGACTCCCTTTAACATGGCCTAATATAGTATGTGTCCTGTAGGATCACGTGACACAGCCTCCCCTATTACTCAAGGTGGGTACTCAAGGTGCGCTCTTTGTGTGGGCTGAGTACACCCTCCTCTTGCACCTGAGCCTTGGTTGTTGATGGCAGATCAATGGGAGCAATTTACCCAGGCCAGTCAGCTGTAAGAATTGGCTGTGACCACTGATCACCAACCTCCATCTTCCTTGGAGGATCAGCTGTGCAGGGGCAGGGTGGTGGTGTTCTGACATGGTCTATAGTTGTCCACTCAGTGCATAGGCCCTGGGGTTTCCTGGGTGGTGCAGTCCAAGTTCAGCCCCGACCTGTGTTTTTCCCAGGCCACCCTGAATGCTATAAAGCAATCTGAGATGGCTGCTACTTGTGGGCTTGGAGATTCCCAGGCAAAGCCAATCTGTGAATCTAGAATGGCTGCTGCTAGTGCCATGCCTGGGTCCACTTAGCAAGAGGTATAGGGGCTAGGGGCTCATGAGGCCACCTGTTGCTTGTTTGAGAGGATTTAGAAAATTGTGAAGCATGAGCCAAGACCAGCCATTCACATGGAAAAGCCACTGTTAACAGCTGTAAGTTGGGTGGGATAGAGTCTCTGGAATCTCCAGGGCAGGGAAAACAGTGTTAGCCAGGTTGATGGAGTCTCAGATATGGCACCCACCTCTGGTTCTGTGGGGGGAGGGTTCAGAAAGAGACAATGTCCCCTGTCCACCTTTTTGTCTGGGAGAAAGCTGTCCCCCAGTTCCTGTCATGATGCTAGACCCTTCAGTTCCTCCCTGTATGCCACTGGTGCCTTTCAATCTACTACCCTCCTGCTGGATCTCAGAGGGAGTGAGTCTGAGTAAATTCATGTATTGGTTCTTTAAGAGGAACTGCTTGGGACTCTAAAAGTTTCTTCCACCAACTCAGTCCCTGCTGGTTTTTGCAGCCAGAAGTTATGAGGACTTATAACTTCTTATAACTTATAACTGGAACCTGGGGCTGGGGGGCCTATTGTGGGGTTGGGATTCCTCACTCTCCAGATATCCCTCCCAAATTTTTCTACACCACACATGGATGTAGGACCAGCCCTTTCTGTGTCTCCACCCCTTCTACCAGTCTGATTGTTTGCGGTTTCTTTAATTTCATAGTTGTCAGACTTCCATTCAGCTCCGTTTCTGACAGTTATGAGCTATAGTTGTTTTATATTTTAGTTGTAATTTTGATGTGGTTGTGCTAGGATTCGAGTCGTGTTTACCTATGCCACCTTCTTGACCAGAAGTCCAATCATTCTTTTTTTAAAAAATATTTTATTTATGTATTTTTAGAGAGAGCAGAAGGGAGGGAGAAAGAGAGGGAAAGAAACATCGATGTGAGAGAAAAACACCAACCAGTTGCTTCTCATATGTGCCCCAACAGTACCAAACCCGCAACCCAGGCCTGTGCCCTGACTGGGAATCCAACAGCGACCTTTTGCTTTGCGGGACGACACCAACCAACTGAGCCACACTAGCCAGGGCTAGCAGTCATTCTTTTTAATAACTACATTCACATTAAATGTATAGCAGTTAACTGAATTTTCATTATGGTAATTCTTTCCATCACATAGGAAGGCTAAAACACACTCTCAGTCCTCAGTGTCAGAAAAATGTATAACTGCTTTTATGTCCTCTCTCAAGGACTCTCATGCACTTAGAACATTGTCAACACTGTTTAGCTTAGTTTCTGGCCATATAAGTCAGATGGATCCTCACCTGAAATAAACAAGATTGAAGCACCAAGCACTATTTAAATTTGGATTCAGAACACCCTAGCCACACAATTCAGCTTCCTTCTCTTTCTCTTAGCTCCCCTGCCTCAAACTTGTGGCTCATTGTCCAGCTCTGGCCTTTGTATTTGCCCCATGGATTTGCTGTTCACCCTTCCTCCCTGCTGTGTTCAAGCATCTATCCACCTAGCTTACTCTTTGCACAGGCATTAGCTGCCCATCTCACCAGTGTTAGCTACATAATTTGTGGGGCCCAGTGCAGTGAAATGTGGAAAAAGCAGTAGTAAAAGCTTTTTTTTTTATTCTGTGGCCCCTGTCTTGACTTGTCATGGTGTTTTGTATTTGCTATTTGGTGTTACACTCCCTCATGGTCAAGGATACTTGAGGGATGAGTAAGAAAGTCAACAGGTAGCATGCGTGCAGCTTGAGCATGCCTGGCCCTCCAGCCCTTCCTGCCTCACACCCAGGCCCGGACCAGGACCATAGGGCATCAATGGTTGCTGGAGGGCACTGGGGGAGCTGGCAGCTAGGAAGCAGGGAACAGGAGCTAGTGAAAAACAAGACTGCTTCTGAGTTGAGGCCTTCAGCCCCTGGTTGGTGCTTTATTGTCCTATCTGACTTTACTTACAAAACACAAATTCAAAAATAAAGTTATTAAAACTTTCAAGATGGCAATCACAGAGAATTCAACTTCAAGCATGGGACTTTTCTGAGCTGAGGGCACTGTGCAACTGCACTGGATACATGCTTATGAAGCATCAGCCCTGCCTGCCACCTTTGAGTTCTTGATCCCCACCCAGGAGTTTATACTCTAATCCCCACTTGGGCCACGTGGCCAGTGCCCTCGTCCTCTGGGAGGGAGTCTGACCCAGATACTGTCCTTTGTGAACAACGTAAATTCATGACCAGAATTCCAGAAGTCAATCAAGCCATTCCTTGTGCCTCTTGCTTCTGTGTGTCTGGCTTCCCTGGATCCACATACTCAACATGAACAACCATTCCAAGACAAGAAATAATGAGCTGCGCTTTACTCATGCTAAACTCTGCTTCCCTTTCCAGAAGTATTTCCAAGTGTCTGAGCTCCTAAGAGGAGTGTTGGACCAGATCCCAATACACGCATAAAACTAACAAGACACCCTTCATCCAAGACCCTTTTCTTTTATTACCTCTCTGTAGCTCCATCCTCATACTCGTATTTCAAGTCAGACCATGTTGAGTACAGGAAGTCACTGTTTATTATCAAAAGAGGCATTCTGACCCAGCCATGACAAGATAGAGTATCAGACAAACCCCACTGTAAGGCTCTCAGAGTAATCGGAGAATCTGGATGGATTTTACAGTAACCAGCCATGTGCTGCTGGCTGCCAGCACCTTGATTACATTTCTCTGCTACCAGTAAATATCGGAGAGATCTTTTGCCAGTTCTCTGGAGAAATTAAAACAAGATGTACTCAGAGCAGATATACCATATTTATTTCAGAAGAATTGCTGGTTGCTTTATCTTGAGCATTAAAAAAATCTGTTAGGCTCACAGAGTTGTTATTTAAATATGGAAGTTGTGGGTGTCCGTGGCTAATGCTATCCCGGCCTTATCCTTTTATCAGCCACAGCATATGAAATTGTCTCACTTGCCATTTGACACCATAGTTTTAAAATAAAAAAGACCTTGAACTCATCTCACATACTCATTTCATTTTCCTGATGAGGAAACTGAGACCCAGCAGTGCTAAGCCCCAGCGGACTAGGCAGGGTTAAGAGCATAGTTGGAACTGGCTTCTGACTTCCTGCCCACCCGGCCCTGATTCTATGGCACAATGACTCAAAGAAATCTGAAGAAACATAGGAAGTGTTATTTGGAGGTTTATAACATTTTTTTCTGATTAAATGGCAAACAAATTAGCTTCAAATAAAAAATGTAAAACTTTTATACAAAAATTAAAAGACCAACTACAAACTAGGGAACTTATTTAAAATTTGAGACACAAAAACATTATTGCTCTTATTTTGTTAAAGAGCACTTACATATTTACATATATGCATACTTTCAAATCAATAATTGATTTGTAAATCAAGAAGTGTTTGAGCTCATGCTTACCTGTTCCTTTCCAGGATCCCATGCAACAATTGTGTGGGGTCAGTGGAACCCTGGTGTAATTTTTCATAATCATGTACTGGAATTAGTTTCGTTAAGTAGGACTTTTGCAGAAATGACCAAAATAAAGTTGGAGTTAATTCACGTCAACTGTGTTGCCTTAAATGCTAAAGAAGAGGTGGGACAATGGCTGTAGCAACAGGCATAGCTGACCTGAGACGTGGCCTGGGGTACACGTCTCAGGCATATTAGGCTGGCCTCATCCTGACCCAGCTGCTGTGCCCAAAAGAAAAAAGTGACTCCTTTTCCAGGCCCACAATACCTACTCTGGCTGAACCACCAAGGAGAATTATACCAGTTGGGTATACCAGTTGCATGGAGTCTGGAGATGTCTAGAGGACATTGCCCATGCTATACAGCAGGAAGAAATCCCTCTGTGGCTTAGAAGCCTGTAGGGTTTTAGCAGAGGAAGCTCTTCCTGATCTAAGGAGCCTTTGACCAGAGTGGCCCAGGAGGAGAGTATCCATGACAGGACTGTTTTCTACGGAGGGCAGTGGGGGCAGGGGTGGAGCAAGAAGCACAGAGAGTACCCAGATAGGGCTGGAAGCTGAGAGTACCCCATGGTGTTTGGCTAGTCTGGCATCATTTGTCTGAGGACACAGTGACTGCCCCCTGACTTGGAGGCCTGCCTGCCTGACCTGTCACTGACACGGAAGCCTTTTGGACCAGTTTGGATGGAAGTCACCACCTGCCTGTTTTACCCTGTGTCCTGTCACCCAGAAGCAACTGGCCCAATAGAATGGTGGGAGGGCCCATTGGAAACTAGGTTACAGCACCAGTTAAAAGATAACACCCTAAAAGCATGGGGTTCTGTCTTACAGGATGCAGTATATGCTTAGATCAGTAACCAGTGTTGGGTGCTTTTGCATCCACAGTCAGTGTACAGGATCCAGGAGTCAATGGATGGGTGAGCGGGGGGCTTCTCTCACTATTACATCTAACAACCTTCTTGCAAACTTCTGCATCCCACCCCTGCGATAGTGATCTCTACTGGTTTGGAGGGAAGAATGATTCATTTTGGGTACACACCAGTGTTTTCACTGAATTGGAAAATAAGACAGCCACTTGGGGGTTCTCATGTCCCTCAACCAACAGGTAAAGAAGATTGCTCTCCTGGCCAGGTAATTGATTCTGCTTACCAAGAGCCAATTATATTGCTACTAAAAAATGAAGGTAGCAAGGACAACACGCAGAACTCGGGATTCTCTGGGGTGGTATCTTAACACTTCCATGACCAATAACAGAAGTTAATGGAAAACTTCAGCAACCAAAAAAAGGCAGAACCACTGAGCATTCCAGACACTCCTGAATTCATTCCGACATTCAGTCAGGAGTAAATATTTGGGCTACCCCACCAAGTAAAGAACCAGCTCAGGTTCTGACTGAGAGCATAGAAAACTTGGAATAGCACTGTTACTCTGTGTGTGTGTGTGTGTGTGTGTGTGTGTGAATGTGTGTGTGTGTGTGTGTTTGAAGCAGAGTAAAATTTTCTGTAAAAGGCCAGATAATAAATATTATAGGCTTTGTGGACCACATGTTCTCTATTACAAATATTCCATTCTGCCATTGTAGCCTGAAAGCAACCATATATAACATGTAAATTAATGGGTGTGGCTGTGTTTTAATAAAATTTTATTTTATAATTTGGATTTAACCCATGGGTTGAAGTTTGTTGACCCCAGGGGGTCACAAGAAAATTTCTTTCAAGAAGAAATTTTGTATTTCTTCTTCTTCCCCTTACTATTTTACATGAGGCAACCTCATCTTTCAGTAGTAGAATGTTGTGAAGAGAGATGGAAAGAGAGAGTCAGACAGCTCGAAGATGGATGCTATTGCTGTCTCCCAGAGGGAGCTACAGTGACCACTCAGGCTTCGAGGGCTGTTGGGACACTGAGATATAATGAGGTTGAGAACATCTTCATTGTGTAAAGAGGTAGCATTGAGCCTGAAGCCATTGTCCGTGTGTGGAAGTCCACAGGGAAGCTGTTATGTGGAAGAAGGGTGCCAGTGGATGCTGAGTAGCCAAAGGGGTGGCCAGTTATTATAGTTTCCCAGCCTCAGAACCACCCTTTCATACTGCCCTGTGATTCTGAGGCTGGGATCCACCAGCCTCAGTTCTTTTCAGCTGGATCCCTGTTAGGCTTTGCCAATAGCTGGCACTAGAGGGCGGCATCAAGGCTGAAGGAAGAAGGGAGCGCTCCTCCCTATGTGCTTTCTGTTCCCTTTGTCTTACTGTTCCTGTCAGCACCATCCTCACAATGGATTTTCACCCAGCAATGCAGCAGGTTGCTCTAGTAGCGCCCGCTGATTCCGGTTTGCATTTCTCCAGCACTCTCAGAAGTAGCACCACCACATTCTCTAGAGGCCTCAGCACCAGCTCGGCACAGAGGTCTGGGTCTCACCCACAGGAGCTGCCTTCAAGTTCCTGAGGTGACAGTGCAGCTGAGCAGGGGCCCTTCTCAGAGGTCTGAGTTCCAGCCTTGCAGGGCTCCTCCTCCAGCTCTAAACCTTAACAATCCCAAACTCTTCCATTGATTCCCCCAGTTCTAGAGTGGTAACTGCATCCTATGATGGCTACTTTCTTAATATTTACTTGTTGAAAAGGCTTTTCATTTCTTCAGTACACAGACATGAAATGGGTAAATTACTAGACCAAGGTCACACAACAAGTACAAAACAGAAAGGGCTTAAACCCAGGTCCTTCCAGTTGCAAAGCCCTTGCTCTTTTAAACACTACCCAGTTCTTCAGGGTGAAGGCAGATCTAGTCAAGTGCTCTCTGATCTTGTCTAGCAAAGAGACTGGTGTTCTAATGAGACTGGGTAGAAGCAAGGTAGGTTAGGTGAGTGCAAGAGCACGCACAGCTGGCGGCTTTGAGAGAATCTCTGACACCGGGCACAAGTGAACTCTATTCCGAGCATTCAAGGAGCCTGCAGTGTGGTCTGGGTACTGTAGTAATCTCCAAAAGACGGAAGAGGGAGGACTGCCAGAATACTGGAGACTTTGCCCCTATCTAAAATAGATAAACAGATACTTAGTCTTAACATTAATCTCCATCATAAATCTAGGATGTGCTTTTTGTAAAACTAACTGATTCCCGAGAATAAGGGCATGAAACAACTGAGCTCGTTTACTTACACAGAGTCTGCTGTGATATGCTCGTGGGTGAAATGGGGAATGGGTGCAGACTGCAATTTTGCTGTGTAAATATGCTTGTTTGGAAATAAGGGCAAGGCTTGGGGCAGTGTTGGTGCTTGGGCTGGACCCAGCAGGCAGGTTTCAAAAGGAAGAGCTGAGTCTTCATCACCACCCTGCCGGCCCCTGCAGGACTGCAGCCGGGCTCCTCCTGCACCTCCCAGGGAAGGAGCCCAAGTTGGCCTGGGACCCACAGGGGTGAGGTCCTCAAGGTCATCCTGCGGATCAGCTGGAGAGGGTGGGGCAGACCTGGGCTTGTAACTGGAGAGATGAGATAAATCTGTCAGGCCTTGTCAGGCACTACTGTCTGGCGGAGGACCTCCAGGTCTCCCCTTGCCTCTCTGTCTCCACCAGTGTGTCTGCACAAAGTATGGAGATTAAGATGGTGGCCATTGTGGTCATTTGTTCGTTTTGCCTCCAGCATTCATCCCTCCTCTTTCTGCCAGCAATTCCTTGATCTTTCTTTGCAGAACACCTTTTCCTTCATTGGCTACACTCTATGTGGGCATCAAGAAGTTCCATTGCCATCCCAGCATGGGGCAGGCATGGGACCCACACTGGGCCAATCAGATGCTGCCTTATGATTTGAAGCTCCATCAGTGGGACAAAAGCCTGAGGCAGCTGTTGCTGAAACAGAAGCAGCACCTTGAAAAGACTGTTCTTTAGTTCCTGCTATTTGGATCCCCACGCTGCCTCTTATTCTGCTCTCTCCAGACCTGATTCTTCTACTCTCCCTTCAACTTTCTGAGTTGCCCCATTGCACTCACCTAGATCCATTTTGACCAGGGATTTCGTTCATTTGTTCACTTGCTTGCAGCCGAGGAATCCAGGCTGTGTTTGTGAAGGAAAATCTAAGGGTTCTCTACAAACTTACAGGACTCCTGTAAAGGAACCAAGACAGTGGTCTTGTTCCGTATTGTTTCCAATTGTACATAGCGACAGGAGAGTTACAGGGAAGCGGACTGTAACTTCTGTATGTTGAGGAACTGAGTTTATTTCATCCACCACTAGATGCAAAATTTCCAGCACAGTGCCCAACAGAGTAGGCACTAAATAAACATCAATTGCAGGAGTAAATGGAAATACAGAAAGAGCCATCCAACCATTAGTTTAACTATGGAATTCCTGCATCATGATGTAGTGAGCTCCTCATCACTGAAGAGATTTAAATAAAGCCTAGTCACTCAGGATGACAAAAAAAAAAAAAAAAAAAATTCCTGAATTGAGTCGGTGGTTTCCAAAAAGCATTTTAATTCTAGCTTTGTAATTTCATACTTATTTCTATTACTTTTAGCAAATATTTTGTAAAGTGAAAGCAGAAGACTATATGTATTAAGATAGTATGTAGAGCACAGACTAAATGATTAGAACAAACCACATGTGATAATTTTTCAAGGTTAGGAGCGCATTTCTTCACATGCCCATAAAAAGCCAGCGAAAGCTGTAGCAGGAGATGTAAACCATTGCTGGACTTGTTTGCAATGACCCACACTTGATCTATTTTAGTCTCAAGGAACATGAAATAATAAGAGAATGGATAGTTTGGTTGCTATGGTTATTTTAATCCACTGGCTTATTCACCACCCATTTTCCATCATTTCTAATAACCGGTTTCCCAGAGCAATATCAGAGCCTATAATCCAGGCTCTTTATGAAATGGTTTCCCCTGGTGCCACCCTCATCCGGGCAGTTTCCACAGCTTCCCTTCACCGTGCTCATCTTCAGCATGGCTTGGGAATGAAAAATGCCCAGCCTAAGGCTACCAAGATCTTTCAGTGCAGGTAAGTTTTTTGCTTGGTCACAACCAATTAGGGGTCTGAATGGCCCAGGTGATTCTGAACCTTGAGAATGCATCTTTCCCTATGTCACCAGGGGGAAGCAGCTGAGGTGGTGGGCTACTATTTTCTATAATATTGATTTCACTGATTTTGTAAGTAGCACACCTGATTTCACTGATTTTGTAAGTAGCACACCTGACAGAGGAAGCAGGCAGCAGTTAAAAACACGGTCCGGACAATATGCTACCATGTGAAACTGAGCCGGACAGCTTCAGATTTCTTTAGTAGCTAATGAAGGCAGTACCTCAACTTTTGGCAGAAGCCCATGAGACAGGAGGGAATCCATCTGCAGCCTCTTCAGAGATGCTTTGTTGGTGGGATTGATGCCCCCGTGGTCAGTTCTAGCCTGTGTTATAGCAGGGTTGTAAAAGTTTGACTTTCTATAGACTCAAACAATTTTTTTAAAAAGGGACTGCTGGTGTCACACATCTAAACACTAGGTGGCAACCTTGCCTTTTGTGTCACCTAAGACATTTTATAAAATCATAGTAATTAAGGAAATAAATTAAACCATTAAACCATCAAATCTAAGCCTTTGTCTCACACAGTTTTAATATCGGCACCCAGATATAACAAACAGATAAATTCCATCCAGAAAATCAGGGCCAAATCAAGGGAACAATAAATGTGTGTATACACAATTTTTTTTTTTTTTTGCAATGTTCATCCAAACGCCTACAGGCTCCCAGTAGGTACAGTTCCCTCACCTTTCCAGGTGTGGACATTTGTGGGAGAAATGTGTGTTCCAGGGACAGGGATGTTCTACAGTGAACAAGAGACAAGGCCGTTGCTTTTGCAGAGCTTGTTTGTAAGTGGAACAGGCAGACACTAGTAAATGAAAATGATTTCAGATTATAACTGCAATGAAAAAATGAGGCCATAATGTACTAGAAACAAGGCATGAGAGGAAGCAGAAGGTGGTCGGGAAAGACCTCTGAGGAGCTGGTAAGTGACCTGAAGCCCAAATGAGGAGAAGTAGCCAGCCAGGCCAAGAGCTGGGGGAAGAGTGGTCCAGGTGCAGGGCGGAGCACTTTGCGCAGCAGCCCGGGGCAGGGACAAACTGTAGGTGTTCAATAAATAGAAGGAAGCCAGCATGACTGGTGCATTGGAAGGGGAGGGAAGAGCAGGGCAACACAGGGCTGGAAGATAAGCAGGGGGCAGAATTGTTTGCCCAACTCAATAGAAAGCACTGGAGGAAGAGTGAGAAGAACAAAGGGATCTGAGTTCACTGTCACTACTATCTCCAAGGAGAACGCATTAAGCTCCTGTCAGCATTCACAGTGGGCTGACTGTTAAGATAGCAGATTTAGAAGACGTGGCTCCCACCCCAGCACAGGCCTTGGAGGCACAGCACACCCCAGGGAAAGCATCCTTTAGAGCATGGGTCCCTGCAAGGAAAAGGCATAAGCAGATGAAAAAATCTGGGGGAACTAAACACTGTGACAAGAATCCACTTTCTCTGAGAGTCTTTCAACCCACAAGCCTCCTTTATGCCAGAAAGAGAAACAAAAGAGAATTTTCCCATGATGATAAGCACAGATCAAATTTAGGCTCTAGGACACCTGAGTTCTGTATGGCTCTTTGCCTGGCACCTAACAACAAAGTTTTATGATAAATTATGATGGCATCAAGTTGATAGAAGAGAGTCTGTTTTGTGCATTGAGGCATTTTAGTAAGAAGGCAAACATTCTAAAATAAATGTTTATTTATTGCTCTGCTAGTCCCAAGACTTCTCTTCGATACAGCCACACCCAGGCCTGTTCATGGGCTCCGTTGCCCACCTAACTGCATGGCATGTCACGGAGCAGAATCTTGGGAGTCTGTAAGCACAATGGGGCAGGAGGAGGCTTTGCCCCCTGACCGTACAAAACCAAGACAAAGGTGGAGGACTGCGTTTTCCTGCCAGCTGCCCGTGTGCGGACACACACAGTTAAGCTGCCCTTTTATCGGTTTTCCCACCCTCAGAGGTTGCTCTGGGTCAGTGTCATAAACTGGGAAGCTGGCCCACTTCCGCAACATGAAGGAGTCAGATCCAGTGGGGTCTGTGTCCCAGTGGAGTACATACCCCAGCGAAAGGAGACAGCCACTCCCCAGCTCCAGCCAACTGTTTTCATGCAAGAACGTGGGATCTGATGTCACCTGATTTCCTAATTTTTCTAGAAAAACTAGAAATCCAGATTACTTTTATACAATTAAAAAAATTCCTTGATGGCCAAATAAATCATGTCTGTGGGTTCTGCATGGCCTGTGGGCCACCTGCGTGTGAACTCTGTTTCAGTTGTTTATTACTTTCTGATATTTATTATGACAATTTTTTAATGGAAAAGTTGAAATAATTTTACAATAGACACTCTGCATTCCTATCACCTTAATTCTACTTGCTCTACCATGTAACTATTCAGCTCCTTATTGTAATTGAAATTCTAACTGTGTGGGTATTTGAAGGGGCAGGAAAGAGGAAAGGAGAGATTAAGTCTCATACAGGTGACTCTAGTCCAGTGATTTTCAACCTTTTTTGTCTCGTGGCACACATCAACTAATTACTAAAATTCGGCGACTCACCAAAAAATAATACATTATATATTTTGCCAATCTGACAAAAAATAGGTATAATTTTGATTAATTCACACCCATGGCAATTGTGTTGCCTTGTCATTTTTATCTGATGATCTAAGGAAAAGAGGTCAGTGCCCCTGACTTCATAGTCAGGTACCGACTGTTCTCAGTCGCCGTGGCACACCGGTGTGCCACGGCACAGCAGTGGAAAATCGCTGCTCTCGTCTATTAATGCATTTCTTAAAATTCAACCTCAGAGGAAGGGGAAATGGGAAACTGCTAATTAATGAGTATGAAGTTTCAGCTGTGCAAAACGAACAAGTCCTACAGACCTGCTCTACAACACCACACCTATAGACAGCAATGCTGCATTGTACACGTAAAACTCTGTTAGGAGGGTAGGTAGGTCTCATGTAACTGTGCTCACCACAATAAAATGAATAACAATAATAATGCATGTTTTAAAATTTTAACCTCTTTCATTTGTCCGGTTTTCTATTTGGCCATGATTTTAATATGGACCTTAGAATACCTTACACACCGTAAACTTTCGCCGTGTTATATGTCTGTTATATATCAGTTTTTTAAAATGGACCTTAGGAGTTAGGGGCTTCAAAGTGCTGGTGAGCAGGCCAGCGCTGTGCAGATTTAGCCTGCTGTCCCAGTGGCTGCCGGCGGGGTGGGGTGAGCCCCTGGGAGCTGAGGGTCTTGTGCAGGAGAGAGCACCGTTCTTCTCCCATCTCCCTAGGCAAAATCAGAACCTCTGAGGACTCGGAGGTGAGGCCTGGAAGTGCAAGCAGGGCCACGGGCTGTGGATTACCTTTCTCTGCCCTCAATTTTGTCGGAAAGGGCCAGATGCTGACCACGGGATCCCTGCCAGGAGGAGAGCGTGCAGTTCGAGATGTTACTCGCTCCGCGTGTGTGTGAACAGGGCCTCTCGGCGCAGGGGATGCTCATTTTGTGTGGGAGGTTAGAGTCGAAAGCCTGGGCTGTGAAAACTGATTATTTTAATTAAGTCCCATGAGACTTGATGCAGAACACTTTTGGAGGTTGAAAAAGCTTTTCTCAGGGTTCCCACATGTGCACTGGGACCCAGGGAAGGTATTTAAATCCTGACAGCAGCTCTCATGTTGGTTTGTGTGGAGACATTGATCAGCAGCTTGCTCTTGTCCTTTGCAGCCACTGAGGAGCACCTAGGGACAGAGGGGGAGAGGAAGCTTTTAGACCAACTACTGTTCCTTCACTGCTTTCCACTGAGCTTAAAGAAAATTACATTCCCCATGCAGTAGCAGCGTATTATTAAGGGATGGTAATCACCATGGTAACCAAGGATAGTCTGCTACAAGCAAATGGAGAAAGAAAGAAAAGTGTAGGGCCAGAGCTTGCTACACCCACATTAGCTCAAAATGCCCAGGCTTTTAAGTAATTTGGAAAGGAATATGTTTAGATGGACCGAAATTTAGAATCATTAAATTGTGCAAGTGAAAGGGGCTTACTGGAACGACCCAGGGCTCTAACTGAATGCCGTCAGGGTCAGCTGATCAGGTAAATAATCAGGCCAGTGACACCAGGGTGGTGAGGGACTAAGGGAAGAGGGTCTGCAAAACAGGAGCCAGGCTCTCAGAGAAGCGGAAACAGCTTCTGCAGCTGCAGCTGCAGCTAATTGTAGCAATGGGAGAGGCCAGCCCTGTTGTGCTAGATGGTGCTGCTGAGAATGCAGATTTTTATGTGAAGTAACCCAATTTTGACTACTCACTAAAAGTACTTTCAAGCAGGTCAATAAGACACATCTGTGAACTCCCAGTTTACATTTGATGCAATACATGCACCCACTCTGTTTCTTAAACCCTCAGAAAACTGAGGTCCAGGAAAGCTGTTATTCAGGCAAGTCACCGTAAGTTAGTGAGCAGGTCAGTCCTCTGGGGTCTGGACTCCTGTTACAATGCTCCTTCCCTTTGAAAATGTTATGGTGACAAGTCAGCTTAGGACCAGGAGTCTGATTTCCACTTTAACTGGTACATAAACTCAGCTGGCAATCAGGTCTTCCCATAGGCAAAAATTTAAACACCATGAAACAGCTGTCAGAGAATACGAGATGTATGGATTTACCTATTCCTCTCCATTCCCTGTTGGATCATTTCCTGTATTGTTTGTCTTTACTGTTATTGTAACATGGGATTTTTAAAATTATATTTTTAACTGGCAGCTGCTTATATATAGAAAACTATTCATTTTCTTATTACATTTGTTAATACCCACTTTACTGAATTATCTTATGTTTCTCTAAAGACACAGCAACTCATTGTCATGAAATTTCTAAATATAGAATCATGCCCCGGCTGGTGTGGCTCAGTGGACTGAGCGCCAGCCCGCAAACTAAAGGATTGCTGGTTCAATTCCCAGTCAGGGCACATGCGTGGGTTGCTGGCCAGTTCCCCAGTGGGGGGCACATGAAAGGCAACCACACATTGATGTTTCTCTCCCTCTCTTTCTCCCTCCCTTCCCCTCTGTCTAAAAATAAATGAAGTCTTAAAAATAAATAAATAATCGAATCTACAGCTAATTGTCATTTATTCCTTTTATTCACTTATTTCCTTTTCTTGTCTTTGCATCAATTAATACTTATATAGGACAGTGTTAACTAAGAGTTGTTAGTGAACATCTTCATCTTATTTCTGAATTTAACAGGTATCCTTTTGTCTCATAATGCTGGCCTTATATATACATTAAATATATTTAGAAGATGTCTATTCCTATTTCATTCAGAACCATTTAGAAATAATGGATATATGGTACATTTTGTCTAATTCTTTTTTAGCACCAATGGAGATGATGTACTTCACTCCTTTAAGAAATATGGGGAATTATATTACCAGGTTTTCTCGTGTAGAACTACCTTGCCTTCCCAGAAGGACATCTGTTCTTTTAAATTTCTGCTGGATTCTGGTTACCAGCATTTTGTCTAATGCTTATATTCATATATGGTCTACTGTTCTCTTTTGTTGTGATATCTTTGACAGGTTTTTGTCACCAAAGTTATTTTATGTATAAAATAATTTGGAGGCTTTACTTCTCTCTTCTACACTCTAAGATGGTTTAAATAGCATGGGAGTTGTCTAGTCGTTAAAGACCTGATTGACTTACAATCTTAAAATTTCTAAATCCCATGGTTCTTACCAAGTTCATCCCCCACTCTTTCCAATGACTGATTCTCTGTTCTGAAGGAGAACCCCTATCCTTTATGTCCTCCATCCCAGAGAATGTTCTCTGCCTCCTTGTCCAGGAAGAGCTTCTGTCTCCCCTACTGAGTTCCAGTTTCTTAATCTCTGTGGCTGAAAATCTCCTGTTTCTCTGAGTGCCTTCCAAGTGGCCTAGGTGCCTTCAAAGGAGCTAGAACTCTTTGTGACAGCCCAGGATGGCCAAGGTGTAAAAGTAGGCCATATTTACTTAGGCTGCACCTATCATCCTGCTTAGAAGGATTCCAGGTGCATTTAATCACTGGCCTGCAGCATTTGTTAGAGCTCTGTGTGCTAAGTGTAGCTCTACCAGGCCAACATGGAAATGATCTCTTCTTTATCCCTTCCTTTGTCCATTTCTCATCCTCTTCACTTTTCCCTTTCTATTCTCTCCTCTCTTTTCTAGTTCTTTCCCCCTGCAAATGGCAGGACAGGGCATAGTTTAGATTGCAAGAGCAGGAGACATTCCAGTCTATCTTTGTTTAGCACATATCCTGAATTCTAGCTTTTAACCAGTGTTCTTTTAATAAAACCAAGACCATTACACAGTGTCTCCAAGCCAAGTGAATCATATGGGCAGTTAAACAAATAATTTAATTATTTCCAGAATCCTTTTTTCATTGTCTTTTTAAAAATAATTTTATTGATTATGCTATTACAGTTGTCCCAATTATTCCACCTTTGTCCCCCTCCACCCGTCATCCCCCATTCCCTCCGGCACTCCCTCCTCCCTTCGGTTCATGTCCATGGGTCGTGCATATACAGCAAGTTCTTTGGCTTCTCCATTTCCTGTGCTGTTCTTAACATCCCCCTGCCTATTCTATAACTACCAATTTCTGTTTCTTAATCCCTGCACCTTTTCCCCATTCACCCCCTTCCCCATCCCAACTGATAACCTTCCAATGACCTCCATATCTATGATTCTGTTTCTGTTTTGCTTGTTTCTTTGGTTTGTTTTTTAGATGCAATTGTCGATAATTATGAATTTATTGCCATTTTAATGTTCATAGTTTTGATCTTCTCTTTCTTAAATAAGTCCCTTTAACATTTCATATAATAAGAGCTTGGCGATAATGAATTCCTTTCATTTTACCTTGTTTGGGAAGCACTTTATCTGCCCTACCATTCTAAATAACAGCTTTGCTGGAGAGAGTAATCTAGGTTGTAGGTCCTTGCTTTTCATCACTTTGAATACTTCTTGCCAGTCCCATCTTAACTGCAAAATTTCTTTTGAGAAATCAGCTGACAGTCCTGTGGGGACTCCTTTGTAGGTAATTGTCTGCTTTTCTCTTGCTGCTTTTAAGATTCTCTCTTTATCTTTAACCTTTGGCATTTTAATTATGATGTGTCTTAGTATGGTCCTCTTTGCATCCATCTTGTTTGTGACTCCCTGTGGACTTGTATGTCTGTTTCCTTCACTAAATTAGGGAAGTTTTCTTTCATTATTTTTTTCAAACAAATTTTCAATTTCTTAGTCTTCCTCTTCTCCTTCTGGCATCCATGTTTCAAATGTTATGTTTGAAGTTGTCCCAGAGGCTCCTTACCCAATCTTTGTTTTGGGGTTTTTTTTTTGGATTCTTTTTTCTCCTTCTTGTTCTGATTGAATGTTTTGTATTTCCTGATGTTCCCGATCATTGATTTGATTCTTAGCTTCATCCACTCCACTGTTGATTCCATTAATTTTTCTTTATTTTACTTAGTGTAAATTTCATTTCTACCCAGGGTTTTTTATGCTCTTGAAGTACCCAGTGAGTTCCTTGAACATCCTAATAACCAGTGTTTTGAACTCTGCATCTGATAAATTGCTTATCTCTATTTTGTTTAGTTCTTTTTCTGCAGTTTTGTTCTGTTATTCCACTTGATCCATATTTCTCTGACTCCTCATTTTGGCAGCCTCCCCATATTCATTTCTATGTATTAGATAGAGCTTTCTGTCTTAGTAGCATGGCCTAGTGCAGAAAAGCACACCCATAAGTTGGGTGGGGCAGAACCTTAGGTAATTGCCAGGGTAATTGCTTAAGTAATTGCCATTGTGGAGCAGGTTGATAGTCTCAGATATGGTGGCATTGCTCAATGGTTCTGTGGTGGGGAGGGCTCAGAAAAGAAACAATGGCTGCTGCCTGGCCTCTGGAGTTTTAACTGGGAGGAAGCTGTCCCCCAGCACTCACTCTGATGCCAGACACTTCAGTTTCTCCCTGTATGCTCCTGATGCCCTTCAAGCTGCTGCCCTGGTGCTAGAGCTCAAAGGGAGCAAGTCTGAGTAAATCCTAAATTCGTTGGGGACCGTTTGAGAGGAGACACCTGAGATTCCCTCAGTTTCTTCTGCCACCCCAACCCCCACTGGTTTTTATGACCAGAAGTTATGGGGACTTATCTTCCTGGCACTGGAAACCTGAGCTAATTGGTCTGGTGTGGGGCTGGGATCCCTCACTCCTGAGATACCCCTCCTGATTTTTATCCACCACACATGGGTGTGAGATTGACCCATTCCATGTCTCTGCATCTCCACCCCTCCTACCCACCTGAATGAGTGTGACTTTTTTAATTCCTTGGTTGTCAGGCTTCTAAACAGCTTGATTTTCTGACAGTTCAGGGTGATAGTTGTCTTGTAGTTTAATTGTAATTTTTGCTGTGGTTGTGCAAGGAGGTGAGTCGTGTTTACCTACACCTCCATCTTGACCAGAAGTCTCCACATCCTTTGCATAGAGGAAACACTATTGAAATTGACTCCAGTTGAATGGAAGAGATCTTTGTATCAAATACTCCATTTCTTTACCAGGATGCTCTCAATCTACCCTGTGAGCCCAGGAGTTTTCCTGATGCAATGGATATTTGTGATGATGTGGTCCAGAGAAGGGAAGTTCTAGGGCTTGACCACATGCATATTAAAATGGACAAGTTAAAAATTCCATCCCCACAGACAGAACCAAAAGCAGCCCTTTCCTAAAGATGTTGCTATAAGAGGAAGAATGTGCATGACCTTGTGGGGGCTGATTCTTTCTAAATCAGACAAAACTGTTATACATTTCCTGATCTCTTGGTGCCCAGCTCAAGATATGCTCTTTCTGAAGCCCATCACCCTAGATAAGTCTGGAGCCGTATTACAACAAAAAAAAGAAAATTGCCAATGATGGGAACATGGTTCTCACAGTAATAAACACGAACAGGTGGTTGAGCAGCAGGTTCTTAAATACTGTGCCACAACAAGAGAGGAAAGAGAAAAGATACAACATTTGCACTTGCAAAAATATCCTGCCTTTAATAACAACTTTACACTGTAAATGCAAATGATATGTTAAACTCAGTGGGGGGTGGCATGATATTGCTATAGTTATTTGGTAAGACAATAAAACAATGTTAGCAGGATCCCTGCTGGGCACTTGTATGGCACTTAACATTTTCAAAGGGTCTGACAGGCAGCAATTCATTGTAAGACTTTACATGAGCTTTCTCTGGCCTGACAGTGGTTTAGAAGCATGTAAATGACTCTTTCCTATACGTAAACCTTAATGCAGAGCCTAGCTTGGTTTATATCTTCAACTGACAGTTTTTAAAGGTACGTTAACCATGCAGGATGTCAAATTATGGACTAGTTAGCAGCCGAGAGATTAGTGATCTTGCTCTTGAGACTCTAACTTCTAGATATGGAAAATAAATATTATTAATTTCTCTCTCTTTCTGGTTGTCACTTTTCTGTGTCAACATAACCCATTAATGAAGCCCCAGAGAACACAAAGTGTTTGATCAGATTTTATAAATGCACAGGCACCAACTTTGTCAATAATAACAAAAATTTTATGGGACCCAAAACATTTTTGTCTATGCTCTCTTCCCAACAAAATTTACTGTCTAGACTACTGGCCAAATCTGTGGAAGCAATCAGAACCATAAATGACTTATTGTACATTTCTGTTGGCTCAAGACATGTATTTTTTTTGAGGATGATACTCCAAACTCCCTTTCATTATTTTTCATAATTTATTGTGGTCTTCTTTCCCTAGGTTATGACAAATATTCTCTACATGGCCAAACTTTAGTCAGGCTCTGGAATCTTCTCCTTGGCCCATCTGTGCATTTTACTGTAAAATCTAGTTTTAGCAAGAGCCACGCTAGGTCAGTTTAGCAAGCATCCCTCATCCTCCATATCTGATCACTCTCGATATCCAATAAGGGCACTCATCCTCCAGTGCCCTCCAGGTGATGTCTGATCACTCTGGCCTGTCTGCAGCAAAGATCCCGTTAGGGCAGTTTAGCTGGAGTCCCCCTCACCCCTGATGTTTTCCCTTAGTAATTTTCCATCCACTAATCCCCATCCTGTTTCTTGGCTATAAATTCCCACTTGTCCATGCTGCATTCATAATTGAGCCCAATTCTGTACTGAGGTCTCTTCTCACTTATGACAATAGTCCTGAGTATAATCTGTTTTTATCACTTTGCCTAGAGTCCAGCTCTGGTTTTTCTTCAACAGCGAAACCACTACGGTCATATATTTATTGTTCACTTCTAGGAAAATTGCTTTAATTAAAAACAAATACCTGTGGACAAGTTAGAAGACATAGACTTTCAACTTTACACTGAAAACAGCATAAAAACATCAATATTTAAAGTAAGTAGTTCAATCCACACACAGCATTACTGAGGCTGTGCTACTACAAAGCGTGTGCCAGGCACAGGGCTACCATGACGGATACATCACGAGTTCTGCCTTTAAAGATCTCACAGCCTATCTGGGTGAGTGAGGGAATCTAGGCAAGAAACATAAGCCATTGATCTCAAAATTGTGACAGTCCTGAGAAGCTGATCTAGCGAAAGGGTGACATCTGACAGGAGGCAGTAGCTGAACTAGTGAGTTTGTGAAAGGTGAGTGACAAATCTTAGCACTCCGACTGCATTTATCTCTGGGATAAAGCTTTTGTCCGTGAGAAAATTTTCAGAAAAAGATCAGAACTGGAGCAGACATTAAAGAGCATTTAATTCTGTCCCGAGAGGTTACAATGATGGACTCAAGCTCTAGATTCTATGTCCCCACCCCCATCAATGCTGAAGGGCCCTATCGCAGCCGAGGCCTCAGGCCACTATGAAGGAAGGAGGGAAGAAACAGAGGGAAAAAGGAAAGGGTAAACAGGAAGAAAAGCAGGCAAGCAAGCAGGGTGGCTGGCCCATGAACCCCGGCTTGAGACTTGGCCGGCATTTGCTTTATTCCTCAGCATCTTGCTGGAAGGGAAACTTTCTTGAGCCCAGTTCCCATCAAAGTAAAGGAATGGCTTTTCACAGCCTGCTACACAGAAACAAGACTGCTTCAGTCCTTCTTGGGGAGGAAGGGCTTTTGTGACACTTCAACAGTGTTGTTGGTCTTTTTTTCCCCCTGCTTCACCAGGGCAATCAGTTGCAAGTTTCCAACCCAGCCCTTCACACTCTTATGGGAAATTCTAGAGACTAATTAGTCTAGCTACAGAGTCTTTGGCAGCTCAGTTCTGAAGCTGTCCTTTGAAATCTAAAGGAACCAGCAGGGGCACTTAGGCGCCTACTCCTGGGCTTTTTTCAGCATTGACCCAGAGCCTGGGTGGGATGGGTTTCCCTACATTGGAACAAAACTGACCCTTGATATCTCTGCGTCAGCATCCTCCTCCACCAGGTTTCCTGAATTAAAAATTCTTCCTATGGAAGAGGAGGTTTTAACCCAGTGACTCTAAAACATTAATGTGCATCAGAATTACGTGTAGAGTTTGCTAAAGTGCAGATTGCTGGGTTCACCCCTAGTTTCTGATTCAGTAGGTTCAAGAGGAAGCAATTTGCATACCCAACAAGGTCCCAGATGATGCCAATGCTAGTGTGCGGGGCTCCGTGACCCACACTGTAAAAATGACTAAATCAGGAATTCAGCCATGCCTTGTTTTGTTTCTCCGGGAAAACAAGTTCTTCTCTGCCCACCTATACCTCAGAATTGCCAGGAATTCCTAAATCAGGAATCAGACCTTGTATTTTTTCCTTCAAACAAGTTTTTCTCTGCCTTCATACCTCAAAATTGCCCTCTGCCCTTCTCCTTGATTAATTACTGTTCAATCTACTTATCACAATGGTTTTGTTTCTGGCATCATGAGACATACCAATTTCATTTCCTGCTCCTCTTATCTAGACCAGACTCTTTTTTATAATCTCCAGGCCCAAATACTTGTATAATAGAAGCAATAACCCTGGCCGGTAGCTCAGTTGGTTAGAGCATTATCTCAATATGCCAAGGTTGCAGGTTCAATCCCTTGTCAGTGCACCTGCAAGAATCAACCAATGAATACATAAATTAGTGGAGCAGCAGATCAGTGTCTCCCTCTCCCTCTCCCTCTCCCTCTCCCTCTCCCTCTCCCTCTCCCTTCCTCTCTCTAAAATCAGAGAAAGGAAGGGAGGGAGAAAGAGAGAGAGGAACAACAGAACAATACCACCCAGACAACAGAGACAGTGTTCTTTCCTAAGAAAAAGGAGCTTTAATTGAAAACTTAGGCAAGCTTTAGATACGAAATGGAGCTGCCTGCTCATGGAGTGATGATACCGTTCCTGCAAACATTTAATAGGCTCTGCAAATGAGGAAATGTTCTCCCTAAAAAAGGCTAGGAATTGGTGCCAGAATTAATTAAGGAATAAGGATGAGCAAATCTTTTTTCTCCATGGAATGGACTCTATTCCATATGGTCTTGCTTCTCCAGTAATACCAGACAAGATGCAGTGTGAGTTTCCCCACCGGTGCCCTGAGCTGTCCTGCAAGAGATGCCAGGGCAAGGCCACTGTGCTAGTGGAAGTGTTGGGTAAATCCACAGACTCCCACTCTCAATGATTTCTCACGCAATGGACTACTTCTGAAGAGGAAGGGCAGCTCCATGGGCAATATTTCCAAGCTTGTGAGAGGACATAATCAGAAACTAATTTTTGGAGGTGGCCACCTGGGGCCCCCAGATAAATGGCCTGCAGTGGAGATAGAGAAGGATGTAGTCCACTCTGGGTGTTACCAAATATCAAAAGCTACAGTTATTTACAGATGTTGTGGGGCAACAGAGCAGATGCTAGAGTGTTGTGAAATGTGGGTTGAACATAGACAAGAATATCTCCAAGAGAAAAATGACAGAGGGCTTTGGAGAGTTATGATGAATATACAGGAATATTTGGAGGAACTATTCAACCCACTGGGGCATGAGGTAGAGGATGAGTGAGATGCTGTCAGCTGACAATGAAAGTGACTTGTGAACTAAGTGAGTAAAACATGGGACATGTTGAATAGGCTTGTTAGGTTACTACCTAAGCTTCATCATTCTGGATATGACCCATTCTGTGGGTTGGAATATTTTACCTCAACCTTGAGTATCCTCAAAGTTTCCATGCTGTGCTGGATTGGCTAACAGCCATGCCATTTTGTTATGAACTTTACTATCCCTCCTTGGTGCTGGACTTACACAAACAACCGGAGTAAAATCACTAAAGAGAAGAAGTGAAAAGTATAACAGTTTCCAACTCCGCAGTCGGTGTTTGGTTAGACAGTCTCCAGCTTGTACTTGTGCCTTCTTTCTCTTTGCCCAGGTGTATCACCTTACACCTAACTCTGTTCTTTGTTTCTTACCACGTTCTCACAGAAATCCAGACTTCAGCCTAGAAGGCAAGCTCCATGAGGGCAGGAACTCTGACAGTTCTGTTCACAGCCACACACTCACTGCCTTGTGCCTGCCTGGCATTGTGCATGCTCAATAAGCAATTGTTGAATGAATAAAGGGAGGGCAGAGGTGCTGGGCAGAGAACTGGAAAAGAGAGGAAGAAAAGTTTCCAAACAGTGTGAACCTGGCCTACAGTCCCCTTAACTCACACCACCATGTTGGAGGATGCACCTAAAATTCTATAGTAATTGCTTAAATACGTGAAAGTAGCCACACCTTTCTCACCTGTAAAATAGAGACAATGGTGCCCCTCCTGCAGGGGTGTTGTAGGGATTAGAGAAACACGTGTAAGATACTCAGCTCTGAATCTGATGCAAAGTAGGAACTCAGCAAATTATGATCATTATTGTTATTATTGGTTTGCTTATCCCCTATATTCAACCATTCTGCTATTCTTTTAACTTTAGCCAAAGACATCCCCCCAAAATTAATCCTATGTTAATCCAAGTAGTTTGCAATTTGTAGTTAGTGGTTTTTTAAACTCAGCAATATACTGTAGTGTTCATATTTTCTCTTTTCTCAGTTGAAAAGATGCCCAGAAGCAAATAACCAGTCACTATAGATTGGCCAGCAATTTCCAAGCACTGCACAAATACTCTGATAATGCATTTAGCATGCCAGTCAATTGAACATTGGATTTTCCAAGAAGACTCCTGGCCTTCGGTATCAAGAGGATTATATTTGCCATCTACTCTCTCTGGCTGTACTGTAGTGAGGATTACTGAGTTGATTTGTCTTAAGTACTCTGAGCTGCAGGGAGGAAGAGGTGTCATAGAAATACAAAAAAAGTATTAAATGCCAAACAAATAGCTTTAACTCAATGGCATGTTGGAGGCTTTACAAAGAAAATCATAAGGAAATGCTGTAGTAAATTATGATTCCATAAATAATTCAGCTCCCTTATGGTTTTTCATGCATATATGATATAGTGTGCAAATAGAGAATAATTCTAAAATTTATGAATTTGCTCCTGTTTAAACTTTAAACATATCGAAGTTAATTATTGTTTAGTTTTCATAAGTTCCAGTGAAAACACTTCATACATATGTTGGGTCTTCATAGCACAAAGTAAAGATTCATCAAGTATTTTATGTGATTGCATTTATGATCAAGTTGAAATGACTTAATTAAACCAGTAATTAGCCTTGAGGAGAGAAGTGAACACAAAAGTCCAACTAGGGAATTTGTCAACTGTCCCAGGGACAGAGCCAATAGCCATTCCCTATGCAGTTAGGTATTATCGTTACAGAGATCACAGGCATTACACACAATTGTCTGAAATGCCCAATGGCGAAAATACTTTACCCCAGGGTAAAGTATGAACTTGAATACAATGTAGCAGGATGATGATTAGACTAGGAGCCAAGAATCCTGGTTTTGCTTCAGGCTGCCACTCACAGCTGTGTGACTTAGGATAAAATACCTTCACCTTCTTGAGCCTCTCTTTCCTCAACTGTAAATTAGGGAAGCTGGACTATGTGATTTCTGAAGTCCCTCCCAGTGCTTACATTTCTCAAGTCTGTGTTGGAGAATTCCTCCCTTTCAGTACTCACTTGGAAGCCACTTGCTTCCTAGCACTGTACCTGTCAAATAGCATTGCTGCCAGCAACTTATAAGGTAGGTCTGTCAGTGCAGGAGAGAGGCATCTGCCTGATCTAGTTCTGTTTACTGTGGCAGCATTTCAGCGCATCCTCTGTGCTTTCAGCAGGAAGCAGCCAGGCAGCAAAATTGCTCTAGCCTAAAACAAATCCAGCTGCAGGGAATCTTCAAAATGCTCCCTAGGTGTTTTTCGACTTAGTCTACAATTAAAATTTTAAAACACAATTTAGAGCTCAGTGTATCGTCTCCTGTTACAAAAATGAACCCACGGTTCTCATTCAGGATGAAGGGGAAGGTAGGAGGGAAGGGGGATGCTCAGAGAGAGAAGATATTTTAGACTGTGGAGCATGGTTTGCCTTCAATCCCTCCTGTCCAGGCACTCATCACCTGTGCCTCTTTCAAGGGTTTCAGCCCCATTCTTCCCACAACCAAGCCAGTTCACAGCTGCAGGTTATTGGAGCTGGGCCAGCCTAACCTACAGATGGAATGGGCCGTTTGGGCCAGAGGTGTGATCTGAGACACTATGGGCTGGGACTGGCAGGAAGGGTGAAAGTGGTGGCCAAGAGGACATCTGAGCTGGATCAGAGTAACAAGCCAGGGAGGAAGGAAGAGCCTGGTATGTTTGGATGATACAACTAGTTTTTAGTGGCTGTGCATTTAATGGAAGGAAAGCAAGGGATAAGATGGAGAGGCCTGGCCAGTCTGGTGGGACTGTGTCATGCTGCCCAGACCCCCTTTCCAGGACTTGAAGGACTCATTCTATAGCTACTACTCACTCAAGGTCACATCCCCTTCCCCAGGGGTCACCCACAGCCAATAGGTCATTAATGTTGGAGGGTTGGGCAGATAGCAAGGCTTGCAAGAGCACTCTCTAATACATTTGCTGCATGCTAACCCGAAACTCAGCCTTTGCTTCTCAGGCAGCCCGACTTGCAACACTAGGCTAGAGAGAGTGATGGTGCCCTGCTGGCAATGGTGAGATGCTGAAATGTTGCCAACAGAGGTTAACCCTGGTTAGATTTACAATTTTAAAAGATCACTCTGTAGTCATATTTAGAGGGTGTATTGAAGTGAGCAAACAGAGACATAGTGTCATGTTGGAAATGACCTTCATACAATGTAGCTTCAAAACCAGGAGAGCTATTCCAGAAGCAGGACTCTCCCACAGGACAGAAGAGCTCTGGGCACAAATCAAAATGCTCAAATTAAATCAACTCAAATCACATGGTGAGAAGCAAGGGGGAAGGACAGGGTGCAAGCAGGTGAAAGGCCATGCTAGTTAAACTGTGTTCATGTGGCCTCCTCCCTGAACTCACATCAGCCTTCTGCACTGATGGTGTGGTTAGGACAGCCTGAGCTGACGTCTGAACAAAGGACAACAGAGGGGAAATGCCTGAGACCAAAGGCACACTTCTGTGTTGAAGACACACAGGGCAAGTACACCTGGCCACAGCTGTGGTTTTCCAAGTAGCCTGCTAAACAGCTGCAAGTTGTATCCGCAATTCTTGAGCAGAGCACCTGTGGGGCCAGAAGAGCATCATAAACATATTGGGTGTCACCATGTCGGGACTAACTGAGGCAACATATCACTGTCAGCCCAGTGAAAGCAGTCCTCCCTCTCAACCTGTAAGCAACTCTTGTTAGCTAAATCATATTTTCCATTTGTTCTCTGCATCCTCTGCATGTCTCACAAGTTAATGACTTACTGTTTGTTAACACATCTTATGAATTCTACCCGTCTCACGTGTTTCTTGTTTGATCACTTCCCATACTTCCTACATGCTGTGTGTTTTGCCTATGTCTCTCTACTTACTGTCAATGCTCCCTACTTACAAGACTTACATCCATCCTGATGGTTTTGCCTTTTATAGCCGAATTGAATATTCTCAAATACTACAGCAAAAGCACATTTCAAATAGAGACCATTTTGAAGGTTTTTGTAAAAATGGAGGCTATAGATCATGTGGTTTTGATTGGGGAGGTGGCTGTGGAGATTCAAGAACAATTCCATGAGGTGGAGGGAGTAGAAGTAATGATCAATTAGCTACAGTAGGTGAATGTGATAGACACTGTTGATCCAACATCCATTTCATCCCCCTCCTCACCCTCAGTGTTGAGACTAGAAAAACTAACTACTCGTTAGCAGCCTCTCTTGTCCCAGAGCTGAGGGGACACAGTCCACAGTTGTAGCCCATGAGCTATACAGGGCCTGAAATAAATAACACCCCTTTTTTATTACAAAATCATAAGCATGTAATTCTGTAACAAAATATCACACTCAAGCACACCGTGTGACATTTTAGGTGAAATGTTCAAATTAAAACCATAAATTATTACACCTGTATTATTACTCTATCAAGAACACTCAAGCAGGTGTTACTTCTGCTGGACTCTGTATATGGAAGTATGCTTGGGGGAATTCTATGAAAGCAGTTGCTTCTCTTAATAATAAAAAAGACCAACAAAGGCAGAGCCATTCCTCCCGTCTTCTCCTGCCTTAGACAAGAAAGTGATGCTTACAGCTGTGACAACCGTTGTATTCCCTCCCATAATGTGAGGAGCCACTTTGCCAAGAATGGCGGAGTGGAAATAAAGGAAGAGCCTGGGACTCAATGACATCTCCGGGCCGTTTCTTCAGCCCTGCACTGCCAACTCCCAGACCTGTCCTTATGGAAGAAAAAGGAACCCCTATTGTTAAACCACTGTGAGGTGGATTTTCTGCTACTTGTAGCCAAGTTGTTTCTAAATTCTCAGTGAAAAGATGAGAAAAGTCAGGATAACTTAATCAGACAGCCATCCCTTGATCCAAAAGGCACTGGAAAAAAGCCTTTATTTTAGGTGACCATGTGCCCCACTAACAATTGAAAGAGCTCTTCCTAATGTAAGAGGACAACTAAGCAGTATTTTCCAGAGGATCCAAGCTGCCAGTGCTCAGTCATGCAAAGTCAGGTTTCCAGTGTCCCTGGTTCCCGAGCATCCCACAATTGCAAACGAAGTCAGACTGATGAAACTAGAGCCTTGGAAATGGCAGATCCCAGGCTCAGCACTTTGAAAAGCTTCTTGGTTGATTCTCTTTCTTAGCCAAGGTTGAGAACTTTGCTCTTAATGAATATATCTGTTTTGGAAAAACATCCATTTTTATCCCTTTCCTCCTCCTAAGATTTACATATTTTGAATGTAGCTATCGATCTCTGAGCAGAGGCAGGAAACACGAGACATTAGATACGTACAGATATCTGGGTTTTTTCCTGTGGGTTAATTGGAATACAATGAATCTTGAATGCAGACTACAGACCCATGCTTTCTAGAGCACCAGGACGAAGTCTGTTGAGTGACATGTTGGCATTCTGCTACAGTTTTCTGTCAGCTGCTTCAAGTGTCACCAACACTCCCACCTACCTAGCAAAGAGAAATAGTCTCACCGCTCTCCTTCTGTCAGCAAATTTTTCTACGGTCTAGAATCCTTTTTTTTTTTTATCTGAGCCTTTTTTTTCTTCCAGAGTGGAAAATATTTCTATTCTTGCTTTTTATCCAAAGGCCTTTTCTGGTGTCTCAATTTAGCCCTACCTTTGTAGTGGTTAAAATGTATCTGGCCACAAAACTTAGGTATACAAAAATGTAAAAATCTATATTTTCCATAACTGACTCTAATTTCTATCTTGAGTCCTCAGTCTACTTGGTGGCAGAACTGGAAGCACATCAATTCCAGATGAACTCAGTCCAGTTAGGGTTTTTCTCCCTCCCACCTTGGCCCCAGGGAGTTGGAGGGGACTGACAGAACATCTGGACATGGAGGGGGCTCATCTGGTCCTTGGTTGTCATCCATCCCTGCTGGCATCCTCTGCCGTGTCTTGTTCCTAGAAGTCACCAATTGCCAGCATCTCTGCCCGCTGGCATCCATGGAGGCAACTGAGTTCCCATCTGGCCTCTGATATAAGGACAGAGCGCTGACATCTGCTCTTGGGGCCCCCTCTTCCCAACACAAAGCATCTCCTAATCTGCCAGGCCTCCTCGAGATGGTCCTGCAACTGTCTCCAACAGGCGTGGATACACTGCTGGCTACTGAGGGCTCAGGACTGACCTGCAAGGCTGAGAGTTCTTACTCCCCGACTCACAAGAGTGAAGGATGAGAAAATCGCAGACCTTGCTTACTTTCCTGGGACCCCCCAGGGAGGACAAGACAGACCCTCTCAGCTCTTGAGCCCCCATTCCCGTCAGCCCAGAAAGGGGCCAACCCAGGGCTGCCCCTCAGAGACGTGCAGCAGCGTTTCCCCTCTTCTCCCTCTTTCCCAGCCCACAGCGCCTTCATCTACCCAAGTCAACAGGAAAAAATGCCCGCTCAATGTGTGGGTACAGAGTAGGGGCAAAGAAGACAATCTTCCAACATATATCCAATAATTTTAATGAAATTTGTTAATATAGGAAGTGTATTTAAAATACATTAGTACTTAAACAATATTATTCTACCACATCTCCTTGTCACAACCTGAGAAGTCTGCCTCCAATTTCCTCATTATCATCAAGAAAAATTACATTAAAAACTAGACAGTTTGTTACTATAATAGCCAATATTTATTAAGGATTTTTATATACCAAGCACAGTTTCAAGTTCCTTACATTTATTACCTTATTTTACCCTCACATCAACTTGATGAAGTAGGTACCATTGATAATCCCCATTTTACACATGAAGAAATTGAGAGTCGCTACTTACAGTGACTGAGCCCACAAAGGAAGGCTCTGACCCAAATCCCAGGTCTGAGTCTCTGCACTACCTTTTCTGGACTGGGCCACGTTTTCCTCTTGGTCATGGAGGGGGCTCATCTGGTCCTTGGTTGTCATCTGTCCCTGCTGGCATCCTCTGCTGTGTCTTGTTCCTAGAAGTCACCAATTGTCAGCCTCTCTGCTGGCTGCGTGCAGACTTCTGCCAGAGGCCCACACCTCATGTCTCTACCTCTTCTCAACATTTCTGAGCTCAACTGAAACACCAAAGGGACTGGGTGATACAACCAGGAATAGCAGCAGAGTTACATCTCTGTAAGGTGCCTTTAACCAATGGGCCATAGGAGATGGGAAGAAGACGGCAGATAAATATTCTCTCTGTCCCTCTGTTCATTGTGAGGCACAGATTTTCTGAACAAACTCTCTAGAAATATCCCATGTGCTCAAGAAGTCCCCTGTATATCTTCATGGGAAGATGGGCACATGGGATATTTTCAGCTTGGTATGTGCTAAAATACCCAATATCGGTCAGCTGTTGGTTGGGAGGGTAACTTCCAGTAAGGGGTGGGTGGCTTCAGCTAAAAGCACGTCTCCAGAGAAGGGGGCACCTGTGAGCCATTAGCAGGCAACACTCACAGCAGCTGGGGAAAGGGTGCTCTGACCTTGTAACGGGGTCACCCAACAAAACCACATCCACCGCAGGAGATAGAAACAAGTGTTTCATTTGGAACATGGTAAATCTGAGAGAAATTTGAGCTATCAAGGGTCACATAAGCAGTTGGAAAAGTCTGTAACTCAGAGAAGGGGTCTGAATTGGACGTATATTTTGGGTAGTGGTCAGTATTTAGATGGTATTTTCTAAATCATGTGGGTATCTGTGCTGATATAGAAAAGCTCTAGTATACAGAGTAAAGTAAAAAGCAAGCTACAGTATAGCGTTCATGATACTGCCTTTTGTGTAAAAAAGAGGAAAAATAAGAACACACACACATACACACATTTGCATTTACGAAAGGAAATGCTAGAAGAATACACGGAACTAATAAAAGGGCTTACCTGAAGTGTAACGGGGTAGGGATGTGGGGACAGGACCAGACATGAGAGTATTCTTAGAGTATTTTTATCCCATTTTAGTTTTTTAAGTTACTGCCTTTTGTAAAAACAAATACAGCTTTAAATTTTGTTTTAAAGAAAGAAAACCATGTAGAGAATTGAGATCTTCTAAGAGAAAGAAAGGAAGAAAGAAGAAGGCACAGATCCAAGGCCTAGAGAAGATGAATGTTTGGAATTTTGGTGGTGGAGGAAGGACCGGCAGAAAGAGCAGGTAAGGCAGGGGTGTCAAACTCATTTTCACCGGGGGCCACATCAGCCTCACAGTTGCCTTCAAAGGGCCGAATGTAATTTTAGGACTGTATAAATGTAACTACTCCTTAACAGTTAAGCAAGAGCTTGGCGCTGCCACAGGGTAGAAACCAGATGTGGGGCCGGGTAAAACAAGGTGGAGGGCCAGATTCGGCCTGTAGCCTTGTGTTTGCCACCTGTGAGGTAAGGGGTAAGAGGAGGAAACCAGGAATAAGTGGTGTTGGGATTCCTTTCATGGAACCAGTGGTCTGTGGGCCATCATGAAACCACTGGGAGCTTGATTTAGCCATGATGGGAGTATTTACACTATGGGAAAAGGAAAAGATACAAATCAGGGCTTTTCCACTCTAAGAGCCAGTTTGCCAGCACACCACTGCATGGAGTCAGGAGAAGGATAGTTCTGAGAAAGAGGGGAGAGTAGTCAACAGCCTGAAATGCCACCAAGAGGCCAAATGAGACAAGGACAGAAAGTATCTATCACTTGCTGGGGTTATCAACACGGAGGTCATTGATGATTCAACAAGAGCAGTTTCAGTGGAGAGTGGGCATGGAAGCCTGACCTGGTGGAAGGAGTGAGTGAGAGGTGAAGAAGTGAAGACACTAAGTAATGACCACTCTTCCAACATGTTAGCTGTGAAAGGGGGAAACGAGACCAAGAAGTTGAGGATTTGGGATCAAGGGAGGGGAATGTTTGTGTTTTAAAACCAGTAATATTAAAACCAACATGTCCACTGATAAGATTATCCAAGGGGGAGAGAGCAAAAGAAATGTTGAAGAGAGAGGGAGACAGCTAGAATGCTGTCCTTGAGCCAGCGCTCAAAGCACACATAGAGGGACTGTCATGTGACAGACAGCCACTGCTTCCCTTAGAGGAAGAAGTTTATGGATCTCCAAGAAGCATTTGTGCTGAGGAGGTGCCCTGTGCGGGGGCTTTGCCTGCAGAGCACCACCCCCCAGGCCCGCCACAGATGAGAATAAGTCTACCAAGACATTATCTGCTTGGGGAGGAAAGGTGGCAGATCTCTCAAAGGAACTTTTTCCAGGAGCCTGTTGCTCAATGGGCTTTTATTGGGTTCATTTTGTACAGGAATACAGGTAAAGGTCATCAATCATTGTCAGGCAGTAAGGATCAAACAATAGATAACATTCAAAGAACTACGAGGGTTATAATGAGTCAGGATCAGATAGCTAAGGGGCTGTAAAACTTTGAGAAACAAACTCATTTTATGCTTGGACCCTTATCAGAAAATTGAGGGCCTTCTTAGCAAAGCAGGCTTCATAGGATTTTATGCATTCTTTCTTAGGCCTGATTGCCCTGGGGAACCACCCGTTCCTGCCTAGGGCTGCACCCCGCTCCAGCATTGTGTCAGGCTTAAGTCAGGCAGGGGAAGTAAGGCAGTCAAGAGATTAGGAGACTTCTCACCAACCGAAGGAGGACTAAGGCTTTGTCAAAGCTGAGGGGTGAGGGTCCATCACCCCCTTTTTCTATAGTCCTCCAAGTCCTTCCCTGAGGGCCCCTTTGTGACCATGCCTGTCTTAGGTCATCCCTCCATCGAGGAATCTTACCCATCATTGGCTAACCAGTCTTCTGCCCAGGGCCAAGCAGGGTAAAGTAAAAGGGCACAGAGGCGGCACCCCTGCCAGGGAGATGAGCTTTGTCTCCTTAGTGGCTTATGGTCCCAAGATCTCTCACTCAGCCTTAGTCATTGGGGGTTATAGCTTCTGAAACCAGGCAGCGCAGTTCCCAACAGTGCCCAGGTTCACAAGACCCCCCATATCTCCCTGCCTGTGAAAGTTCATTACCAACACCCAGACAGTGTTCCTAAGACAAAGGGCACACATGTGCCTTATTCAGAGACATGTAACCAATTAGTAAATAAATGTCTAGGCATCCTCAGTATCTCAAAGGAAGCTGGAGTACATACCTAAAACCCCAGGACTCCGGCCATGGGAAGAAGGGAACCTGCTGAGGCATGTGAATATTCTACGCAGATTCACAAAAAAGGTTAGAGGTAATTATGTGTCAGGATTTCACTGTCTGCCACTTCTAGATTATACTTGAGTTCAAGTGCTAGTGTTTGATTAATGCTTTCTTGCTTTTAGCAGCTCAGCTAAAAGCAGGGCTTCTAGTGAATAGGAGGTACATTAACTTGAGACATAAAAGGACAGACAGTGCCCCCATGAGCACTTGGAATGAGAAGGACAAAAGCCTTAGAAGAGGGAAGTGATGATTACCTTAAATGTTTTGAAAAGGAAAGGACCGATCTTGCTCTCAGAGGGAGGTTCTCCAGCCATGGTGGCAGTTTTCCCCCATCCTCCAATTATTTTGCAGCTGTGGAGACCAAGGTCTTTGATGGGCAGCACTTGAATGGGGTCCTTGCTATGCTAACTGGATGTTCACAGAGTCAATGAAATGAACAAGGCCTTTGGACAAAATGCCTAGCACCCTACCTGCGATGAATAATAATGATCAAGTTTATTATTGTCGTTACTACTATTTAGTCATTCACTCCTGAAAATTGTGCCATTCCTCTGTCCCTACCTAAGTGTTGCACTCAGGGCAAGGGACTTGCCTTCTTTCCTGGCCTGCTCTCACAGGTGACCTGTCCAGCAGTAAATAACTATGACTGTTACATGAAGGATAAGTCCCTGTTTGCAGCTCTGCTGGATTTTAAGATTTCTGTTCAAATGAAGACCTGCCTATGAATATTGAATCCATTCATGTCTATTGTAACTGTATCTGACCAATTGGCTTCTTATATTTCAGGTGCTGTTTAAGTGCATCTTAAGAGTTTCAAACCCGTGTTTGGGACTCAGACACCTTATTCCTAGTAACAATATGTTGTTAGGGAAGATTTACTTCATCTTTTTGGGTGGGCATCTTAGGACAAGCTCCTTGGAAGTGAAACCTGAGGTGTAAGCAGTTTATTGATAGAATGAGAGTACTCTCAGGAAAAACCTGTACAAGCGTGAGGGGAACAGACTAAGGAAGGGAAGTAATTAGAAAACGATGCGGTTTCCAGAAATGTCTTGCCTTGGCCTGATCTCTTGGGGAGCTCTCAAGCATGAGGTATACCAGCTTGTTCTGCCATGAGGCAGAGGGGTTGGGCTTTTATGCCACCCCCACCACCCCCTCACCCCCACCCCCCACCATCAGTCAGTCATTGGCCATAGGCCACTCTCCAAGGAGAGGGTCATAATCTCCCTGGCTTCTCTGGACAACGAGACTCTCAGAAGCTAAGGGCAGGTGCCCAAAGAAAGGGGCAGCTCTGAGCTGCTGCTAGCAGTCAACACCCACAGCAGATGTGGAGGAACCGAGCAGCGGAGAGCTCCAGCCGAGAAGAGAGTCTGGGTGGGATAGCACCTGCCTCAGAGGACAGATGGCCGAGGTGATTCCAATCCTGGTCACCCTGCCAGGGGCGGGTCCAGCAGGAAACACATACTCCTTGAAGGTGTCATTTGATCACTGCTGGCAGTTTCTGAGAGCTCAGTCATTAGACTTCTCAGTGATGAAAGCAGAACTGCCCGGGGTTAGCTACTTATCCAAGAACTAGAATTAGAGATGTTCAGGCCACAAGCTCACTGTTTCTCTTCCACTGTTTAATGGTTGTTACATATTTTTTTAGAGTGCTCTAGGTAGAAAATAACATATCAAAGGCACAATTCTTATTCTAGAAATGCTTACATTTTACAACAATTGATGTCATTAAGAATTGTCCATATAAATCGACGACAATGACATCATTATGATATGAGTCTAGCTGTCTCTTTTAGAAGTTAAGTCTCACAGGGCAAAGCTGTGGTTGGATGAGTAATATGAAAAGAAGGCATAGGGCAATTTGCTTCGTACATAATGTCATATTGTTAGGAGACAAATAAGTACATTGTGTGCTCTCTGTAGTCAGTGACCAAAGGTTACTTCAGTAACCCATCCTCTGAGGTTAGCAGATGAGCTTCAGATGAGCAAATAACACAAATCAATACCTGCTTCTGTAGCATGTTAATCACAGTGAGACTCCTTGCAGATTGCAATGCTTTTATTCTGTCTGCTACTGAAAATGTTTTTTCAAGGCATGGATTTCTTGACTGGAAAGGTGATGATAATACTGCCCCATGATAAAGTTTCTCCTTCACGACCAGCGCTCCTGGCCAGTAGGACTAGCGCACTGAATGGAACCTCAGAACCTGAGTTCAGGAGCCCCGCCCCCTGCGTGGTTGCTGCGTGGAATTTCCTGGTAGAATGCAGCACTGAAGAAGGAACCTGGGGCAAGGGTGCTGAGGTGGATTCAGGGTTGAGAAGAGAGATCATTTTGTCCTATGGCTACTAAAAATAATTCTCTCCATGGGACAGGAACAAGGTGGGTCCCAAAGAGAACAAATGGTGAGAAATGTGAGTGGGTGCCTACAGAAGTGATAGAGTCATCCCAGGAAAGCATTTGGGAGGAAAGGACTGTGTGACTTATGTTCCTTGAAATCCCCAAACACACACCTCTGCACCAGGAGGGAATCTGGCTAACTAAGCTGGAAGCTCCTTTGCACATTGGAATTTTCCATCATCTTCTAATGCCTGACATTTAGTAAGAGCTTCCCAAGTACATGTTTAGCCAATGAATGTTGTGTTGTTCTACAGGCCAATTAGTTTTAACGTATTCAAATTTAAACAAAAGTTATTGACTGGATACCTGCTTGAAAGCTTTTAGAGAAATGCTAAGTTTATAAATCACCTCAAGAAGCCTTTAAGTTTTGCAATTCCCACCCATTTAAATGATCCCATGAGAAAAATCCTGTTTCCTGGCTTTTTACAGCCACAAATTTCTCAGAACAGTTTTTTGTAGGTCAGTGTAGCAGCTCTCTGGGAACTAACCTACTGCTCTTTCCACACCACTGATAACAGCCATGTGGTGAGTGCTGTAGCCCAGGAGTAAGCACAGGAACCCCCTGAGGCTCTGATTAAACACAGATTTCCCAAAACACCCTAGATTATCAGTTATGAGATCCAGGGTGGAGCTCAAATATCTCATCCATAATAAGCACTCAGGTAGCTCAGATGCAGACCTGTCTCTGTAAGCCTTTGCCATAGTGATATTGCTTCACAGACCACCCAAATCTCAGTGGCAGACAGCAGTAAGCATCCACTTGTCACTCACACGTCTGCAGGTAAGCCGGAGTGCAGCGTATCTAGGCTGGTCTAGGCTCCATCCTGTTGGTCTGGTTCTGCTGCACATACTTCTCATCCTCCTTGGACTAACATCTGCCTTAGGCAGGTTCTTCCCGTGGAAAAAAGCAGGAGTGTGAGATAGCAAACCCTACCACCCAAGCAGATCCCACACCTCTGCTCATACCTGCTCCACTAATATCCCATTGGCCAAAGGAAGGAACATGACAAAGGCAAAAGTGACTGGAAGGGATATATCCTGCAGTCGTGGAACCTGGCGAGAGGAGTCAATATTTGCCGAACAATAATTTAATCCATCACAAGGTGGTACAAAGAATTTGTACTTTGAAAAGCACTAGAATCTCTTGAACCATCCAGGAAAGGTGAATGTAAAGTCAGCTTTTTATTTAACTAG
>CM052540.1:122713969-122747757 GCA_028533065.1 Trachops cirrhosus | reverse complement strand
TAGGGGAAATGTAGAAGCTGAAGAACTTATGACACATGGACATGAACTAAAGGGGGAAACGTGGGTGGGAGAGGGTGTTCAGGGTGAAGGGGAATGAAGGGGGAAAATGGGACAACTGTAATAGCATAATCAATAAAATACATTAAAAACATAAATATCCCTTCTCACCTAATACTGCACCTGAAGTTACTGTAGCTCCATAGCATATTTTTTCATCTGATATTGCTGGCCTCTACCTTGTAGTCTTTTTTATTTTATTTTTTCAGCTATTTCAGCACATTTAATCTTCCAGATGAATTTGAGGTTAATTTGAGGAAAATGATATTTTGCTAATGTCAAGTCCTTCTGACTCTAAATCCAGTGTCACATGAAATCACATGAGGGCACTAGGTAATTACTTAGTGGATCTGAGATTAATTGGATCCTCATGGACATTGCTGGCCAGATTAGCTGTGAGTCATCTGAATCTGTGGCATAATCGGGCAGGTCTCCCCTCACTGTGAGACATGTGAGACTTACATGGGTGTCAGGAAAAACCAGGCACAGCGCAGAAACTAAACAGTCCTCCCATATCCTTCAGGAATTTTTTAATAGAAAAATTAATCATTCACATCCTGCCCACAGTGAGAGAGGAGCCCAGGCCACAATCAATACCACCGCTCATGTGTGCTGGAGGCTGCGTGTGTCTCGGGTGTAGGATTCCTGGCCCGTGGCCATAACCAATACAGGAATAAATGCCATTTAATTCCACCCAGCTGTTCCTGGAGCCTTCCATGGGTGGGTCTGCCGAGGGGTGTTTCATTCGATTCACAAGAAAAAAAATGTGCCCCTCAATTGCGTGGCACAGAGCCAGATTTGCGAGGGCTTTCCAAACACACCACTGTGGGGGAGGAGCCGCGAAGGCTGTTCCCATCACAGGCCAGCCAGCCCAAAGCGCTCCGCCGGGGTCCTGCCAGTGTGCTGCGGGGCTCTGCACTCGCACTCCGTTTCTCACTGAAAATCTAGTGCTTTTTCTTAGGGTAAGATCTTCCTAACGTAGGAGGTCAAGACCACATCTTTATTTAAATAAACGGGGCCGTGGAAATGACTAAATAGGAATTACACTTTACATGGATTAACGGTGACATTAATCTATGTAAATTAGTGCAATAGAAGAGAATGCAATGTTCTTAATCTGAAAATATAGATATTTTGCTTGACAGAGGCTACTGAATGGATGTGTTGTAGTTGGGTATTCAGGTGCCAAAAGAGCAATTTCAGCTTCTGCAAAGAGTAGTCATTTCCCATTTCCCATCATATAATTCCAGTGTTATAGTTCAAAATTATCCCTTTTCCCTTAAAAAACAAATACATGGAGGGGAACCTGTGTGGTTTGCCACACTGTTGTTGTTCTGTTTTGCTTTGATACTTTCCAAGATTATGTTGAGGGGTTCAGAGACGGTGCGCCATATTCAGCTTTATACGAAGAAAGTGGCTGGTGTGGCCAAAGCCACACACGTGGCATAGTAGGGTTCAGAGGTTCATTGAAACTAAAATATGGTTAAGTGGTCTTGGAGTGGCTGCAAACCAAAGGCATCCTGCATTTTTGCCTCAGGTAGGCAGAAGCTATATGGGGAATAGAAAGAAAAACAAGGAATCCTTCTTGAGAACCCACCTGATCCCGGGTGCATTTTGATCATAGTTCATCTTCATCACACCCTGCTTTGAGTCTGTCTCACTATTTAGGTTAGCTGTATGCATTTCAAGTCATTAGTCAAACTCTTAACCATTCTAACACGGAGAACCCACAGGCTGGCTAACTCATGTTTCAGAAGAGAACACGTATTTATGGAGCATCTCCCATGTTTCAGAGCCATGCCCAGACTGCTATTGTCAGTTTCTAGCCCACCACATTAACTTCACAGTATTTAGAAGCTATATTGATTTATATCCTGGGTTTTTTAAAAAAATATATTCAGTTAAAAAAATGTATCATCTATGACACTTAGAGAAAGGAAAATTGGGAATTTTTCCAAAGGAGAAATTAAAAACACAAAAAAGAATTTTTTCTGCGATCTAGATGCTCCAACTGATAGGATTTTAGAGTGTTCCCAACGGAGGGGATTTTAGAATACACTACATCATAAAGGCGATCTTCTTTCCAAGGAACATACTTCAAACAGCAAAGAGCAAGTTGCCAGAGAGAGTCTGGCTTAAATAATGGCTGACTACTGCTCAGCATCCATTCAGCCTCATTCTCTGTGCTTCCCTATCACAGAGGCTGGAAAACGAACACCTACATGTTTCAGACTCTCTCAGCGCCAAGGTTCTGAGTGCACCTAGGCTCTGGCACTGGGATGCACTTACATTTGATTTGGAGTGAGGGAGTGAAGCTGAGAACATCTTCTTATGACTGTTTCTACTGGTAAACAAGGACTTAGCGGAAGGCGGTGGCTTCCAATTACTAGTCTCCAGCTTTAAGCGGGTGGGAAGGTGGTTGTGTTCCCATGGCTGTGGCTTCCTGGTCCCTAGATCCCCTATGACAGTGTCCTCTTAAACTCAGCATTGCTGGTGGTCACAGCTGATGCTTGCTCCCCGCTCCTTCCAATGGTTTTAAAATTATCTAATGCCTTGTATTAAATTTTTTCTACTTAAAATATTTAGAGTTGTTCTCTTTCCTTCACTAAACTGTTAAGGGTTTAGTGAAGGAGCTTGTTAAAAGTTTCTTAAGGTCCTCTGGATTTAAATGTATGTATTTTTAATATATTTTCTAATCCTCACCTGAGGATATGTTTATTGATTTTAGAGAGAGAGGAAGGGGGGGAGAGAGAGAGAGAAACACTGATGTCAAAGAGAAACATCAGTCGGTTTTCTCCCATACACACCCTGACCGGGGACCAAACCCACAACTTAGGTGTGAGCCCTGACTAGGAATCAAACCTGCAACCTTTTGGTATATGGGAAAATGCCTCAATCAACTGAGCCACCTGACCAAGGCTATATTTTTTAATATTCTTATTTATTTTTTAATGTACTGATCTTTACAGAGAGAGGAAGGGAAAGAGAAAGAGTAACATCAATTTGTTGTCCCGCTTATTTATTTATGCATTCATTGGTTGCTTTTTTTCATGTGCCTTGACCAAGTATTGAATCTGATGCTCTAACCAAATGAGCTACCTGGCCAGGGCCTATATTTTATTTAAATTAAAAATTAAACCAAGTTTATAGTGGTATATAAAGTGCTGGTATATGAAGTATATGCTGGTAATGAAGTACCAGCAAGGAGAAAAGAAATTAATTTAGTATTTTTAATTCACTCCCTTATAAGCAGTTTGATTCTAGAATAATTAGAAGACATACAAATAATATCTTTATTTTACATTTACAGTCATTACTCCACTTAATCCTTATAGAAACTCCATTTTACAGAGGAGAAACCCAAGGTTTAGAGAAGAAAATTGTTTAACAACATTGTAGCAGACTAATGCCCCCAAAGAGGTCCATGTCCTAATCCCCACAACCTGTGAACCTGTTACCTTATCTGCTAAGGGGGCTTTGCAGGCACGACAAAATTAAGAATACCGAAATGGGGAGATTAGCCTGGATTATCCAGGTGGGCCCGATGTAATCACAAGAGCCTTGATAAGAGGGCCAACCGAGGAGATGGAGGTGTGACAACCACAGCAGAGGTCAGAGAGAGAGATTCAAGGACGCCATGCTGCAGGCTTTAAGGATGGAGGATGCAGCCATGAGCCAAGGAATGCAGGTAGCCTCCAGAAGCTGGAAATTCTCCCCTAGAGCCTCCAATAGAAATACAGTCTGCTGGCCCACTATAGACTTTTGATCTCTAGAAGTATAAAAGAATAAATTGCATTGTTTTAAGCCACTAAGTTTGTGGTAATTTGTTGCACAGCAAGAGTAGGAAACTAATACAAACATTTAATAAATATTTATTGAGATACTACCACATGGTTCTGGGACACACAGCTGTAACAAAACCCAGTACCCCACTAACATTCAGGCTTGCATTCTTGCTGGAGTTAGGCAGAAGTAGGACCCAGCCCCAGGCCTGTCTGTCTTGTAAGCCAATGCTCTTTGCACTATTCCCTGCTGCCCCCACCACGCCAACCTCAAGGCAGACATGCAGGCCTGTGCCCCTTCTAATTCTAAAAAAAAAAAATCTATTCTTATTCCTGACTGGATGCTGATAAATTATCACAAAGCACCTTTTCTCATTCATTGGGACCTGGACGATTGTCTTCCTTCTAGGAGCCATTGTAGTTTTTTCTATAAAGCAGGTTTTCCCCCCAAGAACATCTCTAGACCTTTAGTTCTCAGGTTTTTCCCTGAATGTGGGGTGCTTGCTAAAACATTCATTTCCAGAATTCCAATTCCATGAGTCTGGAAGGGGCCGAAGGTGTGCACTCTCACAGCCCAGGTGATTCTGAGACAGGCACACCAGAGACCTCACTTGAGAAATCCTCTTTTATATAAAATTATAGAAGAACCCTTGCTTTCTGAGCCCTTGGAGACAGTGCTTCCACCTTTCCAGCCGCCTTAGTCCTTCTCCTGACTATGCATGTTTTGCGGGGGCATTCAAAAATAACTCAACCCCACTGTGACTAATAATAGGGGTTGTGTGGTTCTGTATTTTCTTTGTGGTACGGTCATGCTACTAGAGCTACCTCTCTTTTTAATATTATTATGATATCAACAATATTTAATATTACTACTGATCCCATTACTTTTTTGCAAGTCATGTTGAAACAGTCAACACAGTTCGACGTTTTCAGACATACGCCAGTAGGACTAGACTTTTTTAAAATTCAATTACAGATTGTTTTACTGAAATTGCCACTTACTGGTTTGTGGTTTAAGAAATTCCTTCTAAGTGATAGCTCAGAGTCCAACTTCACTTCACGAAAACAAGAGGTTACATGGGCTTCCTTTAGATATTTACAATATTTCTTTGAACCAGAGAATTTTATTGCTGCAAAGAGCATCCTACAAATTATCCAACCAAGTCCCATCATTTTGCAAATGAGGAAAATGAGGTTTGAAAGAGAGAAGTGATTTGCCCAAAGTTATAGTGTCCTTTGATGCAAATACTGTATTTTTAGGACTATAAGATGCACTGGACCATAAAACCCACCTAGGTTTTAGAGGAGAAAAATAGGGAAAAAAATTTTTGAAGCAAAAAATGTGGTAAAATATTTAATAATCTGTGATCCTGCTCCACCGCTGCCCCCCCCCCACAGCGAGTCAGGTATGCTATGTTTAGACTATAAGATGCACCCCTTCTTCCTCCCAAATTTGGGGGGTATGTCTTATAGTCCAAAAATATGGTAGTTAAGGGACAGAAGTGAGACCAGCAACTGCTTTCCTGACTCCTGGTCTGTTCAGAAGGTCAGTCACTGTAATTTTATTTTTAAATACTCTTATGGCACTTTTGTTGCTTCCTGGGTGAGCTGATTTTTTTCATAGTGGGTAGTCTGGAGAAGATAAATTTAAAATACTCATATTTTTGTTTTGCTATTTTCCTTTGTGAAGAAGTAGATCCAAGACCTCTTCCATGTTGACCCCTGTTTTTTCCCCTGGTTATTCATTGTTCAAAACAGGACCACTAAGGACTTAGAAAAGTTTTTGTGGATTTCTCCTTTGTGAGCCTCATCCTGACAACTCTCCCATTCAAATAAAAACAATACGTTGGGGGTCTGAGTGAGGCCCCGCGCACTGCTGACCTCACTGTGTCTTGCTGCAATGTTGAGCACATCATATCCAGCTGTCAGCCCCAATCCTCTCTGCTTGGCCTCAACGAAATGGTTTCACACAATTGACTCAAGTCGACTTCCTCGAACAGTTGTTAGGGCAGGAAACTCCACAGCCCAGAATAGGGACAACAGAGGTGGTGATGTAGCAGCTGGGGGCATGGTGCTGCGGACACAGGCAGAGGCGGCGTGGGTCCAGCTCTCAAGTTACTATGGCTCTGATTTGGATCCAGGAGCAAAAGCCTAGAATGAGCACTCGATTCGGCATGAAACTGGGAGTCAGCCATCCCGAAGTCTAAGAGGTGCACCCGAAAGGCCCCTGAGGTCCTCCTGTCTGCTGAATTCTGGCCTGAATGTCTCTCTCTCCCTTGACAGTGAAGAAGCAGGAGAAAAGCAGTGCTGTATCAAATGGGTGGAAGGCGTTCTCTTCTTATCAAAAGTGAGAGGGGCGGGGGTGAGGAGGGGCGGAGGACACAGTGTGGCTAATACTGATCTGATTTTACCTCTGTCTTGATGAAGCCACAAGTCTGAAACAGCCAGTACAGGACTCCTGGTTTCAGCTTTGACTTGCACAGCAACCACACAGAGCTGGACATGAAGCAGGGCAGGAAAATGAAGTGGGGGAGGGGGTTCTCATTGTGTCTCTTGGCAGCAGGGCTGACAACAGTCAGAGGTGGAGGTAGCAATTTTGTGGGAGAGGCTTAAGATAAGTGTTGTGTGTTTTCACATGTCTTTTACAGATTTGCAGTTCAGGCATGTGAAAAATCGGGTTGGCCCCTGCATTTATTGTTGCCTTGAATTCCAGCCCATCTAGGACAAAGTAGTCTTGTTTGATTACATCCCACTGGAAATTAGTTCAATGTCTTTTTCTTCCTCCAGAACACAGCTTTTCTTTGTAACAAGTTATTCATTCACTTATTTATTCTTTTGACAAATAATTATTTCTAGGTGCTGGCACTTGCTAGGTGCCTGGGATATGTTGGTGATTATGGCTGCTTTCATAAACTTAAGGTCTTGTGGGGCAAGTGTACAAGCGAGGAAGTCGGGACAATAAGGAAGACTGAATGTTACAATAAGGGTGATAAAGGAATGAGTAGCTGAAGCACCAGTCCTGCCTGCTTCCTCACATATAAAGTGGGGTGATAAAGATTGTCTGCCTCTGAGGCTGCATGAAGACCAGATGAGACGATGTGGTTAATGCTTTAAGTTTCATGCCTCTTTAGTTGTACTTCCCAGTCAAATCCCCTCTTGGAATAATTAAATGTTCCAGAGATAGATTTACGAGAACACCCCTCTTATTTAGAGAGGCTAGGCTCTGGTCCCAAAGGCGGCCCAGACATCCCCCACCACATGTTGAACGAAGAATCTGTACTGGCCTCAGTGAATGAGATACTCCCTGTGAAGGCCCTGTGGCTCTGGGTGTGCCTGTCCCAGAGCAGGCTGCGTGGACACAGGCAGGACAGGCAGGACAGGCAGGCACCAACACATGCGAGGCACCAGAAGTGTCATGTCCTTCAGACCTCAGGTCACCAGGAACCACCTGCCCCTCCTCCACAATCCTGGCTTCCTGCCTTTCACTCAGTACCTTTCATAGCTCTGATCTTACTTTTGTGTGATGGTTCGATAGGTCTCTGTCCCCTCTGGTAGACAGCGTGCTCCACTAAGACAGAGTCCAGGGCCATGTTGCTCACCACAGTTTGCTCCAGGCCCCACCCAGGATGGGTGAATAGCACTGCGCAATTGATGTTGCCTGAATGAGTGACAGAATGTGTGTTACTTACTTTGACTAAGACCCTTTGGAAAGTATCACTTTCTGGTCAAACAATAGTTTCCACTTGGCATTTTTCAGTAACGAAATCCCTACAAGACTGTTCCCAGGAGAGAGTACAAGCAGGCTGGGGCAGTCACCAGAAGTGAATGCTTGGGTTGGAAAGGGTCAGGACAGCCACGCAGGGACCTTTCAAGGGCCTAGATCAGGAAATTCTAGAAAGAGTCATATAGCCCACCTCTGGCTGGGAATGTTTGCAGGAATGAGGGAGACACATCCTTTTGAAAACAAGACATTTGATGCCCTGTAGTGTCTGGAGAGGCAGCTGGGCTCAGCACCCTTAGGTGAGGAGGTCCCTCCTTGAGGGGGCCTTGCCAGAGTCTCCGGTGTGTCCTTCAGGGAAATAGTAAATACTGACCCTTACCTTCTGGTGTCTGCTTTTATGCCCTGGTGGAATGCAGTAGTTTTAATGGGAATATGTTTTGAGTACGTGTGTTTTCCCTGGGTGCCTGCTGATCCTCACAGCAGCTGTAAATTCCAAAATCCAAACACAAGAAGCCCATATCCTGCAGCAATGACCCAGCACTTGGGACTCCACTCAATGTCCAAGTGAAGAATATTCTGGGCAAAGAGCAGTTATAGCAGCATAGTGGTAAAAATAACCATCATTGTCTCAATTTTCAACTAAATACAACTCCTAATGGCTAAAGCACTATTAGCTAATCAGACATTGTTTGACTTCCCCCCAAAAATCTGAAAATCAATATTATCTGTGATACACTAAATCCATACTACCCATGACATAGGATATTCTGGACTGCTGTACAATGAGTTCTTCCACATCATTATCTTAGAATTTTGAGTGTTTCAATCTTTTCCATTATGGCATGAAGGGAGAGTAGAAGAAACAGAAGTTACTGTATACTTTTGTCTGTAAGAAACTATGCATTCTGCCCTGGCTGGTGTGGCTCAGTGGATTGAGCACAGGCCTGTGAAGCAAAGGGTCTCCAGTTCAATTCCCAGTCAGAGCACATGCCCAGGTTGTGGGCCAGGTCCCCAGCAGGGGGTGTGTGAGAGGCAACCACATATTGATGTTTCTCTCCCTCTCTTTCTCCTTCCCTCCCCCTCTCTCTAAAACTAAATAAATAAAATCTTTTTTTAAAAAAAGAAAGAAACTGTGCATTCTGTATATCATAAAAATATAATGCCAAAATAGTCTGTAGATAATCTAAAGAGAGTCTAATAAACAGTGAAGAATATTGGAGCCTTTGCTTCAGATAAGTGTTCTAGGAATAAACAGAAGGCTGAAGGGAGTCGGAGGCTGGCCAACTGGCGCCCAGATGTTTTTGCAGAGCTGGAGGAGTGACAGCAGAATCACTGACAAATGGGTTCTTCAGCAGACAATCGCCCAGTGAGAAACTGCTACTGAAGAGGAAGTGATGGTGATTTAGAGGCACCGGGATTTAAGGGAAAGGGGCACTGAAGCAGGAGAGATAAAGCTAAAATTAGAACAGGTTGGGGGAAGTTTAAAGGAAAAAATCAAACCCATTATGGTTCCTTTTCAAACTTCTGGTGAGAAACTAAGATGACTATCATGCCAGCGAGATCGACTCACTCAGGAGTACCAGAATCCACGCCACCGCGCCTGGGAGAGACCAGGCACTAAACCCCCTCCTGGCACATTGTAGGCAGGAGATAGGCTAGTCCCGGCCCCTGTCATCCCGTGTAAGCCCCATGGCATTCTCCATCAGCACCAAACAGGAGTTATCGTTGAAATTTACGAATGTGGTTATTTGGTGAAGGTCACTCTCCCCCACTAAACTGCGAGTCCCAAAATAACAAAATTTTGTCCTTTTTGCTTTGTGCCAGCCCTTGTTTCCTACATTGCCTGACACATACAAGACACTCATTTATTAAATAGGCAAATGAATGTATCTTAATTATTCATCCCCTTTTCTTCTTCTTTTTGTCTTCCTTTCCTACTCAGCATTTCTGGTTTGTCCCCATCTCATTTTACTTCATTTTCAGATCAAAATCAAAATACATCTCGACTCTTCCACACAATGCATGCTCTTGGTCAACGCACTACATAAAGCTAGGGGCAGCCTCCCTAGCCTCTGATACTCATGGTGTGTCACATCAAGCACAGACTGGACCCTCAGACCTCCCTACACCTGCAGTCCCTGGGTGTAGTGGTTTGTGCGGTAGTTCCGAGTGAACACTGGAGCTGACTGTTTGGATTGGGATTGTACTTGGGTAGCTTATTAAATATGCCATCCTACAGGAATTGCTTAACTTTTCCAAGTTTTCACTTCCTCAGCTGTAAAGTGAGGATGGTAATGAAACCAGTTATCTCAAAGGGTCATATGATAGTGATTAAACGACAACCATAAGTGAGACACTTCAGACTGTGTCTGGCACAGAGAGCGCTAGGAAGTAGCAGTATATTCTCAGTGAACACAAAGCCTAAATGTGGACTTTTTTGCAGCTAGTCCGCAATTTGTACCCCAAAACTGGACAAAAAAACGCCTGTCCCCTGCTGCCTGTCACTGCTCGCTGGCACAGTCTCCTTCCCCAGCTATTCAGGCTGCAGGAATGTCTGCTCTGGATCAGGGGGCCTGGGTGGTGGTCCTGGTGGGGTATAATAGAAGGTGGAAAGAGCCCAGTTGAAAACCAGAGCTCAATGGCCAATTGTTATTTCAGGGCAGAGATTTCTTTGTCTCCGTCTTGGCTTTCAGGCAACATGGCCTGAGGCCCTGCTCTGCATCTCCAGGGAGGCAGTCTGTGCCCAGGAGCCACAGCGCCATTCCCGTCATTCCCGGAGCTCTCCTCTCTTAGAACTGCCTTTCCAAACACCAGCAGGAGTTGTGTGGTTGAATTCCTGTGTCCCTGGGAAAAAGGAATGCTTTATAACTTTAAGCATCCAAAGCTTTCTCTCCAAATTTGGGGGGAAGGGAGGTTTCTGTGACAGGCAGCTCAGCCAGCAGGAATGGTTGGGGCCTTGGCAGGGAGAAGAGGTAAAGAAGCTGCCTAGAGCAGCTGGGAGGCTGGAGTCGCTGCACTCACCAGCCACTGCATAGACAGGAGGCTTTTCCAGGGGGAACAGTTAAGGGAGCATTAATGCACTGTCGACATATCTGCATTTTGCTCTTCAGACAACCAAAGAAATCAGGATGACAGGCAAACTCCCCTGCCAGGGAAAAGCAGCTCTTTGCAAACCAGATTAGAGAGTTGAGATTTGGGAGGGATATGGAGGAGTCATTTTAGACACAGTTCTATTTGTACAGGATGTGGGGAGAAGTAGGAAAGAGGCAGAACTCCAGCGTGTCTCCACGTGGATGGCCCCTGAGGCTTGGAACTGGACGGATGAATGATGGGGCCAGCAGTGTAACAAAGCCATTGCACAGCTTTCTGGGCAAGGGCTGTGACTGCTGAGACAGACACTGATTTGTCAGGGGTCCCTGGGCTGTTCAACCCAGAACCTAGGAAGCAGAAGTTCTGGGAGAGGGTGAATGAGGCTGAGGTCACCTGTGTGCAGAGCTATACAGGGAAGGGAAAGCTGCAGGGGGTGTGCATGCTGGGCCCAGTTTCGGGGCTGCTGCCCCGGGGGGCTGTGCCAGAAAGCAGGGACAAAAGGGCAGGGACAACCTGGAGCTGTGTGTCCAGGCTCACAAACCCTAGAGCAGGGAATCTTGAGGATTTTTCTTGTGTTTGCTGCATGGGATCAAACTCTCGCACAATCACAGGGCCTCCTTTTTCGCGGCTGAGCACAAGGCAGGAGCTCTGTTTCCCTAAGGCTGACTCAGAATTTCCAGTTTGTGGTAAATGAGGAAAAAGGAGTGTTTATCCTCACCTTCCCCACCAGGTTTCTCTTCTCTGGGCCTGACTTCAAAAACACTTCTATAATTCTCACCTTTGAAATTAACCTGATTTAAAAGCCCTTACCGATTTTTTTTTAAGTTTCCATTGAAGAAATCTGCTTTACCCATGGATGTCTGATGAAAGATGCAGGGGATCCAATTGGGAATATTTTCTTAAGAGTTACCCCTCTTCAAAGGAAAGAGACAATACTGAAAACACTGGAAATTTTAACATTGGATTTGTTTTCCAAAAGCTGCAAAATAATTAGGATTCCAGAGCAAAAGTTCTTGGGGGAGGGGGCCCTCCCTGACCCTTTATTTAAATTAAAAAATAAATTGATTTTCAGAAATGAAGCTTTGAGTTCCATGGTACCCCCAGGTGCTACCAATACTACTCTAATACTGCTGTTAATGCTTCAGTACTACTTATTATCAAGCGTCAGTGCAACTGTTAATATCACTGTTAAAGTTACTTTAATTCTTGTGAAAATATTCTGAAGCTATGCTTACTTAGGCAACCATGTACACTTGGGGCTTCTTTATTTTCTAGGCCCAGAACTCCCATTGTACTCCCAATGCACTACATTGACATAGCATTGTCCCGTTTTTCACAATGCTTTTCAGTGCATTATGTCACATTTATTCCTCAGAATGGTCCTCTGAGATCAGCAGTGCCGGCCTTACAATTCCCCCCCTCCCCCACCAGTCACAACTTGTCAGACTGACTGGGTTCCTTGTCTTCCCTGCTCAGCCATCAGCTCCATGGACCACGTTGCCCCAGGACCTAGCACAGCGCCTGAAACGTAGTAGCAGTCAAGAATGTCGGTTCCATTAGAATAATTAGACTTCAAAATGGAAAGCCCACTGGATTGAACTTTCTCTTTTTCATTGAATTTTTGGGGTGACACTAGTCAGTGACATGAGGCAGGTGTCAAGGGCACAGCTCCACAGTGCGCCATCTGTACACTGTACCGCGTGTTCACCGCGGCAATGGATGGAAACCTGACCTGGGTGGCAAGCATTCTGATTTTTGCTTTTGTTCTTAACTAGCATATTGCTTGAAAAACACACTCACACGTGTGGTAACAAATTCAAGTAGAAGGGCATAAATTGAAAGCTAAGGCTCTCTTAACCTGTCCTCACCCCCGTCCCCTCCCAACATATAGTGACTGTTGAGGGTTTCTCTATGTTCTTTTAGAAATTGCTGTGCACACTAGCACACATCTATCTATGTGTGCCCTTAAAAACTGAACTCACACACGGGAGCAGGCTCTTTTCTGGCCTGCGCCTTGCTTTTTCTCAATTAACCATGCATCTCGGAGACCTTTAACAAGAACACACAGAGCTCTGTCTCATTCTCTGATCGTCTGTGTAACCGTTCCCCTAGTGATGGGTGTCTCGATCATGGCCAGGCTTTGCTGATAACAATGCTACAACGAGCAACATTAGCAAGAAGTTACATCATGCCTGGTCGGTGTTTTTCATGTTTATGAAGTCAGTTACTTCTCACAACTATCCAATACCACAGAAACTATGATTACTCCGTTTTAGAGATGAGAACATAGGCAGAGAAATGTTAAGTAATTTGCCAAAAGTCAGATAGCTAGTGAGTGGTGGGGCACAGAGCTGGGTGCAGACAGCCAGCCTGCAGGACCCACCCTCTTAACCACACACGCTGCACTGCATCTCGGTGTTTTCCACTTGGGTTAGATCTGAAAAGCCAGGACACACGTTGCCGCTGGGGAAGCAGAGACCAGAAGGGTTTGTGCCCACGGCTGCACAGCTGGGTGGGGGCAGAATGGGACTAGAAACCAGGTCTCCCGATTCCTAGACCCTTGCCCATTCCCTTACCCGTGATGACATGCCAGTGCCTTCAGAAAGTTGTCTCTTCAAATTCCTGAGTGCTGAACACTTAAGACGTGAATGGAAAGTCCACATTGAGCAGTGGTTTAGGGAAAATCTTTTGGAGACATGGGGCTGTGATGAATGCATTTGTTTCTCAGGGTCAAACACTCAGCTCCTGCGCTAGTACTGACTGCAGTAGAAGCAAATGTTACCACAGAATGTCCTGGGTATAAACATGTATTTTTCAGTTTCAAGTTTAGAGATAGATTATGCCACATTTTATTCAATGTTGCCACACACTTTTTGCTATTACCATAAAGAGAAATGTATCAAACCATGGATGTTTAGACTAAAGAAGGTGTGCCCAGTTTAACTCCACACAGCTACTCATCTGCCCCAGAGAAAGTGGCGAGGAACCAGCATCCTCCGCCCGGCGTGGGGTTGCACAGCTGCACTCCATATCTGAAACCGCCTTCCCAAGTGCTGGGCGGCACTTGAGTTGTGAGCAAAACTATTTCCAAGCACTCCTTGAATTGAAATAGTTCAAGAATCTCCCCCAGATCCTCACCCTGCCCTGGTCCTGACCCCACTTGATTATGGATGCCTTAGATGAAAAGGCCGGAAGCCTCCAGAGAACCATCTAGCTCAGCCTTTCACCACCACAAGGCCTCATGTTGCCTAGTGCTCTGTTGTCTTCCAATCATCTTACAATGTATAAGTTTCTGTGGCCCCCATGCCCACCCAATGAGAGCAGGTACTGTGTCTTTACTCTTCACCAAGACAAGGCTTGCCCCACAGTGGAAGCTCTGCAAATGATTGCTAAAGGCTTCCCCGTTTCTGTGTCATCCTAAAATTTTCTATTGTCCCAGCTGTTGCCTAGGGAACCTGAGCTCTTGCGGCAGCTTGGAGGCTTGTTGGAGAACTAGGTCCCTGCTTTTGCTGCCAGAAGAAAGACTTGAGACTAGTTTCTGGGCTACATACATAGGTTTACAACTTTTTCTTTATTTGTTCATCAGTTGTGCACCTACTATGTTCTGGGGATACTGGCTTGATGGTGGCTGGGTGTACAGAGATAGACAAGAGAGACAGTCTCATGTGGATAAGATACAACACGGAGCACACATATGTATATATAACCACAAATCCAATGAGAGACCACTATACTATGTATGTATATGCATATATGAGGTCTGTCCAGAAGGTATCCAGCCATGTCATATGAAAAATAGAGACATTTATTGGAGAAGATACACGATATAAGAAACATTGTACACAGGACAATAATGCCTCAGTCCCCTTCAAAGTAGACACCCTGAGACCTCACACAGTTCTCCCAATTGCCATCAGCTACCCCATCGTATTTTCCTGAATCTCACTGATGGTCTGAAATCTCTTCCCTTTCAAAAGTGATTTTAGTTTTGGGAAAAGCCAGAAGTTGCAGGGTGCCATAACTGCAGTGTAGGGGGATTAGTCACCTAGTTGGTTTGATGTTTCGCCAAAAAACTGTACAAGATGAGATGCATGAGTAGGCACGTTGTTGTGATGAAGCTGCCAATCACCAGTTGCCCGTAGCTGCAGCCTTCTGAATCATCTGAATAGTTTCCATGGAGGAATGTTCAAGTTTAATGCAAAATTTGATGCAGATTTGTTGCTCTATTTGCTCAGTCATTTTGAATGTGATAGCCACACAGTACACATGCTCACTCAATGGCCTCTACCACCCCCACTGACTAGTACAGTAAAGTCATCATTGTTCACACATACACATTCCACTCCACTCTCCTTGGCTGTCAGGTTTCATCAATGTCGTGCAAACTATTCTTGTTATATTAACAATGGCTGGACTTTTCCTGCACAGACCTAGTATAATCACAAATCCAGTGAGAGACTACTATACTATATATGTATATGCTATCTATATACTGTTGTACTATGAGAGAGACTGCCCAAGAGATGTAATTGAGGTCAGGGAAGATGTCTCTGAAGAAATTATATTTAAGCTGAAAGCTAAAGGACAAGCAGTTTACAGTTACTTGCAGAGGTGGAGGGGAGAGATGGCCACCAACACAAGACAAAGCTTGGCATGGGAGATGCGTCTGGTGCCCCACATTACATCCCATCCACTCTTCTCTATTCCAGCCATAGCTGTGGTGGACAGTCCCTGCAAGCTCAAACTCACCTCCAGCCAACAGTCACCTACCTCAGGTATCGGAACATCTTTCTGCTTTCTCTGATAATGCCTCAAGTGCAGCATGCAAGTGCAGGGGTATTAATCCCATCCTGTCAGACACCCCTCAACTCAGGGGACAGGAGCTGGCTAACAAATTCCCCAGTCTCCCTCCTTTAGGTTCACCTCTCTGGGATGCATTATTTTCTTCTCAGGAGGCCATACTAAAATAGATCCCTGTTGCCCAACAGCAATCTCAAAAATGCACTCATATTTTTTTTCTCACTCTTCTCATGCCTTTGCTCCTCAATCATCCCCTACTTGCACCTAAGTCATTTTAAGGGAACTCAATCTAGGATCCATACACATTAGAGAAACTGAAAAAAGGTCTGAAAGGAAATCAGTAAGGAAGAGAATAAGGCAAGATGAGGCTGGAATTCTAGGCTGGGGATAGACTGTGCAGAGTTGTGAGCCAGAAGGAGAGTGTCACACTACATGCCTGCGAGTGGAGACTGTGTCAGAGTCGATGTGCTACCTGGGAGGCTCTGACAGTAGTCCGGGCAACGTGATGGTGGCTTGCACTGTGATGTTGGCAGTGGTGATGTACAGAGAGGGACAGGTAGAGATACTTTAAAAGTAGAATGGCCCACACTTGCTAATGGATTGGGTTAGAGAAAGGAAGGGATTGGGATGATCTGGCTTGAGCAGCTGGGTGGATGATGGTACATATTTAACTGAGAATGGAAGTACAGGGGAAAGAACAAGATTGGACAGGAAAATCAAGGGTGCAATTTTGTGCTCATATCTGAGCTGTCTCTGTGACAGCCAAGTAGGAAACATCACATATGCATTTGGATGGACGAGTCAGGAGCTCAAGGCAGTGGGCAGAACTATAGATTTGAGGGTTAGCTGTTTATGTGTGATGTTTAAACCAAGGCACTGGATGAGTTCTCATGGAGAGAGAATAGTCAGAGAAGAAAAGAGGGCCTGTGATGAGCCCTGGGGAACTCTAACATTTGGAATGTAGGTAGGGAAAGAAGAGGCAGCAAATGAAATTAAAATGGAGCCACCAGAAATATAGGAGGTTTATGGTACCACACAGTCCAAGAGAGGAGAGTGTTTAAAAAAGGAAGGGTAGTCAACTGTTTGGAATGCTGCTCAGAAGTGAGATCATTTGAAGACACAGAACTATCATCACCTCTTATACCTTTCATCAGTGTTAAATCACCGCCAGGCCAGGCATCTCAAGTGCAACAAAGCTACTCCTAAAAGCAAGCAGATGACTTGAGGCAATAACTGAAAACTTTGTCTGGTTGGAAGACATTCATCTTACTTACAGATCCTTAGACCTGTGTGCTCCATCTGCCTGAACCTCTCTCCTCCTATCTCTCCACCAAGTCTATATTCCCTTTCTAATCCACTGTACTTCTGGCTTTGGTCCAGATCTTTGAGTTCTTCTGGCCCCAAGGAAGCTGGTAAATTAGGTTTCTACAGTAATGTATTAATTTGCTATGGCTGCCATAGCAAATACCATATCCTGTATGACTTAACAGAAATTTAAATCACCACTCCGGAGGTTAGAAGTCCAAGCTCAAGGTGTCAGCCTGACTTATATCATTCTGAGCCCTCTCCTTGCATTACACCTGCTATTTTCTCCCTCACCTTCATGTCATCTTCCTCTGTGTGTATCTGAGTCCTAATCTCCTTTTATGAGGACACCAGTCATACTGGATTTGAACCTACTCTAATGATGGCTTGTTTAACCTTAATTACCTCTTTAAAGACCCCATCTCCAAATACAGTTGAATTCTGAAGTGCTGGGTGTTAGGATATCAATATCTGAATTTCCAGGGGACATAATTCAGCCCTCAGTAGGTATATTCTTTTCTTTAAGCTTTATTTTTATTGTTTACACTATCATAGCTTCCCCACTTTCCCTCTTGGCCCACCTCCGCCCAGCCCTCGCCTCCCCTTGCTCAGGCCGCCACCACACTGCTGTCTGTGTCCCTGGGGCATGCATGTATGTTCTTTGGCTCATCCCTTCACCTTCTGTCATCCAGTGCCCCCCACCTTCCCCTCTGACAGCTGCCAGTCTGTTCCATGTATATTCTTTTCTCAGGTCTCAGCCATGATTTTAAGAATCTTATTACCATAGGTCTACCATTCCTGGGTGTCCAGGTAACAGAGCTATATAATTATTCAATTTCTAAACTCTCGCTCTTGACCTTCTATCTTTTTTTTCATTCATTGCTTTCCTTTATCATGTGACCTTTGAGCTTTCTTTGTTTTGCTATTGAGCCTCACTATAATCACTCATGCTTAAAAGTGCTACACTGTTGGCCTATGAACAGTTTACTTATCAGGGTACAAGGACTGGTCCCAGGAAAATTCACTGAGGTTAGGGGGCCTTTCTCCACTGAAACTGAGTGCTCTATGCCGTGGGAGGTTAGCTTTCTAGAACTCTTCGGTTTGGACCAGCCAGTGGTTGCTAATGCTCCAAGACTTTACATGTGCGAAGGAACAAAACTGTTTGTATCACGTCCATCCCCTGAGAAGACAGGAGCATGTAGTTAGAGAAGTTGAAAGGGTCCACATCTTGCCGCCAGATTTTCAGGATGATCAGAGACACTGTCTGTCGCCGAAACCACCCCAAGTACCTGCAACTAAACTAAAAACCCTTGGGTTGTGTCATTTTCATTAGCTCACTCCTCTGTTCAAAAGTTTTTAGTGTCTCTAGCTTATTTCATCTACTCTTGGTCTTCTTAAAGCCTTCCACAGCCAGCACTACCATATTACCGTCCATATGATAAAAGCCCTCCAGCCTTGCAGCCCTTTCTCCTCCTGCTGTGGAAGCTGACCTTGCCCTTCCCACCTGCCCTGTAGTCCTTACTCAGAAAGCCCTCCTCAGTGCAAGTCCCACCCCTTCATGGACCCCTGCCTGCCACGATACTCTAGGCTTCACATTATTCTCTTTTAAAACCCCAGAGCCTTTGATAGTCACCTGTAATTTAACCTTTGACCTCACCTTGATTTTTAATCCCGTTCTGTGCATTAGTTTCTCTATTCAAATTATAAAGTCCTCTCTAGTCTCACTGCCTGCCACTGACTAGGTCAAGCCCTTACTACCTGTCAGCGGGATGATTTTAATAGCAATTAACTGGTATGTGATAGCCCTTTCTCTGCTTAGAAATCCTTCAGAAGCTCTCAGGATAAAGTTCATTCTCTTAACTAACTCATACAACCTCACACGCTCCAGCTTTACTATCCTTTCCAGCCTCATCTCTCCCCTGTTTTCCTCCCCCAGCACCACACCACTCTTACCCCAGTCACACAGAGCCCCTGTCCCCTGAACCTGCCATGCTAACCCTCACACTCGCCTGCCATGCCTGGAATGCACATCCATACCTCATTCACTCAACCAATCCCCATTTGTTGTTTCGACTTGACAGAAGTAAAACCTCCTCCAAAAAGGCTAAGCCCCTTGTCTGTGCTTCCAAAGCAGCCTATTCCTACCCCTTCCAGCACTGCTTGGCCTGTTCTGTAAGCGCTGCTTCTCTTTAGGAGCAGGAGCTGTGTCTTTTCTGGACAGGTATTCCCAGTGCCCAGCATCGCAACTGGCACATAATAATTAAACATCCCATAAATATTTGTAAAGTGATTAAAAGAATTAATGAATTGTTGGTTTCCTGCCTGTTGTCTCTCTTTCTTCTAATTTATGCTATACATTTGCTGCCATGGTAACATTTTTATTTTAACAGATACCTTATATCTTCCCCACCCAAAGCCACCAATAGCTCATCAGAGCTAACAAAATCCAGCCTCTTTGATTTAGAATTCAAGATGCTTGGCTATCTCATCCCTACTCAGCACACACCCCAGTTCTACTTGCTGTTTTGTAAGGGCATCTCCTTTGCTTTGCGGACCCTGGTTATTGGCTCAAACCTGAATAGTCGGCCTGGAGTGATACCATGTTTCCCTGTCTCTTGTGTTCTCCTATCAACCTCCAGCCCATTCTCCAAACCTCAGGTCAAATCCCATCTCCTCTGTAAAAGCATTCCCAGATTTCCCTTCTGCCTGAGTCATTATTAATCTCTCCCTTCCTCTACTTCTATAACATTTTGATATCTAATTATAGTATTCATTGCCGTCTGCTTTATATTAGGGTGTGTGTGTTCCCCACTAGATCATGGGCTCCTAGGTGACAGCACCTAGAACATAATTCACACTCAGTAAATGCACCAAACTAGAATCTTTTGTTAGAAGAAGGTCTGAGTTCCATCCAGGTTGGCTTCGATTCCAGGCTTGGCTGCTTCTAACCTTAGGCAAGTCCCTTAACTTCTGTTGGCCTCCCTTGCCTCCTCTCTACAATAAGACTAATCATGGCAGGCTTGCTGTGAAAATTCATTATTTATTATTTTGAAAGTGCCTTGAGATCTTTAGAGATTGGCATTTCCATTTTTGTGGCATCTTTCTTGCTAGAGCTTGCAATTCTTTTTAAAGAAACATGCAGAGGAGAGGCATGGACTGTTCAAAGAACAGTTTTATTTTGTTTTTTTTCTCCAGAACCTGAAATAATTACATCCTGTATTTCAGACAAGGTCATTCTTTATCCTTATAATAAATGGAGTCTTTAAGAAACCTGCTTTTCCTACCAGCAACTTTAAAGTGATTACAGTATTTATGTTGAATTATAAAAAGATGAGTAAGGATTCTATCATGCAGAGAACAGAGATTTCCCTGAGGGAAGAAATAAATGAATAAAACGTTTAAAACATACTGGATGTAAATGACCTTTACAGAAACAAGTCTCCTGGTCAAGACTAGTGGTAGAAATGCTTACTTGAGTGATTTGTTCATTTGAAGACATTCAAAACATATCCAAAAGTCAAGGGCAAAGGGAGCAAAGTCACTGATACAACAACTCATGTTTCATATACATTAACTCGTTCAATCTTCAGTATATTCTCAGGAGATGCTCTGGGACAGTCTTACTAAACCAGTTTTATAGTTGAGGAAATTGCAAGCCAGTGTGAGTATGCAGCTTGTCCAAGGCCAGTCCCTAAGTGGTGGGGTCAGGACTCCCACTCACCCCTCTGCAGCTCAGCCCCAGCGCTCCAAGCCCTGCCCACAGGACACCGAGGCTGCCTGAAGACAGGGTGGGAGGGCAAGGACAGTGAGGACTTCAGAGAACTAACTTCCCATGCTGCTTCAAGTCTCTCTTCTCGACCAGACCCCCTGGCTGCTCTGCATAAAGCTTGGCCTCTTCCCAGATGCTAGTGCCCCCTCCTAGGTGGGCTTTATTTCGCTGTCCCCTTCACATTAGTCAGGGTTACCCTCTCCTCCCACCACCTGGCTGCTGCATGGAGGTAAATAGAAAATTCTGAGCAAGGAGAGGGTAATGGTGTCAGAACCCAACAGGCCCAGCAAGCAAAGGGTAGCATTTAGGGGGATCTCAAGTTTGTACCCAGAGCTGCTTCCCCCATGGTTCTCTGAAGAGAGGAGTGGCACCCAAATGGCAGCTCCTACAGTCTGAAGGGACCCTTAAAAAAATGTCCATGGTCCAAACATGAATCTCCTAACTTCGCATCCTTCTTTGTCCAAGCCTCTCGTCTGAGAGCAGAAATGACTGAACCTGGGAGGAAGGAGTTCAGCCTGTGAGTCTGGAGCGATGCTTCCATCTCAAAGAAGGAGAGGCATCTGTTCCTCGTGGCGTGTTCTCTCTCCCGGGGTACCACAGCACTATTACAGCTCTTGCAGCTTTCCTCACCTTGGGCCGTGGGTTATGGTTCTCTGTGGACATATCTTATCTCCCTTATTGGATCATAAGCCTATTGAAAACAGAGAACATGTTTACTTGTGGTAACAGTAATGGAAAGCATTAATTATTCAGTGCTAAACTGGGTGGTAGGTATGGTCCCAAGCACTTCACACATCAGGCGTAATGAGTCTTCACAACAGCCCTGTTAAACAGGCATCATTATTTTCATCTAAATTTTATAGCTGAGGAGATAGAGAAGTAGATAAATTATTTGTTCTAGATGTCACATCTAATAATCATCAAAACCGGGACCAAGAGGGAGGTCCTGTCATCCTTCTCTGTAACCACTGCATGACCTAGCAGGATAGTCTAATGCTCGCTGAGGTACAGCAGGACCCAGAAGACACGTAGGGGGCTGTCATAAACATTTATGTGATTTAAGCGAATTGATGTATAACGCGGTTTGGAAGGACATAGTAACAGCTAGTACTGTCGTGGCCAGGACCCATGCTAAATGTACGGTGCTTCCGATGGCTCTCGCAGTGTGCCGTGCACACAGTCTCAGTGTCTCTCTCTCCCTGGCCCTCTCCTCTTTCCCTCTCCCGCTTCGTTCTCTCCCCAAAACAAAACGTCTTTCTTTCCTTTCCTTTCAATTTATATACTGAGGACAGTGGGCCACCCTAGAGTTTTCTCCACTAGGATTTTGTAGATCATATTATGTAATCCTCGTAACAGTCACATGATCAATCTTATGGGGTAGCTCCTATTATTACCTCCATTTCGCAGGTGAGATAAACGTGGCTCCGAAGGATGAAAATTTTGCTTAAGGCGGCCTAGTAGTGTGTAAGCGAGGACACAAGCTGGAGTCCCACTGACCGCAAGACCCGCCGTGCTCCTGACTGCCAGGTCAGGCGGCCTCGCGGACGGCGTTGCCCAGAGGCCATGCGCCGCTCGGATGCCAGCCTCTCCGCCGCGGCTCACCTTACCACTGAGCTGAGATACCACTGAGCTGAGACACTAAAGCAGACTAGGGCTTATGTGCTTTATGTTTATTTGCCAGTTTTATGAGGATCCTAACAATATTCAATATTTGACTAAGGTACAGCCCACACAAATTCTCCTAAATGACAAAATTAGAAATGTGTCTCAAATAAATCAGGGACATCGCAATTTTATCATGGGTAGTCAATTTGCAACGTTTTCTAAGTAAAGTTCTTTAACTCATAAGTTAAAAAGTAAAATATGTAAGTAAGTTTGAATAGGATTTAGATGAAAATGTTAGATCCATAGTGGTTTAGAAAAGAAAGCCAAAGTTACCCATAATAAATACTCCATCTTTAAAAATTGTGAATAAAAAAAATAAATGTTTATTATTGAACATTTGGAAAAATTTTTAAATACAAAGAAAGTAAAAGCCACCTACCACAGTCTAACCCTCAGGTGCCTCACCTGTTGAGGCTGACACGGACTAGCAGCGAGTCTCTTCCACAGCATGTGGCTGCGGGGTGAAGCCTGGCCTGCGGGCAGCAAGTGTGGAATCTCCAGAGAGTTTTTCAGAAGGGGCAGAGCACATGCTCACAGACACTGGAGAAGGGAACCCTTTTGCGATGATAAAGTATCAAATAGTAATTAGGGAAGAGTCATAAAATCTGGAATTAAAATCTGAAAAAGACAAATAACAAAATATAGATATGGACACTAGTAAGAACAAAAATGGGGGAAATGAAGAAATTGAAGAAAAAAGACAACCCTAGCCTTCTGCAAGGTCACCCCTACCCCAGGCACCAAGCTCAGGCTGGTGTCCTCTGAGTAAAGATCTGCTGCCTCTGGCTTGCCTCCACCCCACCCCCTCTCTCCCGCTTGCCGGGGAAAGAAGACCTTGCTGACCCCGGTGCTGAGACCTGACAGAAATGATCGGTGTTCAGCAGTTTTCAGGGCAGATGGAAACGGTCTGACATTGCCCTGCTACTGGCCCTTCTCCAAATGCAATTCCTTCTGGAGATAGTTACATTTTTAAAGGTAACCGCACGTACAGCTGTAATGTAACCTGTGGTGCTTATTATGGTATTTAATGAATGGGGTATAACAGACCAGGGTTTTATGGAGAAACCTAACAAGCAGGCCTACTTATTTTGTCATAGCAAGACTGTTTCACAGCCTGCTTTGCTGCCTTCTGTTAGGTCATTTCCGCACTCAGCCGCCAACACAGGAGGTGGAGACAGGCTGTGTCCTTTCTTAGGAGCCAAAGGTGACAGCAGGCCCAGCCCCTGAGGTGCCGCCTGGTTGGTCTGAGTTTTAAATTGAGACTTACCACACTTTATTTTTTTAGTTTTATTATGATTATTTTTGTCCAGGCAAAATAGTCAACCATGAACTAATTTGGAGATTTTTCTGTTAAGAGGGAAGAAGAAAAGCAACCTACAGCAAAACAGAGCTGAGCAGGAAAGGGGAAAAGTGGAGGGAGAGGTTTTCACCAACACAGGTGACACCTTAGCCCAGAAGGTTCGCTGCCGCCAGAACGAAGGAACAGTCTCTTTCTCCCTCATAGCTCCGGCCCAATTTACTTTTAAAATTCTGCAGCTTGGCATGATTACAGAAAGGCACCCAGGCATATGTAGTTATATTTCTTTCTTCCGGAAAGATTTGGATCTTACATTTTCGTGAAGTACACCTATAATGTCTAGGCCTAAGTAAAATAACCGTTTACATTTCTTTAGTTCTCCTAATCTCCATTCACACATGCACTTACTTTTTACACAATTCTTACCATTGAGTAGCTATAATTTTGTGTTTCACATTGTTAACTGGGTGTTTCTACTGGAGATTTTGTTTTCAAGTGATCAAATATGACTTGGGACCTTATTATCTAGTTCTTACATTGCAGAATAACAGATTTTGATTTTAAAGGGATGTAAGGTATAAAACTGAGTAGTGAGAGTTGCTTCATACAGAACATCTGCTTTATTTAGATTCTAGGTGAGAAGACTCTACCTCATGAACTCATAAGCTCCCTAGTCATTTCCTGCCCTTTGTTCCCTGACCTTCCTGCAGTAGTTCTAAAAGTCAAATGCCAATGCCAACTTCAAAGGGGGGAACCACTTCTTAAGAGATTTCAAACAGAGAAAACAGAGACCATGACTTAGTGATACAGAAGAACAATCGATCCCCACCGGCTGGAACCGGGGAGGGACGGGAGTGGCTACAACGGTGTCCAGGGAACCTGACAGCCAGGAGAATTCAGGAGGATTTTTAGGAGCAGATGGGAAAAACAAAGGGCTTCTTGGAGTCAGCATCGAAGCCTTCTTTTGCGTAGAGCTTGTCAAAGTACCTCTATCGACTAAGAGCATTAAGGGCCCGACAGATAGAAAGGTGCAGGGGAAGGACAGGCTGAACAAATAACTGCTCACTGTTGTTCGGGAAGGAAAATGAGAAGAGGTGCCCTTTGTCCCCTATGACTTCTGTATAGTGGACAGGAGTAAAAGGCAAAGTTTAACATATTCTGTCATGTTTGGGACAAAAGAATTAATATGAAAGTTGTTTTTTTAATATAGTGAATTTAAATTGCATATTTAAAAAGGAACAATAAATAGTTTAAAAGCCAGCCCTGAATATACTAATGAAAACCAAACTAGGAAATGGAAAAACCTAATGCAATTGTGTTGGTTATCTAATTGCTGCTAACTAATTACCTGAAAACTTAGTAGCTTTGAACAAACGTTTATTTTCACAGTTTTTGTGAGTCAAGATTCTGGGAGCAGCTTAGCTGGATGGTCTGGCTTAGGATTTTCCATTTCAAGGCTTGACAGGGACTGGAGGAACTTCTTCCAAATTCACTCTTGTGCCTGTGCTCCGCAGGCTTTAGTGCCTCCCTGACTGTTCACAGAATCATCTCAGGAATCTTTCCATTGGCTGCTGGGTCCTCATCATAGGGTAGCTGGCTTACCTCAGAGTGAGAAAGAGAAACAGAAAGAGAGAGCAAGAAAAGTTAGGATGCCTTTCATGCCCTAGTCACATATCTTTCCTTCCACCATGTTCTATAGATTAGAAGACAGTCACCCAGTCACTGAGTACAGCCCACACTCAAAGGGAGGGGACCTCGCCTCTGCCTTTCAGGTGGAGAATGTCAAAGAACTTGTGGTTGTACTTTAAAAAAAGATTTTGTGGATATATTGTTAAAACATAGTACAATAAGCCTTTAAAACAGTGGGGAGCCCTGGCTGGGTGGCTCAGTTGGTTGGAGTGTTGTCCCATACACCAAAAGGTTGCAGGTTCCATCCCAGTCAGGGCACACACCTAGGCTGAGGGGTCAATCCCAGGGTGTGGCGTGTACAGGAGGCAACTGATTGATGTTTCTCTTATCAGTGTTTCTCTCTCATACCGATGTTTCTCTCTCTCCCCAGCCTTCCTCTCTCTTTCAAATCAATAAACATATCTTTGGATGAGGATTTTTTTAAAAAACTGTAGTGAGTGGGTTGTATGGAGGGATGGGGAGAGGCACCAACTTCTAGAAAGAGCAGAGAAGCTGGACACACAGGAGAGCTCAGCCCCTAACCTCAGTGCCACCCCTAGAAACTGCAGAAGACAGTCAACAAAATCCTAAGGATTCTCACCAATGCTCCCAAATTTGGAGAGCAGTATATTGTGTGAATACGTATATCTCTTGCATCATCTGCCTGAGGAATAGTGGGAATGGGCGTGGAGAGAAAGGGCTAAAATAGAGAAGGGAGCAAGGGTGCTGACTCTCTCAGGAGGGTATAGAAGTCTCCAGGTTTCCAGGCTGAATTAGGGAAATAATCCAAAACCCAAAGGTATCTCCCGACATTTTGGGGCCCCACCCACACCCCCTCAGCATTCACAATTACCATGTTTGCTTTTCAAACTTCCAGTAGTTTGTGAGGTTTGTTGTTGTTTTTGTTTGTTGTTTACCAACAGAGTCTGCTTCTTGAGAGGCAGGCACCCGGAGTTCCCTGGTGGGACTGAGCTCCTATTGTCCACACAAGTAACCTACTCCACAGCACACCCTTTACTGGCTTCCTTCCCCTCCCTTTTTCACTTTTCTACTCTTCTACCCGTGCTTTCTGGGGTAACTTCCCAAATAAACAGCTTCCTCTCATCTCCTTGCCTCAGCTTCTGCTTCTGCGAAAACCCAACCTATGAACCACTGAAAACCATGAAATACACCTTGGCATAAAACAATTAACAAAATCCCGGAAGAGAGAGCAGAGCCCAGGTATTGGCAAAAATAACATGCCCATTGTAACAGTTTGATTCCGTTTTTTTGAAAGTGCCCTCTTACTCTCCATCAGCCAGCCAGCCAATCAGTCAACATCCATCCCTCTCTATGCTCCCGTCTCTAGACAGGTACAGAAGGATGTCTACAATTATGCCCTTCCGATGTTAGGTTCAGTCCTCTCTAGGTGGTACAACCTGAGGTGTGTTTAACCTTTACACTTGTCCTTTTCTAGTGTGTACACATTCTTTATAATAAGCATGTGCCATTTTTACAAAACCAATAGTGATTGTTTTCTTTAAAAAGCAACGTGAGAAACAAATATGCCAGAAGCGAATGAGAGTAGTTCATTCGAGACCATGCAAATAGATGACTGTAATTTTCTTTTATGACTTTTTGTATTTTTAGTGAGAGACTGTTTTCTTTTCCTATCTCCTCCCTATCAAATCAGTAAATAGTGAGTTTTTAAACTGAAAACACATAATGCATCAAAGACAGCAAAATAGTCAGTTTTATATATTACAAAGCAGGTAGGAGGATACTTTAAGGTAGTGAATTGGTAGATTGACAAAACCTTTCAGGAGAGTAAATTAACAATATAAATCAGAGACTTGAAAACATCTATGCGCTGATCCATTAATTCTACTTCTATGTGTTTGGCCTAAGGCAGTTTCCCAAAGCTTGAGCTGAGCTTCAGAATCCCTGGGCCCCTCCAGAGATGTCTGAATCAATATCTCCGATTCAGACTGATATCTGGGAATTTTGCATTAACAAGTTCTCCTGATAATTCTTATGTACATTAAAGCTAATGTCCCACTGGCCAGGGCAAATGAAAGATTCACACATTAATGCTTATCGAGTCCCTGGTAAGAATCAGGCTCTGCTGCATGCGCTAGGGACACAGCCACAACAACACAGAAAACGTCCTTATGCTCCTGTAGTTTATTTTGTCTTACTCAAACATTTTATATAAATGTATTCATTATAATATTGTTTATGGTAAAAACAGGAAGTAAAGGAAATGTTCAATGATATTTTAAAGAACAGCAAGAGGCTGCTCACGATGTATTGTCCAGTGAAAATAGTTATAATCCCTTTTTTAACATATGCATTTGCATTGATAAAAAGACTCAAGGAAAATATAGACATAAAAATACTAATTTGATTATGTCTGGAAAACAGGACTATAGAATATTTTTTATTTCTTCTTTATACTTTTTGTTGTTTTCTAAATTCCTGTAGTAACATGAATATTGATAAAGGAAAATACAATGTTTTTAAAAGTTGATTTAAACACTAGAGGAGATGAGAAATTCCCATGCTAGATCTCTCTTTTAAAATGTGTTTTCAGTTAACAATATCAGTACACAGTTACTTCCATTTATGAACTGAACGTTAGAACTTTTGATTCCATTTTGGGAGCTGTTCGTGTTCAATTCCGTTCTTACGGAGACGAACGTGCTTTCAGATTCTCTGCCAGAGGAGGGTGTTTGACTCGCAGATGAACTGCAGGGGCTGTCCAGCTCCAGCCAATGGGGGGGCGGGGAAGGTCCTTAACTTTTCACTTACATTTTTCATCTTTATGGCTTTTTCTGAATTTCAAATGTAATACATAATTGCTGTGTGAAAATATTAGAGAGATGTAGAATATAAAAGTAGAAAGCCATAACTCCGGCTCTCCCCAGTCGCTGAGAAAAACACCTGAAAGGATTTGGTTATACTCTTTCAAGTGATTTTTCCATGTGTTTTTGCACACACGCCCTGTTCGGAGCTTGTTATTTCCTCTCACCAGACAGCTGTCTCACCATGTCGGCTCATAGAGACCCGCTTTACCTCTGTAATGGTATGATATGTTACACTGGATAGACATGTGTTCATTTGAAGAGTTTCTCTCATTTAATCTTTTTACATTGTAGTTTATAACTGATTATTGTTGATATGTAAGAAAGCTACTGATTTGGCATGTTTATAGTAACACCTGGCTTCCTTACTTATATCTCTCATTAGGCCTTATTGTTTCCTTAGATTGTCTTAGATTTTCTATTTCTAGGGAAGTTGTCATTTCATTTAGTGATAATTTTGTCTCTTTCTTCTCCATACTTCTCATCCTGTTTCTTCTTGTTGCTTATGCTTTGATTAAGACTTTCAGAAAAGTGATAAACAGCACCAAGCATAGCCATCTGTGCAATTTAGGTAAAAGTTGATCTATTGGGTCCTGGAATCATTGAGAGAGGTTATATTACCTAGTTAAGATGCGTAGAATGTGCCTCTTCTCAAGTACCACATTACCTTCTCTTAGCCTACAATGCACCTTGGAGATAGAAAATTCAAGGTGGACTTTTTTTTTTGCAGACAGAGACAGAATGAGGAGGTGGCAGATACAGTTTGGTAGATGGCACTAAATCGCCAGCTTCAGACATATTCCTGTTCAATTCCCAACTTTCTATTTCTGCCACCTTCTATCACAGGAGAGGAAAAAGAATAAGAAACCCTCAGGTCCTGCAGTTTTCGTGCCTGTCCTCTCCGAGGACAACTCTGCTCCCAGCTGGACAGTGGTGGCTCAGGAAGGCAGAGCTCCTGCATCAAGCAAGTGGCAAATGTCTTACTTGGATACCATGTGTTTCTCCAGGTCTTGGTGGGAGGGAAACTAAACCTAAAGACCTTGTTAGAATTACTGATTTATTAAGCCGACCTAGAAAGTTGCTTTAAATTGAGTGAGGGAATGGTTAATTTAAAAAAAAATTATTTCCACTTAATCTAAAAATCAGGCTAGAAAACTGGAATTATTATGGCTTCTGGCGGGTGGAGGCAGGGAGGCAGAGCAAAGATTGAGGTCAGCACAATTCTGTCAATAACCAAGTTGAAAACTTGGAAAATTATGCTGTTTTTACTTAGTCTCATCTTGTTCTCAGTAATTGCTTCCTTTCAACCATAAAGTTGTTTAGTGTAGGAGAGATATTCCAAGGCTTCTCTTTATAGTCACTGCTGCAAGATCCCATTTTAGCATAATTACAGTCTTGGAATTGCAGAGACAGGCTCACTCTATCTAGCTATGCAGCTGGCTTTCTCAAATGACAATAGGATGCTCACCAGCTTAGCAACGTCCAAGGCTGTGAGCCAGGGGGAGGCCCTGGTGCTGAAATTTTGCCCTTTCTTTGTCTGTATTTCCCCCATGAAAATGAGGAAATGGTTTAGAATTTTAAAAAGCACAAAGTTTGTTTTTGTTATTCTCTTAGGACTTTTAAAGGAACATGCTGAGCTTCGAATGCAAATTTCAGAATCCCAAATCAGAGATTATCATCTTTACATCTCAAGTGGATATTACTGAGCAAAAACAAGGAAAAAAAGAAAAACAAAATTTTCAGTGTTTTTCTCTTCTCTTTGTCCTTCTTATATATCTTTTTCTAAATATAAGTCTAAATTTGCCTGCCTCCTTTACCTATAGGGTGATTTCAGATTCAGCTTGACTACTTGCTACAGATTCTTTTCATGATTTCAAAGAACCGTTCGTGCTCAACCATCAGTTATCTGCTTAGAGACCTCCTTACAGTGCGTTTATTTCTCTGCTTCTCAATAAGACCAAGGCCCCTCCTGTCTTCTCTCCAGCTCACCAGATGTATTTCCCCTTGCCCCCAAATCCTGTACAATCTTCCATCACACAAATTTTGCATCAACTCCCTTCCTATTGCAATTATCACAACCTTAGTTCAGGTCTTTATATCCCTTTTCTGAATTATTACCAAAGCTTCCTAAATGATCCATCTATACTTCTAGGATCTCCCAATCCAAACTCTTTTGAAGGTTTCAGATCAACTTTCTTACAGCACCATGCAAAAAGGAGTAAGCAAAAAAGACTGGTGAACCATTCATTATGTGTCAGGTACCAAAAGTGATATTTGGAATATATAAATGAAAGACGCTTTTATGAATGGACAGCTGATGTCTTTCCTGGCTCCAAGACAGTTTCCATATATCAGTGGTTCTCAAATGGGAGTGGGGGTTGTTTTTCCCTCAAGGGGACTTTTGAAGTGAAATGTCTGAAAACATTTTTTTAAAGATTTTACTTATTTATTTTCAGACAGAGAGGAAGGGAGGGAGAAAAAGAGGGAGAGAATCACCAATGTGTGAGAGAAACATCAGTTGATTGCCTCTCTCATTCCTCCAAATGGGGACCTGGCCTGCAACCCAGGCATGCGCCCTGACAGGGAATCAAACCAGTGACCTTTCAGCTTGTAGGCCAGCGCTCAATCCTCCGAGCCACACCAGCCAGGGCTGGAGACAGCTTTGAGCAGAGAATGGAGTGATTGTCATCTGGTGTGTAGAGGACAGAGTTGCTGCTCAGCATTCTACAATCTACAGGACAGTTCTCCACAACAAAAACAGTACAGCACAAAATGTCAGTGGTGCCAAGGCTGAGAAGCTGTGCACGTGTTAAGGGTTAACTCATGAATTGCCCCTTCAGCTCAGTGCTTCCCATTCTCTGAAGCTTGTTTCAGTTCCACCTCCCCCAGTTCTCTCCAAATTTCTAACACTCTTTTGGTCTGTACCACTCACAGTGGGTATAGAAGCATCATTTTTCTTTGGAGATAGTGCTCTATGTCCCTGTGCCCTATCTTGTCAGGGTATTGCTATAAGTCACTGGACCCTTATCCTACTTTATTGTCCATAGCACTCTATACAGGGTCCCACATATTTTATACAACAGTAAATAGTTATAATTCAAAAGATGAATCCATTAGCACAGAAATTGACAGTTGAAGTAGTCAGAGGAGAATCTGTTGTGGAGTAAAGATTAGGGCAATTAATCTGCAATAATGTCATTAGAGCAAAACTAAGAGAAATGAGAATATAGAGAAAGAAAGGAGCAAGGACCTCAAGATGTACTGCCTAGGATAAGAGAGTTAGAATATGCACTTAATCAGATTTTTTACTGTGGTAAAATGCACATAATAAAATTCATTATTTCACCTATTTTCAAATGTACAATCCCATGATACTAAATACATTCGTATTGCTGTGCAGCCGTCACCACCAACCAACCCCAGAACTCTTTTCATCTTGCAAAACCGAACCTCTGTGCCCATTAAACAGTGACTCTCCATTCTCCCCTTCCCCAGCCTGTTGCAACCACCGTTCTATTTTCTGTCTGTGAATTGGACTACTCTAGGAGCTGCATCAGATCAGAAGAGTCATAAAGTATTTGTACTTTCATGGCTGGCTTATTTCATTTAGCTTAATGTTATCAAGGTTCATCCACAGTGTAGCATGCATCAGAATAATGTTCCATTGTACATACATACCACAATGCATTTACCCATTCATCTGCTGAGGGACACTTGGGTTGCTTCCACTTTTAGCTTTTGTGAATAATGCTACTGTGAACATGGGTGTATAAATAAATGTCTCTTCAAATCTATGCTTTTGCTTCTTTTGGACATATCCCCAGAAGTGAAACTACTGGATCATTGGTAATTCTTTTTAAGTTGTTGAGGGATTGCCATACTCTTTTTCACAGCAGCTGCACCATTTGACATTCCCACAGAGAATTCGCAAGGTTTCCGATTTGATTTTTTCACTCCCTAGAAAACATGTTATTTCTGTTTTGTTTCATTTTAAGCCATAGCCATTCTAATGAGTGTGAAGTGGTACCTCAGCATTATTTTGATCTGCGCTTCCTCAGATCAAAGGTGATGTTGAGCAGCTTTGTATGTGCTTACCGGCCATTTGTGATCCTGTCTGGAGAAGTGTCTGTTCAAGCCCTTCCTTCGTTTTTCACTCAGGGTGTTTGTTTTATTGTTGTTGGGTTGTGAGAGTTCTTTATCAATCCCTGATTAATTAGATATACTGCAAATATCTCCTCTCCTTCCGTGGGTCACCTTTTCACTCTGTTGATAGTGTCCTTTGAGGCACAGACATTTTTAACTTTGATGAAGTCCAATTTATTTTTTCTTTTGTTGCCAGTGCTGTTATATCCAAGAAATTATTGCCAAATCCAATGTCATAAAGTTCTTCCTCTCTTTTCTTCTAAGAATTTTGTATTTTAGCTCTATGTTCAAGTTTTTTTATCCACTTGGAGTGAATTTTTGCATATGGTGTAAGGCATGGAGCCAACCTCACTTTTCTGTGTGCAGGTGTCCAGTTTTCTCAACACCATTGGTTTTATTTATTTATTTTTAGAGAAAGGGAAAGGGAGGGAGAAAGAGAGGGAGAGGAACATCAATGTGTGGTTACCTCTCCTCCACCCCCTACTGGGGATCTGGCCTGCAACCCTGGCATGTGCCCTGACTGGCAATCAAACTGGTGACCCTTTGGTGTTCAGGCCAACACTCAATCCACTGAGCCACACCAATTTTTTTCCATTTTTGAAAATAAAGGTGTTGGAATTTTTGTAGAGATTGCACTGAACCTGTAGACCACTGTGAGTAGTATCTGCATCTGAGTAATGTCACATCTTCCAATACCTCAACACTGGATGCCTTTGCATTTATTTATTGTCTTTTTAAATTTATTCCAACAACATTTTAGACTTTTCAGTGTACAAGTCAATTAAATCCTTTTTTAACATAAGTTATTTTTTCAAACAGTAAAATAACAACAGTATTAGAAATATTGAAATAGAAACTATCCCAACAAAATAATTTGGCCTCATTTCCTCATGTCCTCTTCTAGTCTTATCTGCATGTTCACATAATTTCAACATAATTGCAATCATTGCATGAATCAGGTTTTGAACCTTGGTCCCTATACTTATTAGCACACACTACTGATTTCCCGCACTGTCCCACAATCACTTCAGCAGACTCTGAGGGTGCTGGAGGGCTCTGTCTGGGCCGGGAAAGACAGCCAGTGCCCTTGGCTCTCTCTGACCCTCACTCTAAAGTGCGACATTTAACATTTGGAATCCATCTTGAAAGACAAGAGTCCCAAACATCGAGGACATTTATTTGTTACACTTATCACAACAGATGACTGAAATATGTATATTGATCTGTAACTTTCAGTTACTCGGTTTTCTTTTTTTATTTTAGTTTATTCAGTACAGTTTCTATCCTTTATTCCCATTCCAGCCCATCCACCCATCCTTCCCCTCCTCCCTCCCATTTCCAAGCCCCATAGTTTTGTCCATGTGTCCTCTATATATATTTTTTATTTTAGATTATTCAGTACAGTTTCAATCTTTTATTCCCATTCCAGCCCACCCACCCATCCCTCCCCACCTCCCTTCCATTTCCAAGCCCCGTAGTTTTGTCCATGTGTCCTCTATATTTGTTCCTGTAAACCCTTCCCTTCTCCCCTGAAATTCCCTCCCCTCTCCCCTCTGGGCACTGACAACCTGTCCTCTATTTCAGTGTATTTTGTTATATTTTACTTGTTTCTTTGTTTTGTTGTTTAAGTTCCTGTTAAAGGGGAGAT
>CM052540.1:122675103-122713469 GCA_028533065.1 Trachops cirrhosus | reverse complement strand
TGGAGTAACAATAGCCTCTTCAACAAATGGTGCTGGGAGAACTGGATAGCTACATGCAAAAAAATGAAACTCGAGCACCAACTTACACCATACACAAAAATAAATTCAAGGTGGATAAAAGACTTAAATATAAACCATGACATCATTGAAGTTACTCAGTTTTCAATAGCTGTTCAGAAATTCTGTGAAACTGGATAAAATGCAAATAGGTTTTTTCCATGAAGACCCACTTTAGTAGTGCTTTCTTCTATCACCTTTCTTGGAGTGGAAAACTAGGCTGACAGTGCTAAGTGTTGAGCTGGGAGGTGTGCACAGGTCAGGGAAGACTTGCCACACCTCACGTGACAATCCGAGTGGCGGGCATGCCTCCCAGACAGCGCAGCCTGTCTCCCAGAGTTGTCCCTCCTCGGCGGTCAGAAGGAGCCTGGACACACCCAACTGTATCAGCGAGCACCCACAAGATCTACGCCATTTCTTGGATGAATTTGAGGATCAGTTAAATGTCAGCATGGGTCTTGAATTCTTTATTTTCCCAGCCACCACATTTTCCCCCCTTAATTTAGGGGCCATGTATTTTTAGTCAGACTTACTAAATATATTATGGGCAAAATATTCTACCAAGTATTTTTTTCCCTTCTCCTCCTCCTCCTCTTTCTTTTTCTTCATTATCATCATCATCAGAGATTCTTACTCCCTTTTTAAAGCTATTTATATAGATTTATTAAGTCACATTTTTCTACTGTCATCATTTTCTTGGGGTTCAGGAATTGAAAATGTTCCTTTTAATTAACTTCTAATGTTTGCTTTTCCACTCAGTTTAAAATGGAATCTTTTTTAAAACTGGAATATATTTTGACAGTTTTGGATTAAACTTTTTTTAACTCCCAGAGACCAGCCCTGAAAGCTCTGATACCTTACTTAAGAGATTAAAGTAACACATACCCCACTGAACATCTACTGGAGAACTGCTTATTGCAACTTGTTAGGCTGGGTGCCCAAAGCGGGCTGCTTCCCTCGGTGAAGCGCACTCACCTTGCTGTAGAATGCAGAATGCACACATTTCAGCCAGTCCCTTGCAACATGCGCCAGGGAAGTAGATAGCTCCATTAGGCAATGTCAGAGAAAATAAATTGTGTCTAAATTACTTGCCAAAAATGCTTAGTGAGCATCAGAGAGATGGGCTCTGCTTTCCAAATTATTAAGTAGACTATTCAGAAGTCGTAAAACATTCATTTTTCATTGCAAATTATTAACCAGAAGCCAGGGACAGCTGTCTTGTTGTGATGCCCCATCGTGACACCCACAGGAACTCTTTGCCTTTAGTGTGCAACCCCCTGAAAGGTACGAAAGCATGTGTGTCAAACAGCATCCCTGCCATCTAGGGTGTGGCAGGATTTTATGCAGAGAAACCAATGGGTCCTGGAAGGTCTGTTGTTACCTTTAGATGAATTTGTTTCATTAATATCAACTTGTCTGTTCTTCTCCACATGAAAATATGGAAACAAATGACCACAGTCTGTATACGTATTGTGTTGTATCATAGTCTGGATGCATACATCTTTCTGGGAGGCAGGACCTGGATCCAAGTCATGACATTCAATATATTTAAAATGTGGCAACTTTCTTTGATTCTAGAAAAGGTAGAATGAAGAAGTCAAGCATCTCTAAGGAACTGCTTTTGAAAATGAGGTCCTATGACTGTCTGCATCAGAATTATCTGGCTTTAAAAAAAATCAGATTTCAGAGTTTCTTCCCTGGGCAGGGCTAAGAATCTGCTTTTTTAGCAAGCACCCTGTGCATTTCTGATGCAAATGACCCCATCGTCTCCTGTGTAAGAAATAGGGCCCTGGGGAGACCTCAGAGCCCCCCCTCACCATCCCCCTCAGAGGAACCACTTTCTCTTTTTCCCCTGGGTGGAAGGAAGTCAGCATTTATACTACTGAATGAGTTCACTCTGCAGAACTCCTCATAGAGGAGAATTAGGAGAAGTTGTTTCGACACCTGTCAACATCATCATCTTCTTTTCTCACCCTGGTATTTCTTCAGTTTGTCTCCATAGTGAGTGACCCTTGTGCTCCAGCTGTGGGCTCTTAGTCATTCTCATTTACTCTCCTGCAGCTCACTAAAGAGCAGAGAGCTGTCCACTAGGGTCACCATGTTTAGGGAGTGACTCAGCTATCAAGTGATTGTTCTTTTATTAATATCCAACAGTGAGTGACTAGAATTCTAACTAGATTTTTTCCTCTGACCACCAGAACACTTTAAAGAGAAGGCAAACAAAAGAAGGTATTGGAGAATATAGAAGGTATAGGAGCATTCTCTCTTCGAAACCATTTCTTAGGAAACTTGTATTAAAAAGGTGGAGTTTGTTTTTAATGCTTTCCTGATTGCGCTGGAACTGCCTTACTCCTCCTCATTGATTCCTTGGATGAGAACACATAGCCCTCTCGCTCCTCAGATGCCTCTCATCTTCACTGAAGGGCTTCCAGCTAAAACTTCCTCTCCTTCCCACACCACAAAATGTGTTCTTCTGTCAAACTTTGCCAATTCACTTATTAATATAAATGCAGAAGCCAAATAAAATGTTATCAAAAAGAATCCAGCAGCACATCAAAGAAACAACACACCAAGGCCAAGTGGGTTTAATTCTCGAGGTGCAAAGGTAAGGCACTTTTAATAGATCTTAGGAGAAAAGTCATCTAAGAACATCTCCATAGATGCTGAAAATAAGCTCTTCAAATATATGTACGTCTATTCTTCATAAAAACTCTCAATCCTTCACATGATTGAGTAGATCTGTCTTAACTCAAAAGCCGTGATCATACTTAATGGGAAACCACCAAAAACATTTCCACCAAAATCATAAACAAAGGATGCTTAATACTCTTACTTCTCTTAAGAGGCACCATAGTAAAATGGTGAAGTTTGAGGACTTTGGTATTCAGCTACCAAGGGTGAAGTCCCAACTCTGCCACCTAGAATCTATGTAACTATGGGCAATTTACATAATATTTTTGTGCTGAGTTTACCCTTCTGTAAATTACGATAATGATAACAATTCTTAAGGCTGCTTGCTATGAAGTATAAATAGCTTGATAGGTGTAAAGTACTTATATACCACAAGGTATATAAATATTCAATAAGTTTTAGCTACCTTTGCTATTATTTAACAATATATTTGAGGCACTAAACTAAACAGATAGAAGAGAATTAGAGGTATGAAAAGGAGAGATAAAATTTTTACATTTTCAGTTGCTGTAATTGTAAAACTATAATACCAAAGAGACTCTACTGTAAAACTACAACAAATAATAAGAAAATTCTATGAGTAAAAGGATATCAAATTCACACTCAGAAATCAATAGACTTCGTGTACATGACACCTGAGTAAAAAGAAAGGCATACCATGTTCCTGGACAGGAAGAGGCAACATCATGGAGACGTGAAACCCCCTACGTTAACTGACAAATTTGACACTGTCATTGATAAAATGCAAGGAACTTTGTAACTGCATGAACTGATTCTAAATTTTATATGCAAAACAATTATGTAGGAAATTCCAGGAAAATTCTGGGGGGGGGAAAGAGAATAAGTGGTAATTTATTCCAGTAGATATTTATCATTATAAAACCTTGATAATTTCTTTAAGAGTATGTATTAGATCATACACATAGACAGATCAACTGAATAAAATACAAGCTCATTTCTGAATTCCATATAAGAATTTAGTGTATAACAAAGTTGTCATCTAGAATCAGTTGGGAAAGGGGGAACTATTTTTTTGAGGGTGATGGGGTAAGAGCATAGCCATCTGGAAAAAATAGAGATAGATCTGTCAAGAACTGCAACCAGTCTGGGATTTTACCCGCTTGCAAGCTAACAAGTTAGCCCATAGGATTTCATAAATACTCTCAGAAGACAGGAAGATTCTTGGATCAGAAACAAAAGATTTTATTACTCATGCATGGCTGGAACCATGAGCTCCATAATTACATTAAGTTCCCCTTGCTCCCTAGACTCCTCTGGGGTGATGCAGAGATTGGGCCAGGTGGATGCTGCACACACAGGGGGTTGTGTCACAGTTGAGCTCTGACCTTAGGAAACCACCTTATAAGGGGACTGCTAGAAAACCTGACATAGAGGAAATATTATCTTCATTATAGTAGACAGCGAACAAATCTGCCCTTTGACCTGCTAGTCTCCCACTGCTGACCATTATAGAAACATCCTCGAAAAGATAGTTCAGGCCAAAAGCTGTCATGAGATGCACAAAAACACAAGCACTCCGTGGAGATTTAACTCCTGACACACCTGTCCCTTTATACCAAGATAAATTTCAAATGCGTCAAAGAACTGAATCTTTATCAAAAAAAAATAAGCAATAATAGAACGATAGGAGAGATAAGAAACCTCAAAATGGCAAAGACTTTTTGAAACTATGATCCAAAAATATTATGCCACAATTTTTAAGTGCATGCTAAAATCAACATAAACAAAGTCAAGAAACAAACTTGGAAAAAGAATTTGCAACCCATATCATTAAAAAGGAGCTAATTAACCTCAAGGAGCTGTTACAAATAAAATGCTAAGTGAAAAACCAAAGCCCAATAGAAAAATGAGGAAAGGAGATAAACGGTTCACTGGAAAAAATTTATAAGTGGCTCTTAAACATATGAAAATATTTTCAATTCTACTCATAATAAAAGGGAAGAATCCAATTAAAATTGCAGTGACAGTATTTCTGACCTATTAGATTGACAAAAAACACAAAATTTTATGATACAGTATGGTGGTGGTGTGGAGAATAGGCACTCTCCTATGCCATTAGGGAAAGACAAATTGGGACAATCTCTATGAAGGGAAATTTGACAATATTATCAAAATTGCAAATATGCACATTCCTTGCCCTAACAATTTCATTGCTAGGGATTTAGAGATAATTTTGTTCTTTGTAGTTATTCTTCAGTATATATACAAGTGTATATAATTAATATTCATTGCAGTATTGTTGATAGTAGAAAACCATTAGAAATAACGATTTCTAATATAAATAAATTATGTTACATCCATATGATGCAATACTCTGAAACTATAAAAAAGGATTAGGAAGCTCTTTATGTATGGATATAGAAAAGATTTATAAGATATAACATTTTTGAGACTGATGCAGAAGGGTATATATATCTGTTTCAATTTCTGTTTTAAAAAGGGAGCACAAGTTTATGTTTGACTAGATTTATGTAAAATACCTCTGGAAAGATACATGGGAAATGATATCAGCTCATACCATTCTCATTAGTACAATGAATGACTTCCATGTCATTTTTCTCCCCATGTAAGTATTTCCAAATTCAAAAGTTATAAAAATATGTGTGATTGGTATAATTAATTCATACTTGGAACCCTAGTTTCAAGGACATATTTAGATGTAGGCTTTGCTTTTCAGCCTCTACCATATAAAAAGTTGGAGCACATGCTGAACAAGCCTATCCGTTGGATATACTACAATATCACTTTTAAAATTTTTAAGCCATGAGAATAAATTAGCTATTTTTAAAATTAAGTTAAAAATTAAATTCTTATCAATTCTGGCTTATTACAGCTTTATTCATAGTCACAAAAATTAAAACAACCCAGATGTCCCTGTAGTAGTCTGCTCAGGCTGCTATAACAAAAATATCACAGGCTGGATAGTTTAAATGACAGACATGCGTATTCTCACAGTTCTGGTGGTTGGGAAGTCCAAGATCAAGGTGGCAGCCAATTCAGTTTGTGGTGAGGATACTCTTCTTGGCTTGTAGATGGCCACCATCTCTCTGAATGCTCATATTGTCTTTGCTCAATGCATGTGCTCAGAGAGAGAACTCTGGTGTCTCTTCTGCTTCTTTTTCTTTTTAATTTTTATTGTATTTTTCCCATTACCATTTAGTCCCCTTATGCTTCCCTCCCCCCTGCAATCAGTACACTGTTGTCCATGTCCATGAGTCCTTTTTCCCTTCTTGCTCAATCCCTTTACCCCCTACCCTCCCCCGCTTAGCTCTCTATCTGCTCTCTATGTCTGAGTCTGCCTCTATTTTGCTTGTCAGTTCAGTTTGTTCCTCAGATTCCACATATGAGTAAAATTATATGGTATTTGTCTCTCTGACTTCACTTATTTCACTTAGCAAAATGTTCTCCAGGTCCATCCACACTGTCACAAAGGGTAAAATTTTCTTTTTTATGCCTGAGTAGTATTCCATTGTGTAATGTCCCATAGTTGTTTTATCCTCTCATCTACTGATGGACACTTAGGCTGCTTCCATATCTTGGTGATTGTAAACAACACTGCAATGAACATAGGGGTGCTATGTTCTTTCCAATTAGTGTTTTGGGTTCCTTTAGATATATTCCCAGGTGTGAGATTGCTGGGTCAAAAGGCAGATCCATTTTTAATTTTTTTGAGGTGTCTCCATACTGCTTTCCACAGTGGCTGCACCAGTCTGCATTCTCACCAACAGTGCAAAAGGGTTCCCCTTTCTCCACATCATCACTAGCACTTGTTTTTTGTTGATTTATTGATGATAGCCATTCTGATAGGTGTGAGGTGAAATCTCATTGTGGTTTTAATTTGCATTTCTCTGATGATTAGTTACATTGAGCATCTTTTCATATGTCTACTGGTCATCTGTAAACAACCCAATTTAAAAAATGGGCAAAGGATCTGAATAGACACCTCTCTCTTCTTCTCCTGATAAAGGCACCAGCTCTATCAGATGAGGGCCCCACCCTTATGACCTCAGTTAACTTTAATTACCTCCTAAAGTCCCTATCTCCAACTACACTTAGGGTTGGGCTAGGGTTTCAAGATAAGGATTTTGAAGGGCACACAGTGCAGTCCACAGCAGTGCTTGAACTGTGGAGTGAACAAACAAAATCTGGTACATCCACACAATGAGCTACTACTCAAGAATAAAGAGGGCCCTGGCTGGCGTAGCTCAGTGGATTGAGCGCGGGCTGCGAACCAAAGCATCGCAGGTTCGATTCCCAGTCAGGGCACATGCCTGGGTTGCAGGCCAGGTCCCCAGTGGGGACCACATGAGAGGCAACCACACATTGATGTTTCCCTCTCTCTCCTTCTCCCGCTCTTCCCCTCTCTAAAAATAAATAAATAAAATATTTAAAAAAAAAAGAATAAAGAGGGACAAATTGTTGAAACATTGAAAAAATGGACGAATCTCACATACATTATTCAATGTGACTAAATCCAGATTTAAAAGTCAATATACTGTTTGAGCTCATTTATAGGATGTTCTAGAAAAGGCAAACCTATAGCTACAGAAAACAGGTCAGTAATTGCTAAGGAATGGAGAAGGATTTGACGCAAAGGGATACGGAGGAATTTTTTGGTGTGATGGAATTCTTTCATACCATGATTGTGGCAGTGGTTACATGACTGTATGTGTTTATCAACACTTGCAAAACTGTCAACCAAAAGGGATAAAATTTATAGTATCTAAATTAATTTAATTTTTTAATTAAAGAAAATCTATTCTGTGTCCACTACCCTGCCATCTAGTTATATTATAAGGTAATGACATTTATTAATGATGTAACATGAAACTGTGCTAATGGTTTCTATAATTTTTGCTTTTTCAAGTTAACAGAACATACCAGAGAAAGACAATAACTAAAGCAGTGAATTTCAACAAAAGTGTAGGGAAAGATCTCTTTCTTAGGGTAAGGATGTCCTTTGAGTAAACCCACAAATAGAAAGTCACTTCCTGAGCCTCCACACCAGAAGCTAATAATATTGCCAGCAAAGGCAAAGTAGGAATCTTTGGAAACAGCCCAGCCCTTTCTCCCTGCCATCCAGCTTTCTAACAGAAGGGACAAAAGCATCAAAGGGACTCAGAGAACAGGAACCCAACCTGCTCAGGGGAGGAAAGCAGGGTTCCATTTCTCAACTGATGTGCTCCACCAGGTGCCCTCCCCTCTCTCCATTTTCCTGCCATCTGCCCAGTGTCCACGCAATAACCAACTATCATTTCTACCATGGTTTACCATCAACAAAAGAAAAAATAAACCAGTGAGCCAAGCCCTTTTTATAGCAACATCAGGAATTTTTTTAAGCCCCACCAAGCAGGAAATAACAGATGAAAGCCACAATCGCTAATGGAACTTGTCATAGAGAAAACAAGTAGTATGACATTGATAGACTATCAGTTTGATATGAAGTGAAACGTGTTTAAAATGTTTTTAGGGAATCATCAGGCTAGAAATCATCAGACTGGAAGGATAACCTGCCCAGGATGAAAATGAAACCACTGTGCTTCAAAATAGTCTCACCTACCCTGTCCCTCAATGACTCCTGTATCCTCCAATAGCCAGCTCTACACCCCGTGGAAAGGTGGGTGCAAGGCTGTTTCCAAGCTGCAGGATTCGTGTGAAGAGTAGACAGCAGTGGGAGCAAGGATGCGAAAATGCATTCTCCCCTCGGGGACCAAGCCTCAAGCCCTTACTATGAGTCTGAGCATTGTGTACACTGGGGGACGGCCTGCTTCTGGAAGAAAGCATGACCACTGTCAAGAATATATCTGCACGACTGCAGGGGCTCGATTGGCTGTCCATGCTCCTTGCTTTATTTCTGCAGCAGCTTCAGAAGGCAGCTCCGCACTGCCTTTGTAGGCCTGGACTGCCCCATGATACCCATGGAAATATCCACTCCTCCCTGCCCCTATCAGCCAGTCATTCATCCCTATTTTTAGGATTCCCTAGCAACTGAGCAGCCTGTTATTCCATAACTAATATTTTGCATTCCTGAGGCCATTACTACACTTATCACCCCCCACCCGTCCCCAAAATGTATGCCTTATCTTCCCTGCAAATTCTCCCCCTCCACCCTAATATGTGTCGTATTGTTACTGCAAGTTCTCCAGGGATAGGAAAAGAATCTGCTCTGGGCCTCCTAACTCCTGGATTCAGGAAATTCCTCCCATGTCCACCTTGAACTCTGTCTAATGACGTTGAACCCCATTCCTATCTCCCCATCTTCATCAGAGATGAGGAATAGGTAGTCAGCATTCTCTTTATCAACTTTTGTTTTATTTTCTTAGAAACAGGAAATATACAACATTGTAAAAAAGCAATTATCTATTGTTGAAAAAGTTACAGGGCAAGAAAGCTGCGCCCACCCTGCTGTGGTCCCAGTGAGAAAGTGAAGGGAGAATTTAAGTCTCCAAGCCTACAGAATTCTGCTGCTGTAAATCACAGAAACATGGGAAAGTGTTGTAATGTTACAATGTAATGGAGTGGGGGGAATCTATGCTTTTTCCCACTCAGCATCATTTTGAGTCATTCAGTCTTGGCAGGTCTAGTTCTCACCCATCACTCCCTCGTACCAACAGCTTGCTCCTATTCTCAGCTTGGTGGGAATGTTTGACTATGTGATATATTTTGGGCAAATCAGCTAGCATCATTGAATGTGCAAATGAAGAAGTTCATTTTATAGTTACTTAAGAATGCTAACTTAAAAACCCAATTTTAAATGTATTATATTTAGTGTGAACATTTTTTCTGATGAGAAATTGACAATATTTTTCTTTTACCTTGAGAACTTGACAATAGCCAGTTCTATAGTGAGTTTTCAAAAAGTACCAGTGTACTTTCAAGTTCGACAGTATGTGTTCTAGACTCACTTATATGGAACCTTTGCTTCTGCTTTCCTGTGGGCAACTGGTTTGCTCTATTGAAGAATTTGTCGTCAGTGGAGCGTGAAGTAGGACTTTCTTTGAAAGAGGGCCTTCATTTTCTTGCCAACTATTTGAAGCCTTGTCTGCCCAGTGCAAAGCTTGTATCACTCTAACACTTCACGGAGGGACAAGAGGGGAGTGTGGGTAATTTGCATTATCATGGGCTCTGTGGGACCGTGACCTTTAAGCTTTTTCGATATTGATTAGAGTGTACCTTGTTTTGACATTAGCTTCAGCCAAATCAACCAAGATAGAACATTAAAGAAAGGTATTGTGGGATTCAGGTCAGAGGTACTGGTTGGTGCAAAGAGACCCCTTTTACCCTTATTACCCCTATTACAGGCCCCTTAATAATCCAGTGGAGTAACCACTATGATGACACTTACTGCTGAGATTAAGGTACGTGCAGATTTAACACTTCTGCAATTTTACCATCAGAATCTGTCCTTTAGACATTATCATCTGGTTTTAGTGAACGGTCAGCGTCATGGTTAAATGTCTCTTAACAGCTTCTTCCATATTAATATAGTTTTTTCCAAAAGAATTTTTTATTCTCATCTATTTATACCAAATGATGTAAATAAATTTTATTGTTATCCAAGATAAGCCAAAAAGACCACATTGTGTTAGCCAGCTGTATGTTTGAACAAAAGTATAATTTTCACAAATTTATTTAGATTGTTTGCCTCAATTTTCAGAATCACTTTGATCCAGCTGATTCTCTGATAGTTTTAGCCAAATGCTGCTCTGGATGACTCCACCTAAATGGTTCTCTGGGGACCTTAAGGACCCAGAGGACTTTGCTCCCTTAAGTCCACAAGGAAAGCTTTCAGCCCAGCAGCTAGAGGCAGAACCGGGAGCTGCCCTCCCCTCTGCAAGCTTTTCAGTCCAGGACCAGAGCCTGTCTGAGAGCTGGCTCCTCTCCTTTGTTTCTGAAAGCTCGGAGAGAGAGCAACTCCATTGTTCTCTAGGGCTGCTTTTCTTAATTTCCTGGCATCAGGATTTTGTGGTTCTAAGTGTTGTAGTTCTCACCCGTTCTTCCCCTCACTTGCTCCTTTCCGCCTCTTACCAGCAGGAGCAAATGGCGGGCATCACATGTCTCCAAATCTAGCTGCAAGCAAATTAAATTCTAATGCCCAAAGGGGCCATTTTGTTCCCTGGGGTGAGTCCAGCATTTTCTTTAACTCCTGAAAAGTCCATTTGTAATAGGGCTTTGTGGGTAAAACAGATAGAAACAGCACCTCCTAGTAGTTCCTTATGGGGAGATTTTGCCAAAAGGTTCTATTTCATTCTTGTGTAACGCTTATTAGCTGATTTGTGAAAGAAGATTCTGGCCCTGAGCACATTCCTTAGAAGAAAGTAGGAAATTTAGGTAAATATTATGCGAGTGACTTTGAAGCCATTACTCTGTAGTCCCTTCTGTATCCGTTTAATAACTTTTTAAAGAGAATATCATGTTTGGAAAGGAGCTTTGTTTTTCTGAACTCTTTCCCCCATCTGCTACATTTTGTAACAAAGCCATAATCTGGCGCTCATGATATTAGTTGCTGTGAAAATTAATTTAATGCTCTGCTGCAGGGTTTTATTGAGACAGCATGGGTCAGAAAAGAGGGTTGAAATATAAGTATTAAACTACAGTAAACAGATGAAAAAGTAACACATTTAATAAATAGATTCAGTTTTAGAATTAAATATACTGACCTTTGGACTCACACGTTGCTTCCTTAGTTGCAGGTACCTTTTAAAGGATTATGCCAAAGCAAGTTCTTCTTGAGAAGACCTATTGCTGGGGAAATGAAATTGCTTACAAACAAAGAGATGAGGTATTGTATTTTAAAGCGACCTTCATTGCATGTCCCAGCATAAAGTATTTTTAGAAAGATAATTGACCTCTCTTCCTCCACAAGATTAGTAGTGTGTGTGTGTGTGTGTGTGTGTGTGTGTGTGTGTGTGTTGGGAGTGGAGAACTAGTATGGGAGGAATGGCAGAGCCCTGTAATATGAGACATTTCTACCTTAAATAATAATCTTCTGAAAACCTTTTATTCCTGCCACTGGAGTGAAAGGAAACACTGCGGTTCTTTCTCAGCACCTCCCTGCCTTCCCATTCTCTCAGCTGCCACGTCCCAGCCCCCACTGTCCTTGTTGACCACATTGACACGGCCCTGCACAGCAGACCACTCTCCGGACAACAGCCAGGTGCTCTCTCCCTGCTGGACTTTCCCACAGGCAAAAGGAGAAAGGACTTGGACCATGGGAGACTCCTTCCTTGTTGGCGATAATGTGATCGTTGACTAGCGGTAAAGGAGGAAACTGGATGGAGGAGGAAAGTCTCTGTCAGCAAGCTTGCTAGGGTGAATGTTTATGCCAGGGGGGCCCAAAAGAACTGGAATTTATGTATAAAAATTGTGTATTTATTCTTACATGTTTAAACTTCAGTCACCTTCACAGTACTCTCCATTTGAAGCAATACACATATCAAGATGTTTTTCCCACTACCCCAAACAGTTTTTGAATTCATCGATTTTGATATCTTTTAGTGCTTCTGCCATTTTTTGTTTCACCTCTTTCATGTCAGCAAAACCTTTCCCCTTGAGGACTTTTTCATCCAGGGAACAAAAAAAAAAAGCTAGTTGGTGCAAGATCTGGTGAATAAGGAGTCGTGCAGTTTTGGGTCAAAAACAACTGAACACTCAGCGTGGTGCGGGCAGGTGCTCTCGCAAATCACACAGCATAAAATGAGCAAACACATTGAAAACGTCTTAAAAAAATCCACTGAAGCTGAACGCAGCCTCTCACAACAATGCCAGTTAGTACACTGATACAGATGGGTTCCTACAACGCTCACAAAGTGGGGGAAGCCTGTACTACCAGGGGCCCACCACCCAGAAGATAATTCCAGTTTTTTTGGGGGTCACCCCTTGTACAGCTTTTCCCCATCATCCCTGTTATCTCTTTCTTGCTTTGACATCACCAACTTTACTCATTGCCTCGTTTCTATCCCTAATTTTGCACACTTCCCCTTTGCTGCCCTTTGTCACTTTGCCCTCTCAGTCATCAAAGGAGAGGGGAAAGCAATTTACTTTTTGAGAGATTTGGCCTGGATTATTTAGCAAATGCTTATATTTGCTAGTCCCATTTCTTTTTCCCCCTCAGTGAGCTTCTTGAAGTAAGCTCCTATCTTCCAACATATTATTTGCAGGCTGGTACTTAGCATAAGTGCTTAATGACTGTTATTTTTTGGGCCATATAAAGATAATTAATGGGATGGACACAGTGCCTTGGCCTCTGAAGAAGCTGTGTCATCATTGGGCCATTGTCCGCTGGGAGAAGTTGAAAAGTTCTGGGTCCTCTGAACCAGATGCTTGCTCTGGTGGGTGAAATGTGCCCAAGGGCTCGGAATGTGGGTGGCAGGACCCACAGACCCTGCCCACGCTGTTTTACGGGGCTCACATCTGAGCCATATTGCTGTCCACACCAGGTATGTGATTTAAGAGTGAATATGATATTGTAATGGACTTAAAATTCACACTCTACCACTCAAGGAGGAAGAAAGATGTTTTAATTCCTTCTTTATAACAGAATTGAGCTTGACTCTAAGCCACCATTTTTAATGATGGGGGAAACTCAATCCTGTCATTCTCGGTGTAAATATCATTGCAGTTTCAAAGTTAGGCTCTTGGAGTAAATATTTAGTCAAACTAAAGATTTAAACTCAGTCCATTTAAAGCTCAAATTCAATATCAGAGCTGTTCACTGTCAAGGATTCTTCTCTTTCCCTCAGGATGTATCTGGGTGCAGGTGAAGAACAGCAAGGGAGGGTCTGGCTGTGCCTCAGATGTCTCTCTTCTTCCTGTAACTGGAGGTTTTGCAGCTGAAGAGTCGTAGTCTGTTGAATTAATAAAATAAAGGTCCAGAACTCTCACCTCCATCCAACCCCTCTTAGCTGGGGCGCAGCTTGGACATTCAGCCTCATCTTGTTCCTTTGGGCTGCACACCCTAGAGCCTGTGCTACCGGATCACCTTGCCCCCAGGCAAGACGGCCCTGGCATGCCCACTCCTGGGCCTGTTGAAGAGCTCCAAGTTCAGGTTCTGAGCACTGCTTCCAGCCCTCTGTCTGCTCTGGGTTCCAAAGAAGGCACTCCGCTGCAGGGCTTCCAAGCTTATCTAGGGTATTTGTGTCCCACAGAGAAAAGGGAGAGGTGTCTGAAGCTGTCCTCAGGGTAAGGTAGGGGTCAGTGAACCTGGGAGCAGTACAAATATTCTCAGCTAAACGTTTATGCTCCCTTCATCTCTTTCCAAGCTTTCCCTGCTCTTACTTCTTTTTGATGATTTGAAGATTTTTTAAAAGATATATCTTAGCGCAACCCACTCTTTATTTCAAAACCAAGTAACTTTGTAAGCACTCTTTCAAGTATAGCCAGCAAATAAATTTCAGAGCAACCTTGCAAATAAAATGAAAAATCGAATTGCAATAAGGTACCATATTTTATTTGTTTATTTTTATTTTAGTTTATTCAGTACAGTTTCTATCCTTTATTCCCATTCCAGCCCACCCACCCATCCCTCCATATTTTAAAATACTATTCTTATTCTTAGTAGTGATAGCTGAAATCCAAATTCTAACATTATTCCTAGTGAAATCTAGTATTTCCTTAGTTGAGCTTGCAGATTACTTTGAAGCTGCAAATTCTATCCGTTTTCAGCAGCATCTGATGACTAACACAGCAGCTCCTTCTTGCTGGCTTAGCTTCTTTTCTATGGGTAAAGGGCCAGTAATAGATCATTTCAGCACCTCTAACCCATCAGTTTCCTAGCAAGTTCTCCAAGAGCTGCTCCTGGAGTAGAAAGCCATGATCTGGGAACTAGGCCAAGGTGCTTATGGTATGTGGGAGTGGGGCTTGTCAGGAGACACTGAGGCCTGGAAGGCACCCTTTCCTCAACAGTGAACAAGCTAGCTGCTCTGGAGGAGTACAGACTGTGGTCTGGTAGGCCCTCACATCTCACTAGGAGCTGTATTTCTTGGGAATGGCGTCCTGGGACAGCCAGCTTTACTCACCTTGGATTTCTATCGGGCTTCCTTCCACCTCCTCCCCTGCCCACCTCTCCCCCAGTAATGGAGATGTCATACAGATGACCAGTGATAGAGCACTGACATCCACCTTGCTGTTCTGTGCAGCGTCCCAGGAGTTCACTGCCACATTTGTGATGTTTGATATCACGGAACATGCCTGAGAGAGGTTACTACTTCAAGGATAAGTAGGAGCTGCTAGTGTGCCCTCAATGACCCTCACATGAGTAGCTCAAGACAGTCCTCTATAATCCACCTGGCTGACTGGGTTCCTTACAGACGAAGAAGAGCCAGAGGGTAGCCCCCATCTCAACCCAGATATTGGAACCTTTGGTCTGCAGATGGCAGTGGAACCACACCAACATCCAACCTCCACCAAGAACCTGGACTGCATCCAAGGATGCTACTGCTGCTCTCCCTTTTTTAGTGGGAGGCTTTTCTTTCTTGTCCCCAGCACCACACCACAAATCTCCTTTGGCCTGGGGCAGGGCCCTCCAACCATATGTACCCCACAGTGAGGGCCTGGAGCACTGAAGAGTCCTTATCTCCAGGAGGGTGGACTGCAGATGAGAATGAAGAGAAAGGAGCCTGAGTTTTCAGGTATGAGATGCTGTGGCTTTTTCTACTCTCTGCTCTGAATTCAATTTTTCTATTCCTCACTCTGAATTCACTCTTCATTGTCTGCTCTATGATGATGGAGCTGGACTCAGTGTTTCTCCTCTTCCATCTAGCATGATGTTAAGTCTGTCAGTAGCGGGGTCTTTTATCTAGGAGCTCATAGTCTAGTGGGGAACACACACACACCTTCTACAAGACACAAGGCAGATGGAGTGGGGAAAGAGCCCAGACAGGAGAGACTGAGGGGATTCATGCCCGCTCAACTTTACAAAAAAAAAGAGTGATTTTTCCGAAGGGAAATTAGAAGGACTTCAGAAGGCAGAAGACATTTAGACACATGAGAAAGATGTCATGTCCCTCTTCAGGAACACGGAGAGAAAGCTAAACTGGCTTCTGTGGAGACATAAGAAAAGAGGCACACACTCACTGCTTTGCATCTCATAAGGGCATCTGAAAGTCTCCAAGTGACAGAGCGGGAATAAAGCCCAAGACTTACAAATTAGAAATCAAAACTTAGGCCTCTTGACCAGTTGTACTGGTAAGGAATATTGGTTGGACCCTTAATTCTGAATCCAGCTCTGTCTCATCAGGCAAGGACTAAAGACTCCAGGGATAAGCAAGACCTAAAGTCTGTAAGACTCCAGACTGCCCTTGTTACTGTGAAGGCAATAATGCTTCACTCTCCTTCTCGAGCTCACTCTCCTGCCCCAAGTAAGCATTCTTGGAGTGTGACTCAACCCCATGTATGTTCCTCACATCCCCTTTGGATCCCCTGGACTTTCAGTCTTAAGAGTTTTTAGTGCCTTGCTTTTCTCCCTTTTCTGCCCCCATCCTTGTTGATAGGGAGACTAGAAAAGGCACAATAAAATCCCTACAGATACATTCCTTTAACAAAACCCGCTTGAAATAATGGTGAGGTAGAAATCACAAATGTTTGGGCTCAGAATGAATAAAAATGTCAGCTACTCCCAGTGTTATGCAAATAGGTACTTGTGGCTTGTGATAAAATTGCTGAAGATGGCTTCATGCAAAGATTCAAAAACCAGTGTGTTTCAAATAGCAGAGTTGCTGATGTGGTCTGAAAAAACTGGGTTAGATGATGCAGCAAGTGGTCCCAGTGCTGGCAAAGGTTCTGACAAAGAATGACGTGAAGAACTTAGGTAGAACTATGTCATGATATGTGACAGAAAAACAAGCAACACTCCTAAATGTATATATTATTTAAACAGTGTGAGATTTTTTAAATTACTAACAATAACAGGTTTTTTAAGAGACAGTCAACTGCTATATCCCTAGAAGTATATATTATATTCAAGTTTGCCTAAATAATTAAAAATTTTTAATAATTTTATTTTTAAAAATGAGAGATCTCCTTATATTCAGGATTGCCTTGTATTCAGGCATATGAGGTACACAATGAGTAGGGTAGCTAGAAATCAGCCAAAAAGTTACATCCTTGAGTTCAGAAGGCTTCTGCCAAACTTGTTGCTTCAGGAATTTACTAAATACTGGGAACTGGTGAGGATGGTGTCTGTGGTCTTTGAGTTACCCCTTTCCTCTCCAGAAAAGAGTAGTTCATAGCCCTTGACATGGAAGGTCTAATTTTAAAATCCTAACACAACCCATATGTACACATGGTGAATTGATTTTTAACAAAGGTGCAAAGACAATTCAATAAGGAAAGAATAGTCTCTTCAATAAATCATGCTGGAACAACTGGGTGTCCATATGCAAAAAAGAGAAGAAGAGGAAGAGGAAGAAGAAGAAGAAGAAGAAGAAGAAGAAGAAGAAGAGGAAAAAGAACCTCAACTTTATCTTGTATCATATACAAAAATAAATGCGAAACTAAATCATAGTTGTAAATTTACAGCCCATAATTATAAAACTTCTAGAAGAAATCACAGGAGAAAGTTTTTTTTTTATCTTTGGTTAGGCAGGATTTTTTAGATACAGCAAAAACATGATCATTAAAATTAAAACAACTGATAATTGAGACTTCTTCAAAATATTAAAATTTCTCTTCCAAAGACACTGTTAAAATAAAAATGAAAGCTACAGACTGAGAGTATATTTGTAAAATGCATAATCATTAAAAGACATGTATCCACATATATACAAGCCCTCTAAATTCAATGATAAAACAACAAGTGCCTCTACACACCTATTAGAAGGGCCACAATCTGGAACACTTACCCCAAATGCTGACGAGGATGTGGAGAAACAGTAACTCTCCTTTGTTGCTGGTGGGAATGCAAAATGGCACAGCCACTTTGGAAGACAGTCTGGCATGTTCTTACTAAACTAAACATACTCTTACCATACAATTCAGCAATTATGTTCCTTGGTATTTACTCAGAGGGGTTGAAAACTTCTGTCTGCACAAAAACCTGCATCCACATGTCTATAGCAGCTTTATTCATAGTTGCCAAAACTTGGCAACAACTAAAATGTATTTCAGTAGGCTAATGGATAAATGAACTGTGGTACATCCGGACAATTGGTATACTATTCAGCACTAAAAAGAAAGAGCTATCAAGCCATGAAAAGACACGGAGGAAACTTAAATGCATATTACTAAGTGAAAGAAGTCAATCTGAAAAGTCCACAAGCATTATGATTCCCACTATATGACATTCTGAAAAACTGTGAGCCAAAAACATCAATGGTTGCTGATGTTATGGGGGAGAAAAATAGGCAAAACACAAAGGATTTTTAGGGCAGTGAAAATACCCTGTGTGATACCATGTGATGGATACGTGTCATTAGGTGTTTGCCCAAGCCCATAGAATGTGTAGCACCAAGAGTGAATCCTAAAGTAAACTATGGACTTTGGGTGATTGTGATGTTGTCAATGTAGGTTCATACTCAGTAGTAAATGTGTGTGCCACTCTGGCGACTGATGTTGATCATGGAAGAGGCTATTCATTGGAGGGGAGGAGTATATGGGAAATCTCTGTACCTTCCTCTCAGTTTTGTTGTGAACCTAAATCGGCTCTAAAAAATTAAGACTTTAAATAAATAAGCCAACTAATCAATGATTTTTTTTTCTGTAATCAGTTTGAATTGAAAACAACCCAAGTGTTCTCCAACCAGTGACTAGGTAACAAACTGTGGTAAAGTGTGCTGCAGTTTATGTGCTGCAATAAAAAGAAACAAACTCCAGAAACATGCAACTACATGGGAACCTCTAATATACTATGCTAAGTGAAGGGACTTAGACTCCAAAGTCTACCTACTGTACAAGTCCTTTTATATGACATTTTGGGGGAAAAAAGGAATAGGACAGAATCAGTAGATACCAGTGGCTGGGGAAAAAGAGAGGGGCCAGTCACAAACAGCCTTGAGTGAATTTTGAGCAATGATGAAAATGTTCTATACCTTGATTATGGTGGTGGTTATGTGACTCCATGCATTTGTCAGATTCAGAAAACTAGACTCTAAAACGACAAATTTTACTGTATGTAAATTATATCTCAATTTTTTAAAATGTTAAGGACAAAACACAAAAACCTGAAACATACTCTGGCCCAGAGTCAGCATGGACATTGTCCACAGAGGCTGCTGGCCCCCTAGCTCCATTTACATGGGGTGGCCCGCTGATCCCAGGCATATCTGTGACTCTAGAAACCCTGAAGGGTTGTGCAATGGTTTGTCTCCTTTCTCGTAAACAGGGGCTGGCTGATGATGACAGACTGAGAAGAGACACGGTAAGGCACAAGGCAAGACAGGGAGAATTCTCTCTACCTGTTCTTTTTTAACTTATTTTTATTGTATTTTTTTCATTACCGTTTGTACCCCTTATATCCCTCTCCCCTGCCTGCAATCGCCACATTGTCGTCCATGTCCACCTGTTCTTTTCTTTCAAGATTTCTCTTCTATTCTTCCTCACTTTTCTGCCTTTTCTTCTGCGCTCTTATTTTTCTTTTACTTTCTTTCCCTATTTATCAGTTCACACCTAGCTGAAAGGAATCTGCTGGAGTTTATAACAAGTGGGGCAAAAGGAAGCATTTGCTCTGATCAGTAATGATTTAGTAAATGATTAACAATCATCTCTCTGCAACACACACATGCACACACGTACAAGTTTATTTCTAATTTTACAGATATAAAGAGTATAGGGCACATTGTTTATAAATAATAAAATATGCAATATTTTTAATGTAAATTCCATGTAGCCAATTGATTCCCCCAGAATGTTTCATTGATTTTTGCTGAACTTTTGTACCTGTAGCCAACCTGTCATTGTAAGTAACAAACAATTATAGTTTGGACAAGAATCTTGGCTGATGTTTTCACTGATGTTAATGATTAAATGAAAGTGAAACAACAAAAAAATGTGTTGGAACTTCACTCACTCTTCAATAATGTGAGTGACTTGCATAATAAATACTGGAGGGATAGTTCCTTGATCTTTGTGTTATTCACAATTAACAACCCTAAATATGACACTTTTTAATTTAATTACAGAATTAACATTTTCTCCATCACTGGACAATCAACAAAACAATAAATGAAACCCAGATTTTGAGCATTTGTTAATTTATCCAGTGTCCAGTGTCAAACTGCCATTGTGAAATCACTGAACACGGTTGTGAAGGAAGGGACGTGCCAGCACACCCTTACACAGCATGTCCACCAGGCAGACACAATAGATGGAAAGAACATCAGGAACAGAAGTAATAGCAAAATGTTGCAAAATGGTTGAAAAGTGGTAAGTTTTGAGTATTTATTTCCTTTGTTCTGAATATAACTTATTTCATTATAAGTTTGTATCACCTCATTTTTAATAATGACTGTGTTTAATAACCAGCTCACAGAATCCCTGAAATCTATTTATTTTATTTTTAAAAAAATATATTTTATTGATTATGCTGTTAGAGTTGTCCCATTTCCCCCTTTATTCCCCTCCACCCTGTGTACCCCCTCCCACCCGCATTCCCCCCCTTTAGTTCATGTCCATGGGTCATATATATGTTCCTTGACTTCTACATTTCCTATACTACTCTTAACCTGCCCCACCACTGTCTGTCTTCTACCTACCATCTATGCTACTTATTCTTTGTACCTTTTCCCCCTCTCTCCCTACCCACTTCCCAGCTGATAATCCTCCATGTGATCTCCATTTCTGTGATTCTGTTCCTGTTCTAGTTGTTTGCTTAGTTTGTTTTTGTTTCTGTTTTTAGGTGTGGTTGGTAATAACTGTGAGTTTGTTGTCATTTTACTGTTCATATTTTTCTTCTTTTTCTTCACTAAGTCCCTTTAACATTCCATATAATAAGGGCTTGGTGATGATGAACTCCTTTAACTTGACCTTATCTGGGAAGCACTTTATTTGCCCTTCCATTCTAAATGATAGCTTTGCTGGATAGAGCAATCTTGGATGTACATCCTTGCCTTTCAGGACTTGGAATACTTCTTTCCAACCCCTTCTTGCCTGCAAGGTTTCTTTTGAGAAATCAGCTGACAGTCTGATGGGAACTCCTTTGTAGGTACCTCTCTGCTTTTCTCTTGCTACTTTTAATATTTTCTCTTTATCTTTAACCATGGGCATTTTAATTATGATGTGTCTTGGTGTGGCCCTCTTTAGGTCCAACTTCTTTGGAACTCTCTAAGCTTCCTGGACTTCCTGGAAGACTATTTCCTTTGCCAGATTGGAGTTTTCCTTCATTATTTGTTCAAATAAGTTTTCAATTTCTTTCTCTTCCTCGTCTCCTTCTGGCACCCGTATGATTCAGATGTTGGAACATTTAAAGATGTCCTGGAGGATCCTAAACCTCTTCTCATTTTTTCGAATTCTTATTTCTTCATTCTTTTCTGGTTGAATGTTTCTTTCTTCCTTCTGGTTCACACTGTTGATTTGAGTCCTGGTTTCCTTCCCATCACTGTTGGTTCCCTGTACATTTTCCTTTATTTCACTTAGCATAGACTTCACTTTTTCATCTAATTTGCAACCATATTCAACCAATTCTGTGAGCATCCTGATTACCAGCGTTTTGAACTGTCTGATCTGATAGGTTGGCTATCTCTTTGTCACTTAGTTGTATTTTTTCTGGAGCTTTGATCTGTTCTTTCATTTAGGCCATTTTTTTTTTGTCTTGGCATGCCTGTTACATAGTAAGGGACAGAGCCTTAGGTGTTCACCAGGGCGGGGCAACCCAGGTCACTGGGTTGTGCTACTGTATGTGGAGGAGGGGTCCAAGAAGGAATAATGCTGCTTGGTAGGCTCTCTGCTGGTTTTCAGTCACTTCCCCTACTACCCACAAGCAGACTGGGCCCTTTTGGTGCTGATTCCCAGGCAGGTGGGCCCGTGTGTGTTCTAGGACCCAGTGGGTCTCTCCAATGAGCTCTCTTGTGAGGCTGGGAGTTTCTCCCACTGCCACCTCAATCTCCACAGATGTTTTCAATCAGAGGTTTGAGGCTTTATTTCCCTGCCCTGGAACCCTGGGTTGCACAGTCTGTCTTGCTCCCCAGTTATTCCTCCCAGTTTATCTGCACACAAATGTGGGACCACCCAGTCTGCAATCCACTGCCTCGCCGGGTCCGCCAGCCACTGCCTTGGCTGTGAGTCCTCTCTGCCCGGCTGCCCATCACTGCCCCTCCTACCCATCTAGATAAATGTTTCTTCTTTAACTCATTGGTTGTCGGACTTCCATACGGTTCGATTTTCTGTCGGTTCTGGTTGTTTTTTGTTTTTAAATTTGTTGTTGTCCTTCTTTTGGTTGTGCAAGGAGGCACAGTGTCTCTACCTGCGCTTCCATCTTGGCCAGAAGTCCTATTGTCTCAGAATCCCTGGAATTTAACAGTCTGCTCTCTAGTGCTTCTTTGAGCTGGCTTGTAGCTCAGTAAGGATCCTGGTACAAAGCTGCAAACCCCTCCCCCACTACAAATTCTGCAGCAGCATGAAGGAACAGTGGGCGCAAACATATGTTTTTTCCCCCGAACCCCATTGCTCTTGGCATGCTGCCAGGGCTGCTTTAGTATTATGGGACATTTCCCTCAACTACTCAGCCTGGTTGTTAGGGCTGAATTATCAATGTCGTCAGGCACACTGTAAACTATATTAGGACATGGATGTGGATTTCAGTGGAATAAATGGTTTGGTTTTCTTCATTAAATTTCATTCACTGAAATAGTCTGTTGGGTTTTTAAATGAGGATTTATTGTTGATGGAGAGAAAAATTGTTATTCTGAGACTCCTTTTATTTTTTAAAGCCCAATCTGGAAAGATATTCATCAAAATGTTAATAATTATCTTGGATGGTGAAATTTTTTCCTTTTCTTCTTCTTGTGATTTTCTGTAGCTTCCAAATTCTACAATAAATATATAACACTTTGGTAATAGGAAAAAATTGAGGCAAATCTTTGGTTACTTGATATTTAAAATTGCACTGGTGCTGTTCTTTAAAGACTAAAAGAATAAGTAGCATTTTGGTAAAAGACTGCCCAAGGAAACAGACATCAATTGCTATGTTCAGTGTCATTTAAAAGCCAGATGTCCAGGAATTGGATATGGCCAATTATCAATTTCTATCCAGATGGAATGTTTTCTCTTTTTTCTGTCATTAGATGGAAAAGCACAGCATCTCTGGCTTGCTTTCTTCTAGTCAGTCACGTTGGTTGGAAAGCTTTTTAATGAATAGGTGGAGCTTAGGAGAAGAGCAGTGTATTCTACCATGAATGAAAGGCTGAATCAGGGACAAGAGATAGAAGAAAAAGTATTAAGATGCTTGATTGGTTAGATGATGAGAGCTTTTCAGGCTTGCTCTTTGACCAGTTCCAGCAGAGTTGGAAATGAAATTCATACCTTCTCATGTCTGTTTTCTTTATTACTCTATTGATGTATAACAAATTACTCAAAGATTTAGCAGCTCAGATCAAGAAATAGCTATCATTTCAGTGTCTGTATATTAGGTTTGTGAGTGTGGTTTGGCTGCCTGTGGCTCAAGGTCTCCCATGAATGTTGAACCAGCCATGCACACCTGCAATAAATCCTACCTATTCATGTAAATTTTTTAATACATTGTTGGGTTTAATTTACTAAAATTTTGTTAATGATATTTGTACCTAAGTTTATGAGATATATTGGTCTCTAGTTTTCTTTACTGTATGATATATGCCTGTTTTGGTAGAGTAATACTGGCCTTATAAAGTAAGTAGAGAAGTATTCCCTCTACTATTCTCTGGAAGAGATTGTATAAAATTAGTGCTAATTCTTCTCAAAATATTTGTGAGAATTCTCCAGTGAAACCATCGGGAGATTTCTTTCTCCGGAGAATTTTAAAGACAAGTTCAATTTCTCCAACGGCTATAAGACTATTCTATTTCATCTTGTTTGAGCTACGGTAGTAATTGGTTCATTTCTCCTAAATTGTTGAATTTATAAGTGTAAAGGTACCTCTGGTATTCCCTTATTATTCTTTTAAAGGCTGCAGGAACTGTAATGCTATACTGTTTCATTACTGACATTGGTAATTTGTGTCTCCTCTCTTTTTATTTTGCCAGTCTTGCTAGAAGTCTATTAAACAGCTTTTCTTTTGTTGGTATTTTCAAAAATTGTTTTTCCATTTCATGGATTTCTGCTTTTATCTTTATTATTTCCTTCTTTCTGCTTGTTTTGGGTTTACTTTGCTCTTCTTTTTCTAGTTTCTTGAAAAACTTAGGTTATTGATTTGAGAACTTTTATAATGTAACTTTTCCCTCATTTCCAAAGTAATGAGTTAATGAATAAATTTCCCTCTCAGCACTACGTTGGCTGCAACCCACACAGTTTGATAGGTTGTATTTGCACTTTCATTAACCTCTGAGTATTTTTTTAAATTTTTCTTGAAAGCTTCCTGTTGACCAGGTATTATTTAAAAGTGTGTTAATTGCCAAATATTTGGAGTTTTCCTGTTGCCTTTCTCTCATATATTTCTAATTTAATTCTATAATGATCAGAGAACCTACTCTGCATGATTTCAATTCTTTTAGATTTATTAACACTTGTTTTCTGGTGCAGCATGTGGTCTGTTGTGGGTGTTTGAAAAATATATATACATTCTGCTGTTGTGGGTGTCATGTTCTACAAATATCACGTAGCTCCTGTTCGTTGGTTGTGCTGTTCAGGTCTTCTTTATCTTTGCTCATTTTCTGACCATTAGTTCTTCCATTTGCTGAGAAGGGGATGTTGAAGTTCCCAATTACAATTTCAGAAACACATGATTTATGAAAGATCAATTTGGGAGTCTCTGTTTAAGAGAAAAATATAAAATTTGAATACAAGTTTAGTTAAAAAGTGAATACTTATTCTGAATGAGAAAAATCACAACAAATTACACATTTTAAAATACTGACCCAAAATTCACAAACATCCCAACATCCAAAAAACAATATAATGTGTTTATAATTTTACTGCCTGACACACTTCTATAATACTTTTCCCTACATTCTTTTGTCCAGATGCTCTTTAATTGTCTCTTCATATGACAATAATTTTGTTTTTATCATATTTGTATGGACTGAATAGAAATATAATTTAGTCTGTCTTCAAGCAAGGCCGATGAAAATATTTTTATTACTAATAGGTTTTTTTTGCCTTGACAACTTGTTATTAGTAATTTGTAATTTTTAAAAATTGTACTAATATTTGGGGAACCTTCTATTAGGCTTAATTTATGAGCTATAAAGTTTGGAAAATTTTTCTACAGACTAGTTTCCAGCGCTATTCATATTTCTGATACAAGTAGCATAGGACAGGTCCACATTTCAGTACACTCTCTGGCCCCGCTCCTTGTGTTATAGAGCTATGCTGTAGGAGTATTCCTTGGAGCTACTCCAAGTTAGCAATAGATACCACACACAGAAGAGACTGTGAGTGACATAAATATCCTCCCACCAATTTCAAACTAATTGTACCCCAAACTCAACTTCCCTTTACCTGGATCCCCCAAATTATCTCAGTCCCTGCTGTACTACGTGACACAAGGAGACCAGTGGCAGTGGCAGTGTAGAAGTTAGGGTAGAAAGAGACCATGCCCTTAACCAATTGTAGTTGAAAAGATTACATTTGCAGTTTTTACAAAAACTTACAAACAAATGAACACATTGCTAAGGTATCTTCCAGGAGCTTGGAAAGAGTTTATGCAAGTGAGGGCCCCCTGAAGCTTACCTTTCATTAGTTTCATTGAAAATCAAACCCTTCTGCTGACATTTAAAGGGGTACAAAGAAAAGGAAGGTAAATACTTGTACCTAACTAACCATCCTGAAGTAGAAGTTTCTTACATGTATTTAAAAAACAAAAACTTTATATTATGAAAATTTCCAAGCATATACAAAAATGGCAGGAATAGTGGAATTAATATTGATAGTATTTATCATTCAGTTTCTGAAATTATCAAACTTTGCTGATCTTCATTGTTTGACTGCCTCCAATTCAAGATATTGTGAAGGACAGATACAAAACATAAACGAGACATGGTCTCTGCCCTCATGTCTGTACCTAGTGAAGAAGATGAAACATGAGCCCAACAAAGCATGTCAAACCACCAAAGGGGGAACTCTGGACCTGAAGGAGACATCACCTTTAGCTAGGAATGACCACTAAAAGTTTCAAGAGAGCAATGAAACTTCCATTTTGCTTTCTCTATAACACAGTCTTGCTTTTCCTTCAACTTTATCTTCCATCCTCAAGACTGCATCTGACCCCTCTTCCTGTGTTTGGGAAATTGCCCTCTTCATGAAGCAGAACCCTACCACAGCATGGAAATCAAAAGTTCATATACACATTTTCATGGCCTCCCTATCATTTAGAACTGTAATGTCAAATAGGTTAGCCTCTGGCCCCATACAGCTATTGAGCTCATGAAATGAAGCTAGAGCCACGTGTTGAAAAGATAATATTTTGGATATGTTGGGTTAAATAAAATATAGTAAGAAAATTAATTTCACTTTTTTCTCTAATTTTCTTGTTAAAGAAAATGGAGCTAGAGTGTTAACATATGAGTGGATTGTGTCAAGGCCTGGGACCAAATGCTAGTGTTGTGAAGTCACAGTGACCTTCCCTCTTCCTACTGAGAGTAGTGGCAGCAACAGCAACTGTATCTAGTTTCCAGGGGCAGCAATGACATCATTCAGCATCTAGGTCCAGTGGTATTGGTGGTCCCCATTTTTGGTATCTGTATCCAGCAGTTGTAGTGGTAACTTCTTGGGACCAGGTCTGGGCCTAATGTTGAGTGTTGTTCCTAAAGATCCTGCAGGTATCCAATATCCTTCTAATTAATTCCTTTTTTGCTAAGGCTCCTCATGAAGTCTCCCCTCTCTACCCCAATCCACAATGATCCTTCCTGCTTTTGACATCAGTAGTAAATCAAATCCAAACCACACATTTGGCACTTGGCTGTGCTAGTTATCTTATTATAGGAAAGAGCCTTTCTTCACAGCCAGACTGTAAAATTCTCCATAGCAGGAGCCCCGTCTTTGGCAAAATTGTTTCTCAGTAGCTGTCAGGCTGTCTTGGTCACAGCTTCTCTGGAAGAATACTTGTTAGTTAGCACTGCAGATCTCTGAGGTAGGCAGAGCGGCTATCATCATCCCTGTTCATACAGACGAGGGAGCTTGGTCGGAGGGGTTGAGTGACTAGTCTGAGGTCTTTAGCTTATTTGCTGCTAAACTGGGACAGTAGCCCAGATTTTCTCACTGCCTATTCTCGTCTCCCTCCTCTATTCCAGGCCCTGTCATGTACATAAAATGGTGTATTATTTTCTAGGGCTGTAACAAAGTACCACAAACTGGGTGACTTAAAACAATGAAAATGTATTGTCTCATAGTTCAGAATCTGCAAGTCTGAAATCAAGGTATTGACAGGGCCATGATTCCTCTGAAATCTGTAGGGAAATCTTTGCTTTTCTCTTCCTAAATTCTGGTGGTTTGCTGGCAGTCTTAGTTGTTCCTTGACTTGTAGCTGTGTAATTCCATCTCTGCCTTTGTTATCACATGGCTTTTTCTCTATGTGCTTCTTTCTTTATATGGCCATCCTCTTATAAGTTATTGGATCAGGGGTCCACTCTACTGTAGTATGACCTCATTTAACTACTTAACTATGAGTTCTATGCAGGTTTTTGATGGCACAGGAGGTCTATTGCCCTACCCCCATGTTATTCAAGGGTCCACTGTACTTACATCTGCAATGACCCTATTTCCAAATAAGTTTTTGTTGCTTGGAATGGGAGGTTAGGACTTTCACAGTTTGTTTGTTCATTGTTTTTTGTTTGTTTGTTTGTTTGTTTTTTTGGCTGGGGTTTGGGGCATATTCAATCTATAACAGATAGTAAACATAAGAGGAGAGAACACCATCGAAAAGGGAGAAATTGTCTTGCTTACAGGATTTATTCCAAGGAAGAATTACACTGCAGTGGTGTAGAAGATGGGGAGTCTTTTCAGGTATGTATTCCCACTTACTAACTTGGTTTGCATACACTAACCAGATCTTGTTGACAAATGTGTTATCATGAGATACATAGTATATCACTTCCCTCATCTAAGGACTGAATGGCCCCCAATTTATAAGATAGAAGCCCCAGCCTTTCTAGTAGTTCTCCCCAGCTATCTTGAGGCAGCTATCCTATTTAGAGGGAAATGATGGTGTGTAATTCTGATGAGTAAATGGGATATGATTGTTGTGGTGAGCCTGTCACTCTTTGCCAGAGAACTGTCTTTGATGTCTGAAATATTACTTGGGACCTACATGAGAGAGCTAGTAATGCAATAACAAGCCTAACCTAGAGGATGCAGTTAGTGTTCAGGATTTGCATCCATTTTTCTGGTATCTCTTTTCCTTTGATGAAACATATAGATGTTATAAATGAAAAGAAACATACAATTCTTTCAAAAAAAAAACATGAAAAGGAAATGGTAAAATAAGCTCTGCTTCAGTCCAAAAAAAAGGAATGACAGCAGTTTTCAATCAGGCCCTGTTACTGAACATGTCCTGGCCCTGAGTGGGCCTGCCTAGGGCCAGCTGTAGTGTGTGGGTTCTTGATTTTGCCTTAGAGTTTAGGAGACACATGCCTGTGGAGAAAGAAGTGAGAGAAGAAGAAGGGAATATTGTGGGCTGCTCCCCAGAGTGAGAGTGTGAGACTGGATCCTTTCTCTTGAGGATCCAGAGAATCCTCAAGAGGCTTCTCTCTCTCTTTCTTGAAGGCAGGAATCTTAGGGGGGTTTCAGTAGAATATGCATCAGTTCTCCAGGTGTGTCCTTTCAGGGTCGTAGTCTCCACTGATTAGCCAGTGACAAGGCAGGGGTCTTTAGTCATTGCAGTTAATCCTGGGGTCACCCACCTGGTTTTACTGCTTTTCTGGGCCTGGAGCCAAAATACAACTGAGGCCTAGATGTTATCTCCAGGGAGGAAAGGTCAAGAAGGAAGAGGTTACCTGGGGCGGGGCAGGGGCAGGGGCAGCGGTGAGGTCCTTGTTATCCCAGTTTTGCCACTGTCAGGCCTTCTGCCCTGGGGACCATCTGCACCTGGCTGTAAGTTGTTCTGCCACTCTCTTCAGCTGTCTGCCTCAGTTTTCCTATTCCACTTGCCAAGGAATTTTCCTAGCTCCTTACTCTCCTGTCTCAGCCCTTTGGTGAGATCCTACACAAGAATAGCAGTCTTATCGGGATTGTTAAATGGCAGTAGCTGAAATCTCTAATGAAAATCAGCTCACGACATAGAACAAAATCACCAAATAAACCCATCTCCAAATCTATTTTCTCTGGATAGGAAGAGCACGGGCTATGGAGTCTGGGCTATCTTTTAATGTACGACCCTGGACAAGTGACTTAATCTTTCTGAACTATCCTATGTATAAAAATGAGGATAACTACCTAGCAGGGCACTGGTGAGGATTAAGTATCTAACACAGTACACTACCCATATAATGGGTGCTCCATTAACTGAAGCCTTTCTTCTCCTAGTCCTGCAAACATGTGCAATGCTATCTCTGCCCACTGCCCCACCATCACCTGCACTTCTCCATCTCATTCCCACTCCCCCTTTCCAAAGTTCTATTTATAATCTAGTTGAGGAGACATATTAGTAGGAAATGACCTGCATTTACGTTGAAAAACCAACAAGTAAAAAGCAAAGTAGTATACCCCTGACTACTTAGGTGCTGACAAACTTCCTCATTTGTTAATTCAACAAACATTTACTGAGTGACCACCAATGCCAGGCATGGTGCTGAGCCTGGGGTATTCATTGGTAAACAAAACATCCATTGTGGAGTTCACAGTTTAGTGGACAAAACTGTGTCCATTAATGACACTTTAGAGACAGTGAAGAAATAATAAATATATAATTTAAAAATATGCTGAGTGTCATGAAAGAAATGACCAGGTACAATTATGGAGACTAATGGGAGAGCTGGAAGGAGATTTAGGTTAGGAAGAATGCTCTTTCTGAGGTGACATTTGAAATGAAACCTGACAAGCTAGACACATAAAGAACTGGAGTAAGTAAGGGTCTTTGAGACTGTGGAGTCATTATGAGCAAAGCAATGAGGCAGACAGGAGCTACAGGTGTTTGAAGAAGAGTAGTTGGGGAAATGTCAGTAAGTTAGAGGTGCCACTTGGAATAAAATCCATTTTTGCCATGGCCACAGTGTCCTACCTTGTTTAGTCCCCCTCTGACCTCATCTCCCCTACTGTCCATGTCACCTACCTACTCTCTCTGTCCCTCTTCCTATTGTTGGTCTCATTCCCAAGTCCTCTCTTCAGAAGGCTCTAATCCAGATTTCTCATGACTCCTGGCCCCTATGGTTGGCTTTCTTCCCATCCCTTATCACATTATGTTGATTTATTTTAGACTTTTATTGTCTATTCTTTCCGACTACAGTTCAAGTTTCATGAGTTTTTATTTCTTAGTGCTATAAACCTACAACCTAGACTAATGTCTAATATATAACGAAAATTCAATTATTATTTGTTCAATTAATGTTGAGTGAAAGTAAGCTAGAAAGGTAATGCAAGGTGAAGAACTGATCAATCTTTATCAAACAAGGAGGACTTGGTGAAAAGGTATATTTTGAATTAAAACTGTGGGGGGGGGTGCAAAACTACAACTGGAATTTAGGAATTATTCATTCATCTCAGTTTCCTTTACCAGATTTGGAGCTTGTATAGGGCTGGAGCCAAGTTTTTATTAACCCTTCTATCATCAGCGCCTAGCAGTGGGGGCTGACCCATAGTAGGCTTTGCAGAATATCTGACTGTAGGGTGTGCAGCAGCGGGTATTGATTTGGCTGCAGCACGGTTCAGGAACGGAGATTAGGTCTGTGGACTCCGAGGACCAACTTCCGAGGTGGAAATCCTAAAAGCTACACGAAGGTGAATGAGGACCGCAGGAAGAGAGCGGAGGAGGGGGGGGGGGGGCGCCAATGCGGCTGCGCAATACAGTCCCCGCTTCCCAGGGCGGCGGGACTCCGGCGGTCTCCCTACACGCAGGCGCACTGTATTCTTCCCGCCTCCAACAAGATGGCGGAGGCCGAGTAGCAAAGGGGCGGAGTGTTGCCGCCGGAAACCCGGCCGCTACTAGGGGGAGCTGCGGTCGAAGGCCCGGGAACAGCGGGCCGAGGTTCGTGAGATGCTGTTCCCGGGAAGCGTTGTTGGATGCCGGTGAGGAAGGTGCACAAGGAGTTGCCTTCCCGGGCGACCGGTGTCCCCTATGTACACCACTCTGGGCTCGGGTCCGGAGGCCGCTTTGCCCACTTCGATACTGCTCTCTACTCTGGGGTTCTGGGGCTCCGACGGCGGCAAAGGCTGTGTCCCGCAGGTGAGGAAGCGCCAGGGCGGCGTCCGTGCTTCTGGCCGCGGGGCGAACGTCTGGCAGGTGAGTAAGGCTGCAGGCATTGGCGTTTCCTCCCCCTGCTCATCTTCGCTTACCCTGCCGCTTCTCGGGACCCTAGTGGTGCCCTGTCCGACTCTGCGGCTCTGTTGTCTCCACGTCCCACCCCCGCCCCGCCCAGCGCCCCCTTTCAAGGCCTCCAGTTGGCCCCTGGTTTTGCAGGTCCTCCATTCTTACACAGTGGGTAGGGGGTCATGACGCCTGAAGACTTAGCTCCTTTCTTGGCTCCTGAAGAATCTTCACCCCTACAAGCAGTCTCTCCTTCTTGTTAGGTGGGTGGGTCGTCAGCCCCATCTGGTTTAGTCGCCTCCCCCCATCTTTCTTGTTTCGATGCTCATTTTCCTTTAAAAGTTTTTAATTGTCTGGGAAGATTATCGGATAGCCTGATATATAGAGTTACGAAGAAAAGGCTTGTTATCCAGAGGCCAGTGAATTTTGTTCATCTTGATGAGGGAATTAACTCCCCAGGAGACCGGAGTGATTTGGGAAATTGACTCTGGTCCATTGAACTCTTGCAAAACAGAGGCATGGTGTCTATGATGGGAAATGATTGTTCCTCTAAATTAATCTCTTTCTGACTATAATAAATCTTTGGTTTCTGAACTTTTGAGGCGGAGTGTAAGTTTTCTAGATCTAGTGAGAGAATTGAGACATGTTCGTTTTTAAAAAAGAGGGCCTCATGAATGTAAGATAACATGTAATGGCACAAGAACGGATAAGTGATTTATTCTTTTATTCGATGTTAGCTTAAATTACCTACTGAAGAATCCCGTATTGTACAAGCCCTTTCTTTGTTTTATTTAGAAAGGAGTAAAATGGAGAAAAGCTTTTTAAACTCAAAACTTCTCAAATTTCTTCGATTCTCTATTGTGGCTGCTTCTGAACAATCCTTATAGAACTTGCTACATTCTGTAAAATTTAGGCTGTGCCAATCTCAGTTCTCCCTCCTTTTTTACTGGGGCAAGGGGGAGCCTGAATTAATGGTATAAGAAACTGTCCTAAATAACACGGTATGGCACCAGAGTTTGTAGTGCAAACTGCAGGGTGGTAGTGGTAGCAGTGGAGGAGGTTGCCATGGCTGATTCTCCCATCTTTCCCTATAGTTGGATAATGTGTCAAGAGCCCCCAAATTGTAAACATGACATTACAATAAAAATGGTAGCCTCTCCTTTGAGATTGCAAATGGGTGAACCCTTTTTATTAATATGAAAATGAGTAATATAATTTTATTTAAGCTATGCTAGGTGCCCTCAAGTTATTAAAGTACACACTGTCCTTGCCCTTTTGGAGTTCTATACTAAAAATCTTTAACATGTGAATTATAATTGGCCTGACAGATTCATTTACTTTTCATTTTACTTCATGACACATAATATGTTTTTGCCTTTGCTGTGGACTTTATGACCTCTTTAATGAATTTCTCAAATTTGGAGTAGAATTTTTCAGTTTAAAAGAAGGGGAGATATTTCTGTGTTTGACTGTATGGACCAGTTCATTCATTTGTTTGTTGCTAGCCTTCACTTTTTTACAATCAGGGACTACATGTTTCTAGAGCTGATTGTCTCTCAATTCTGTGCTTTTGACCGAAGAGAGAGAGAGTAGGACTGCTGAGCAATGGCTTGCTGCCTCTGGCAAAATAATTTGAAGCATTGTGTGAAAAGACATTCGTAACCATAAACTCTCCATAAAATCCCTCACTGTCCACTCTTATGGAACCTCTGCTCGCTCATTCACTGTCTCTCTCTCTCATTCTCTCTCATTTTGAATCCTTCTTTGTCTCTCTGCTCATTCAACCCATTCTTCTACTGCTGATTTCATTTGTTTTCCTGTCTAACCAGGATCCCATGATCATCACCTTTACAAAGTTCTTACTGATGCCCTAAAATGGTTTACTGTCTGTAGATTTACCATTCTAGCCTCCAGTCCTGAATAAGCCTCATCACTAGCTTTGTCAGTTTGACCCCAGAAATCCTGGACAATGCAAATGACAGTTACTTAAGAATGTTAGTTTTCATACCAGTTTGTGCTGTGCTCTCTGCTGGACCTTTTCATCTCATTTCCTAAATAAAGGTTTCTATAGGAAATAACTTGATTTCTTCCTTTACTGAGAGAAATCTCAACCATCTGAGGTATACTCCTTCTACTTCCCTTTCTTCCATTTCAGTATCATTTCCTTATTTACCCATATCTCAGAGGAATAAATGTCCTTCCTTTTTTTCAAGAGCAATCCCCTCCAGATGTGTTCATGACCATCCATCTCCATCTTTCTTTCTCTTGAACAGTGTGTTATCACTTCTTCAATGTCTCCCTCTCTGGCTTACATACATACTTGTATGTTTTCCAGGGCTGCCAAATGCAGGGCTGTGTGCTGCGCAGCTCAAGGAAGCTAGTCTGAATCTTGAGCCTGCTGTGTCACTGTATTTTCGTTCTTTAAAGACTCATACTTTCATTCCGCTACCCTGATATAGTAGAAAGAACATCGACTTTTGAGTCATATACATCTGGGTTTGAAGTATTTTAAAACCACTTAGTGGCTATGTGACTGAGCAAGTTACTACTTAGACTCTATTCTTTATCTATAAAGCACAATAGAATGTTATACTTCACAGAGTTGTAATTAAAGAGTTTAACACATGTTAAATGTCCATCCAAGTGTTGGTACATTATGAAGTTTTTAATAAATGTAAGTTAGCCTTTCCTTTTCACCCTGACTTCCTTTACTATTTCAGCACTGAAATTGCTATTTAAAAGTTACCAAGTCTAATGGCCTTTCTTCAGTCATCTTTCCTTTCCTTAGACTATTTGTAAAATATACTCTGTAGGAATAAAATGATCTGATATCTTGGTTCTTCTGCATTGTACTTCCTAATTAGGAAGTATCCTACTTCTTTGAAAGTTTCTTTACATTCCCTGCACTGCTTTGACTTTGTTCTTCCTCCTGAAATTAGCCGTTCCCTATCCTACATCAGTTACAGATGCAAACTGGATTTTAAAACAAAAGAAATGTATTGGCTTATGTAATGGACAAAAGCATAGATAGAATTGGCTTAAAGACTACTTTGTTCATAGGCTCACGTCATTGGGGCTCAGATTCCATTTTCTGCTCCTCTCTTTGTCCACCTATTTGGGCTTCATGCTCAGACTGGCTTCTCTCCTCGTAAAAAGATGGCTGTCAGCGATGTTCATATCATAGCCTTCTTTCTTTACTTCCGAAGAGAGAGAAGGCTCCTCTTCCACACTTTTCCCAAAAGTCTTAAACTCTATTCCGATTGAATAAATTAAGAAGATGATGCTCTCATGTCTATCACAATATCTTTGCCAAGAGAAAAAGGAAATTATTCTAATTGGCCTAGCCAGTGGATGAATTCCATCTAAAATTAGGGGGATGTGGAATGGATCCTTGGGGAGGTAACTAGTGTCCTCAAGGATCTTTCTGGGCTTCTCACTGTGTTCTCTTGGTGATTGTATCTCTTTTTTTATTATATAAATCATCATTTTTGTGTGATTCTCAGTTCTGTAACTCTGCCTTACACTTCCACTGCTTGCTGTGTTTATCTTACTGTGCTACTGTAAGCAAAAGCCATTCCAAACTGAATCAGTTTGATTTTCATCCACCTACCCTCAGTGTGTTTACATGTGCTTATGTGTACATATTTCTCCTCCTCCTAATTTCTGTTTTCTAACCACTTTTCTTTCAGCTACTCAGTCTTGAAACCTTACAGTCATCTTGGTTCTTATCCCACTTTCAATCAGTTTTCAGATCTTGCACACGTCTTGTATTAGTTCAGCCCCAGGTTATTAACACCCAGCTAACAGAGATTTAAACAGTATCTCACGTAAAAAGAAGTCCAGAGTTGGAGGATTCCATGGTTAGTTGAGCTGCACAGTGTTACGGAGGATCCAGGTCCTTTCCATCTTTTTCCTTGGTGTGCTGCTGACCTTTGTGCTCAGGCTCTCATGTTCGCAGATCACTCTTTCTGCTCCTATTCCCACACAGCCACCAAAAAGAGGAGAAAGTTTGCCCTCTCATCTCTTGATGAGGCAAGTAAACCTTTTGTAGAAGATGTGTATATCAGATGTTTATCCTGGCACACCCATACCCTAGTTGCAAGGGGAGCAGGAAAATCTATTATCTGGCATGTCAGTCTAGGAAGAAGTTAGGCAAATGGCTGAAGGGAAGGTAACCAACAATGTCAGTTACATGCCTTCATAGTATTGTATAGAGAAGTAAGTTTAAATAAATAAGAACTTCCAGATAGTAGTGGCAGACTTAAAGCACCGCTTACCCCAAGAGTTGATGTAAGCTATAGCTCTAAATGTTAAAATTGGATTCATATGTAAAATTAAGATAATTTGAGTGATATATCCCAGTTCTTTTAAGGTTACTGTTAACTACATTCAAGTATACCTGTTAGAGCCACTGTGAGAATTGGGTACATATAACAGCTAATAGGAAATAGATTTGTGGTTCTCCTTGGGGGTGGGAGGCATTTGGAAATATATGGGTACAGTGATTGTGAAGTCCTACTGACATTGGGTAGAGGCCGGATACACTTAAGTGTCTTGTGATGTTTGCCCACAGAACAAGAATCGTCCCTTGAAAAATGCCATTAGTGCCTCTACACACTGAAATAGGCAAATGTTTTGCTTTTTAAAAGAAGTCATTGATATTCATCTGTATTTTTAAATTGAAAATGACAAAAACCAGATTCAAAACTGCTTAAACAATACAGGGAATGATTCTATCTTGCAGTTAAATTTATGCTAAGGCTTGCTTCACCCAGGGGCTCATATGAAATCATCAAGGACTTGGCTCAGTTTTTCTGTGATTTGTTCTGCTCTGTCATTCCCATTGTTTTGGTTTTATTCTCGGGCTAGCTTATCTCATGATAGCAAATTACTGTAGCACTTTCAGACTTAATATCCTCATTCCTATGTATAAAGTAAAATGAAGAAAATCTTTTGTATTTGATTTTGCAAGTATTTGTTGAATGCATCACTGCTAAAACCTTCCTAAAACACCTATTCCTAAAAAACTGATTACTTCTTTTGTCATGCTCCTGTTTTATAATCTTACATAACTTTTATTATATGTCATGCTCGATAGGTATTATTTTCATATGTCTCACCCATTACCTTGTCTTGAGTATCTTTGTATTCTAAATGTCTAGACTCCTCTCGGGTTTAGTGGTATACAATAACTGTTTATGGAAGTAATTAATGAATAACCCAGGAAGGAAGGATGTGGCAAGGATCAAAGCAAACTCAGAAGGCCCATTCCTTCAGTAGTTGTTACTGAACCCTGAATTATGTACATTTTACTTCATCTACCATCAACACATGTATGTGATGCTCTTATGATTAATAGAGTATGAATTCATTTGAAAGCCTTCCTAAATATGGGTAATGTTTTTGGCATTATTTTCTCAACAAAACTAAAAGTAATTACCATTATTCATTCATTGACAAATATTTTTGAGGACCTGCTATGTGCATATAATGTGGCGACAGTGGTGAACAAAACAGTTGGTGCTCTGTTTGAGCTGAAATGTTCATGAGGGACACAGTCAATAAACATTATACGTGTGTTCAAGCACACATACACAGGTAGTAGACTTCGAAGCAAAATAAAATACATTCAGAGGATAGAGCAAGGGGATGCTACTTTAGATAGGTTGGTGAGGGAAGGGCCCTTTGAGTTGAGAGATGTGAATGAAGTGATAGAATAAGTCATAGAACTGTTTGGGGAAGATAGAGCTGGAGGGAGCAAAAACCTAAGATGGAAGCGCGTTTGGCATGTTGGGAGAAAAATGGGGATACCAGTGTGGCTGAAGTAGAGTGAGTAAAGGGGAGGGTGGTAGGAAAGGTGGTAGGGCAGGTAAGCTGAAGCCAGACCAAGCAGGTCATTGAAGGTCATTTAAAGCCTTGATTTTATCCTGAGTAAGATGGAAACCTTGAAGGGTTTTAAGCTTAGACTTGTTTAATTTGAGTTGCTTTTTTGAGAGGATTAGTCTGGCTATATGTAGAAAATTGACTGTATGAGGTAAGAGTGGAAGCAGGAAAACCAGCTAGGACTACTTTACAGTAATCTAGGTTGGGAATATGGTGCTTGGACAAGGTGGTAATGGTAGAGGAGCAAAGAGGTGGTCAGATTTGTGATAGATTTAGAAAGTAGAGTAATTAGAATTTATTGATGGATTAGATGTGGTATATGAGGGAAAGAGAAGTAAAAGATGATTCCAAATTTCTCGACGTGAGCAATGAGTGAAATGTGGTACCTTTTACGGAGATAGGGACTATGAGTTGGGGTAGAGGGTGGGAAGCAGATTTGTAGCTTTAAACCAGGAGTTTTGTTTGGGGTATATGTTTGAGGTATCTATCAGATATTAAGTGGAGATATTGAATAGGCATACACATATATTAGAAATTTAAGGGAGAGGTGGAGCTAGACATATACACTTGGAAATTATCAGTGCAGGAATGGTGTGTAGGGCCATGGACCAGATGAGATCACCTGGGAAGTGAACAGGGGACTTATGAAATATTTTGCAATTAAAAAGTGTTTCTTGGACTTCCAGCCAAGATGGAGGCATAGATAGATACACTTTGCCTCCTTGCACAACCAAAAGAAGGATAAAAACAAATTTAAAAACAGAAAACAACCAGAACTGACAGAAAATCAAACTGTATGGAAGTCCAATAACCAAGGAGTTAAAGAAGAAATATTCATTCAGATCAGTAGTAGGGGTGGAGATGGGCAGCAGGGACAGAGAGGATATGGAGCAAGGAGGTGGCTGGAGGACCGGACGGGCGAGACAGCCACTGATGGACCAGGTGACTCACACTTGCATGTGGATAAACCAGGAAGGACAACTGGGAAATGAGACAGACTGTGCAACCCAGGGTTCTGGTGCAGGAAAAGAAAGCCTCAGAACCTCTGGCTGTAAAAACCTGTGCAGGTTGCAGCAGCTGGAGAAACTCCCAGACTCACAGGAGAGTTCATTGGAGAGACCCAAAGGGTTCTAGAATGTACACAAGCTAACCCACCCAGAAATCAGCACCAGAAGGGCTCAATTTGCTTGTGGGT
>CM052540.1:122646093-122674603 GCA_028533065.1 Trachops cirrhosus | reverse complement strand
AGTTCATTGGAGAGACCCAAAGGGTTCTAGAATGTACACAAGCTAACCCACCCAGAAATCAGCACCAGAAGGGCTCAATTTGCTTGTGGGTGGCAGGGGAAGTGACTGAAAGCCAGTGAGCAGGTGCCATTATTCCCTCTCTGACCCTGTCCCCAAATACAGTGCCAAAATGCAACCTGGGTAGCCCTGCCCTGGCGAATACCTAAGGCTCTGCCCCTTACAACATAACAGGAGCACCAAGACAAAGAAATATGGCCCAGATGAAAAAACAGATCAAAACTCTAGAAAAAGAACTATAAATGATGAGGAGATAGGAAACCTATGTGATGCAGAGTTCAAAACACTGGTGATCAGGGTGCTCATAGACATGGTTGAGTATGGTCACAAAATAGAGGAAAAAGTGAAGGTTATGCAAAGTAAAATAACAAAAAATGTACAGGGAACCAACAGTGAAGGGAAAGAAACTGGGACTCAGATCAACAATGTGGAGCAGAAGGAAGAAATAAACATTCAACCAGAACAGCATGAAGAAATGAGAATTCAAAAAAATGAGGAGAGGGTTAGGAACCTCTGAGTCATAGGGCTGCCAGAAGAAGAGGAAGAGCAAGAAAATGAAAACTTACTTGAAAAAATAATGGAGAACTTCTCCAATCTAGCAAAGGAAATAGACTTCCAGGAAGTCCAGGAAGCCCAGAGAGTCCCAAAGAAGCTGGACCCAAAGAGGAACACACCAACGCACATCATAATTACATTAACCAAGATCAAAATGTAGGAGAGAATCCTAGAAACAGCAAGAGAAAAAGGAGACAGTTGCCTACAAAGGAGTTCCCATCAGACTGTCAGCTAATTTCTCAAAAGAGACCTTACAGGCAAGAAGGGGCTGGAAAGAAGTATTCAGAATCATGTAAGGGAGGGACCTTCATCCAAGATTACTCCATCCAGCAAAGCTATCATTTAGAATGGAAGGGCAAATAAAGTGCTTCCCAGGTAGGGTCAAGTTAAGTGTTCATCACCACCAAGCCCTCATTACATGAAATGTTAAAAGGATTTATCTAAGAAGAAGATCAAAACTATGAACAGTAAAATGACAACAAACTTACAACTATCAACAACTGAACCTAAAACAAAAACAAACTAAGTAAACAACTAGAACAGGAATAGAATCACAGAAATGGAGATCACACAGAGGGTTTTCTGTGGGGAGGGGTGGGGGATAATGGGGGAAGATGTACAGGGAATAAGAAACATAAATAGTAGGTACGAAAGAGAGGGAGGTTAAGAGTAGTTTAGGAAATGGAAAAGCTAAAGAACTTATATGTACAACCCATGGACATGAACTAAGGGGGGAGGTGCTGGTGGGATGGGGGAACAGGGCAGAGGGGAATAAAGGGGAGAAAAAATGGGATAACTATAAAAGTATAATCAGTAAAATATAATTAAAAATTTTTTTAAAAACGTGGTTTCTTGTATCAACGATTGTTAGCCACTGTTTTGGAGATTAATAGTTATACATTCAGAGTACAAGGAGGATAGTGGATATTTCTTTGAAAAAGAGATGGGACTTCAAAGCATCGAAAAAGCTTTTCCCTCTCTCATGCCAAACACAGTACCTTTCATATTGTGAGCGTTCTATAGGTGCTGTTGAATGAACATAAGGCACTTTGGCTGGGGGAACAGCTGGAGCAGACATGGCAAAGCTAGTGATGTTTTAAAAGAAAGTCAGGGAAATAGAGAAGATAGTGTGCTGACAAATAGTGAAAAGTAGGATTGGGTGAGTCTGTTCAAGGCTTTAAATGCTAAAATGACAGTTATATTTAACCCTATGATCTAATGATTTTCAACTCTCTTTCTATTGTTAGCATAGTGCCTCTAGTTCCTGGTGCCTCATAAATGGAAACTTAGTAAATGATGAATAAGTGAATGTGGAATTTCCAAATGTAAGAGTTTTCTCTATTCTGTCCCTCTCCATAAAGTATACTGGAATGCAAACTGTGTTAAGTGATATAGGGATGACCTGTAGTTGCTTCAATTTATTATTATTTCCACTGATAAGCATTAAAAACATTTATACGTTATAACTGATGTCAAGTTACTTGAGACATACCTCATAACTGGTCAGAAGATACTAGGGTATTGGCAACACTAAGGTTGAAAAATGGCTGCTCAAAAAGCGAGGAGCCATAACAATCTTTTATGCAGAGACTAACAGTCATTTTGTTTTTATAGGAGTGAATACTTGAGACCTGTTTATATATTTTCTTTTTTTTGCTGTCAAGGAGCAAATGGGTTTAAAATTATGGGAATATGAGCAAGAAAACTGGAGATTATATATCTTTCATTTTAAAAGTTACATTTTAAATACTAAATATAGTTAGAAAATACCTATTCTAAATAATTAGCATATTATATATTTTTATAATTTAAATGTCAGGAAATAATTTACCTGAATTATATCATATTGCAATAAAAATTAAAATTTTAAAGTTACAGTTTGAAGTAATTTTTTTGTATTTAGGATACATTAGGCTTGTAATTATTTTTTTCAGTTTTGTAACATGCCCCATTGTTAAAGATTTATATAGTCATTAAAGAAAATTCAGGAAATGCATTAAAAAGTATAGATCACATCTATAAGCTCATCATATAAAGAAAAGCAGTACAGTTTTTGTCTTTTTGCACCCCTCACTCCCTCCCTCTTTCATTTTCTCTTTTTTTTCTTTGCCTAGACCCTTTACACCCCTCCCTTTTGTCGTAGTATAAATGAGTGTATGTATGTATACACACATATATGTATATATAATGTTTTAACATTAGGTTATCTACATTTCTTAGAATATTTTGTAAGTCTTATTTTTAGGGACTGTATGATAATCCCATTGAAGCAATTATTTTTCTTAACAATTCCCTGTCGTTTGTTAATTGTTTTCCATTTTTTTAATCAGTATGCAATGAACATCTTAGCACACTCTTTGCCCCTCTTTGTCCTTCTCCTTAGGATATGTCATCGAGAATAGAATTACTGGATTATAGGATGCAAACATTTTTAAGTTTCATAATGCATGTTGCCAGATTGTATAATGTTTTATAGGCCCAATATATGTTAATCGGTTTGAAATCAATCATATGGGGAAAAGATTAGGATGTACGGAATTCCCATGCTTGACAGTGTAGGTCAGCATTTTGATCATCTCCAAGTATTGCTTAAACATATATTCTAAATAGTACATACAACATAAAATGAAGAACTTAATGTGTTAATTGTAAACACACATGAAGTCATTACCCAAGTCAAGAAATAGAACACTGACATCCATCATCCCAGAGCTGTTCTCTCTGTCTTGTTCCTGACCACAAAGTGAGAGTTCTTCATGTTTTATTCCCAAGTTTGTTTGCTGAAGGATTTTTTTGATTTTTGTTTTGTTTTTGTTAAAACCTTTATCATATTAAAGAAGTTCCCTTCTATACCTCTCTACCAAGAATGTTGATTTTTGTTCTGTTTGAACAATGCTTTTGTGGGAGACAACTTTTCATTATCATATAAACTTTCTCCTTTAGTGTTAATATATTGAATTATATTTCATTTTAAATGTCAAATGTAACCTGATTCTTGAGATAACTGATTTGGTTTTACTGTATTATGCTTTTTATATATTGCTGGGTTCAGCTTGTTGATATTTTGTGATTTTGCATCAGTGTTCATGAGTGAGATGGCCTATAATACTGTCCTTATCAGAATTTGAAATCAACATGCTGGCCTTATAAAATGAGCTGACCCTTATTTTCTATTCTGGAAGAGGTTATTTATGATTGAAATTGTTTCTTTCTTAAATGTTTGTTAGAATCCGGTAGAGAAGCTGTGTGGGCTTGGGGGTTTTATTTTGTTTTGTTTTTGATTACTATTTTGACTTTTCATTTTTAAGCCTGATCAGGTTTTCTGTCTCATGATTATTTTGGTAAGTTTTCATCTAAATTTTTGAATTTACTAATATAAAGTTGTTCATATTAAATAGTCTTTTATCCTTTTAAGGTCTGCAGGAAAAAAATTCTCTTCTTGTGTCTGATATTGGCTAAATGTACCTTTTCCTTTTCTTTTATCAGTCTCACCAGAGATTTATTGTGGTAGTCTTTCACAAGAAGCAAATTTTGAATCTTGATTCTTTTTATTATATGCTTGTTTTCTATTGCATTGATTTTTGCTCTTTATTTATTTTACTTTTGGGGGGGTTTACTGTTGGCCAGTTTCTTGTAGTTTACTACTTTTCAGCATTTCTTTAAATATATGCACTTAATGCTAAGCATCCCTGTAAGCACTGTTTTAGCTAGGGTATAGTACTCCAACTTTGTTTTTTAATTAATTTTAAAATATTTTCTTATTTTCATTGGTTTCTACTTTGACTTTTGTATTAGTTGGAAGTATTGTATGTCTTAACTTTTAAACACATGGACATTTTCTAAAATTATGTCTTATTGTTTATGCTATTACAGTTGTCTCATTTTTTTCCCCTTTTGTCACCCTCCCCCCCCAGGCTACGTAGAGATTTTCTAGTTATTTTTAAATTTATTTTTGATTTTTAATATTATAGTATAATCAGATAACACACTCTGTGTTTCAAAAGTCTGTGATTTCAGACCTTTAAATTTGGAGATCTGCATTATGGCTCAGTGTAGTGTCTTCTTTTTTCCTCTGCAGTTATTGAGTGCAATGTTCTTTATATTTTCATTAGGTAATGTTTGTTAATCCTGTATTACAGACCTTTAGTATCATCAGTTATCTTTCATTTGCTTGTGTTAATCAGTTACAGAAAAAGGTGTGTTAAAATCTCCCATCATGATTGTGGATTTGATTATTTCCCCTTGTAGTTCTCTCAACTTTTGCTTTGGGTGTTTGAGACTACATTAGTAGATTGTTAGAAATGTGTAGTACTTACATATTCTTAGTGACATCGATATGCAGTGTTCCTCTTTTATTCTGATAGTGCTTTTTGTATTAAGGTCTGGTTTGTCTGGGATTAATATACACCAGCTTTCTTTTATTACTCTTTGTATCGTGTTATTTTTTTCCATTCTCTTACATCCAACCTTTCTGTGTTCTTGTGTTTTAGTTGTGTCTCTTGTGTGACATGGTTGTATTTAAATATCCCGTTTTACTATGTACTTATGTCTGCCCTGATAACTGTTCCCTTTCCTATCTTGCCATTTAGATTAGTCGGCTATTTTATCATTCACATTTTTCCCCGTTATTATTTGGAAATTATCACCACTTTTTCTCTTCTTTTACTAGTTACTCTAGAAATTACAGTATGAATCTTAATAAAGTCTAATGTTAATTGATACCTTTATCTTCTTCCCAGATGAGGCACTTTAATTTTAATTCTGTTTACTCACAGCCCTACTTATATAGGATTTTTGTTGTACATTTTAATTCACTCTTATTTTCCTTCTCCCTCATTGTTACTGTTGTTACCCTTTTATACTGCCCATATTTAGTTTAATGAACATATTTACCATGTTCTTAGGTTTCCTATGGTTTTCCACCTAGGATGATTTTCTTTGATCTTGAAGAATCTAAAACACACCCTTTAGAACTAACTTCTTTATTCTGTTTGCCTGAAAACATCTTTACCTCACTCTTGAAGGATATTTTTGTTAGGTACAGAATTCTAATGAACAAATTGAACTAACGAGCAAAATAGAGACACTCATAGATAGAGAGCAGGATGACAGCTAATGGGGGGGAGTAGGGGGTAGAGGGACTGAGCAAAAAGGAAAAAGGACTCATGGACATGGAATAACGTGGTGATTGCAGGGGATGGGAGCATAGGGGACTAAATGGTAATGGAAAAAATACAATAAAAATTTTAAAAAATCATGAGATCTGAAAAAAATAATTCTAGGCTGGCAGTTACTTTACTTCATTCAGCACACTCTGTGTTGGTGTTTATTTCAACACATTGCATTGCTGTTGAGACATCATCAGTTCTTCGTGTCTCTTTTTCCTTTTAAAATTATCTGTCATTTTCCTTTGGCTGCTATTAAGATTTTTATCTTTTTCTTATTTTCTGTTGTTTTAGTGTGCTGTGGTTGGGCATTGGATTCTTTCAGCTTCATGAATGTGTAAATTGGTGTCTTTTGCAAGTCCTAGAAATTTCTTAGCCATTATTTTTTCATATATTTTACTCCATGTTCCTTCTGTTCTTTGGAGTCTCCACTTTTGTAAGTTAGTCCGTCTTATTCTGTTTTTTACTCCCTTTTCTGTTCTTTTCCTTCTTTTTACCCTTCTAGTTTTCATTTTGGATAGTTCGGTCTGACCAATCTTTAGAGTTCAGAGTTTTTTCACCTAGGTCTAATCTGTTGTTAACTTATCCAGTAAATTCTTAGGTTAGGTTATTTTATCTTTCAATACTAGATTTTTATTTGGTACTTTTTCATATCAACCATGTCACTTTTTATAGTTTTAAGTTCAGAGCAAAAATAGTTATGCAGTCTTTTATCCCCTTAAGTGTAGTAAGCATACTTATTTTTAAGCCTGTGTTTGATCATTTCAATATTGTCTAGTCTCTCTTAGTTCTGATTCTGTATTCTGTTGTAGAAATAATTTGCTATATAAGATGAAGTTACTTTTTTTCTAGAGAAGGTTTTCATTTGCTATTGCCTGGGAATACAAGACCTTCTTAATGCGGTTTCAAGTTGTACTTTTCTGGGCTCCATCTGGTCACTTCTTACTCTTCTCAGGGTGCGTCTCTTCGGAGTCCCAGCCCAAAGCCATGCGTGTTTTTACTACAGTCCTTACCTTTGAAAGGTCTCAAACTCCAGCTTTTGTCTCTCAGTCCTGCAAGGCAGGCAACAAATCATAAAGGTCAGATTCTTAAATATTGCTTCTTTGTTGGCAAAACCCACAAAAGGCAAAAGCTCAGTTCACCTAAGTTTTTACTTTCGGTGGATTTGAGCTGGTAATTCATTTCTATGTTGGTAGTTACTTTATGTTTTAAGAAGATTATCTTAATATTTCATCCAGCTTTTAAAATTGACTTCAGAACAGTGTTTGGTCTGGATTGCCTAGTCTGCTATTTCTACACGCAAAAGTCCAAATATTCCTTTGACTAGCTTGTTCAGGGAGGACTTTCACATTTCTACATTAGTCTTTCCATTGTGTTAAGGCCTCTTTTATAGTAAAATGAGATTCCTGAGAAATGTAAACATTAAGCTCTGTTCCCTTTTAATACTTCAGCATGTGTTATCACATAAATTCCTATACTTTGCAGAGTCTCAAGGGAAAGGGGCAGAAGATATTTTATTTGACTCGAGTAATCAGTAATACATGTAGTGTACAGGTAGTACATTGGGGTGGAAATTATCCTTCAAGTGAACAAAGAGAATATAATGTGAACATTTTTGAAGTGGAGATGTGTGAAGAGGAAGGGAAAATGCACTGAGCCAAGGAGCAACTGCTAACAATTTGTTCTGTAGTATTTTAGAGCAGAAGTGGGTTCATTTCTAATAATTAATGTGACAGCTTTCTAGATGCCATGTGGATGTTATGTTTTCAAATATATTTTATTTTTAGTGTTATTTGGTATATCTCAGGGAGAGAATATGATTTTTTAGTCTTTTACCACATCTATATAAAATAATATGTGTATAATTTGCATTTGATTTCTGAGATTAAGTCTATTAAATAGGAGAACAAAGACACAGGTTAGAAATCTTATTGGCAAACTAAACTGTAGCAATCTTTAGATAAATTGACATTCTTTTGTGGGTAGGGGGATGTTGAAAATTTAGCATAACATACCATTACATTTTTGTTTCGAAGACATTTGACTTGAGTTAACACAGCCGTTAGCATGAAATACCATCCATCACTGTGACTACATTGATGCCTCAGACAAAATGCAAAAGCAGTTCTCTCTTAAGGAAACCTAGAATTCTTGTATTTGTTTACTTGGTTCTTTGTTCTCTCAACTAAAAGAAAATTCTAAGTTGAAGATTCTTGTTAATTATAGTTCTTTTACTTTCCTGCTATGTTAAAGTTGAACAGCTCTTAATTTAGGTTTGCCAACTTCCCTTTAGAAAACTAAAGGATGAAATGAGATGACAGAGAAGTTTAGAACTGGAAGAGACTCGAGATATCACTAGGTCTCTCATGTGCTCTCCCTTCCTACCCATCTCCCATTTTAAACTTGTGAAAACAGAGGCCCAAGAAAGATGAGTAACTCAACTAGCGTAAAATTAAGCTGAATTAAAATCCAGCTCTCTCCCTCTTCATAGTTTCCTAAAGTTCGTTTCAGCCATATGATACCATTAACCATACCATGGCAAAGCTAACATGATGATTTATCAGTAACTATTAATATCTAATAAATGTTAATGTGTCTTGATTATCCCGATAGTCATTACAAATGCAATTAATTTTAACTTCCCAAATTCAGTTTGTAAGTCTAGTGTTTAACTTCTTAAGGTTTGCTGTCTATGACTAAATTCAGATGTCAGTCTGTCTCGGCATTCGGTTTCAGCATTTGTTCCTGAGTTGCGCACTCATGTATGTTTTCTGAAGATTTTTACTTTAATAATACCCCCCCATAAAATAACTCTTAGGTTACACCAAGTACTTCTTCAGACAGTGGTTGAATGTTACTGTTCTACTCCTAACATTTAGCATATTTATTCATGTGCTTATTAACTCTTGTTTCCAAAATCTTCAGTGCTGTAACATACATTTTCCCTAATATAGTCTTCTAAGTTTATTAGAGCTTGATTTTAGCACCTCTGTTTAATTAGGCCTTTGACATTCTAAGCTTCTCATTCTAGTCTTTCTTTCATTTTCATTTCTTCTGTTTCTTTGTCTTTGCCATAGTTTCATTTCGGAGACTGATATTTTTTTCTAATATTTTAAAAACCTTTCTCCTGTGGTTTCTTAGTATCAACACAGAGTTTTCTCCTCTGCCTTCTCTAACAAATATTAGTTTACATATTAGTTTCACTGAAAGATAATACAAGCTATCAGTTGGGAGAATAAACTTATAGGTTGGAAAAATTGTCACTGGACAAAACTTACCAATGTATTTTAATTATTGTGCTCATTTGGTTTAACAGTCACTCATGCCATATACTAATGAATTATTGAGTTGGGTTTCGGTTGAAGTAAGTTGCTGATTTTCCCAGAAATTTAAGGCTTACTCAAAAACTAAGTCATATGAGAGAAAAATCAGTTCTGTCATACCAATATATTATGCTAGCTTTAAAATCCAGTTATTGCTTCACTTTCGTGGAAGAATTTGTATGCTATGTTTTAGAAGTACTTACTGGTACGATTTTTTCCCCACAATTTAATGATACTTTATGATGAGTTGCCACATGCTATGATTTATTAGTTTATTTTGAGAGTCTTGATTTAGTGTACAATTAGGTCTTTGATAAAAGGTTTGCATTGCAAAACAGATAACAGCAACTAATGAAATATTTGGAATACTGCTTCATATGCCTGAAAAAAGAGACCATCATATGTGATTTTTAAAATTCTCCCTCTAATCTATCTCAGTGTTATTCAGTTACAAATTAAAATCACTTACTTGTCGTTTAATTTTTTCTTAATAAAGTTCCTGAAGACCTTCTGAAAACCTAGTAGTGGAGGCTTCTGGTTTTATTACTTAGATTACTGATACTCAACATTTAATTAAATTAGGGTATTTCACAGAAATGTTTCTCATACATGGCACACATATCCTCATTATATTTATCCAATTTTTAGTGAAATTTAAGGACCAGCCACTGGTGTAAGAAGATACTTCTCTATTGAAGATAAATATATTTAGATTTCTAAATTAGATGTAGTTATATAGTTCACTTGTGGTTCAGTAGAAAATAAAACCTGGATTCAAGTCTTTGGTTCTGCCTTAACTAGATCACGACAGTTCACTTAAAACCTTCTTGTTGATTTACCTTTTACATTTACAAAACAAGGACATACTATGTTTTAACTATGCCTTTTCCCAGATATTTTGCTGAAGTATCAGGGAACAACTACCTCATATAACTTTTTTTTTTATTGTTTATGCTGTTACAGTTGTCCCAGATTTTCCCCCTTTGCCCCGCTCCGCCCAGCCCACCCCACCCCACCTTCCACAGTCAGTCCCCACACTGTTGTCCATGTCGAGGGGTCCTTCATGTATGTTCTTTGATTAATCCCTTCACCTTCTTTCAAACAGTCCCAACCTCCCTCCTCCCCTCTTACAGCTGTCAGTTTCTTCCATGATTCTATTTTGCTCATTAGTTTAATAAGTGAAATCAAATGGTATCTGTCTTTCATTGCCTGACTTATTTTACCTAGCGTAATAGTCTCCAGTGTCTCCAGTTCCATCCATGCTGTCACAAAAGGTAGGAATTTCTTATTTTTTGTGCTGTGTAGTATTCCATTGTGTAAATGTACCGCAGTTTTGTTTTTTTTATTTTACTTGTTCTTCAAGTACAATTTTCTATCTTTTACTCCCATCCCAGCCCACCCACCCAGCCCTCCCCACCTCCCTCCCATTTCCACCCACCCCTAGTTTTTGTCCATGTGTCTTTTATACTTGTCCCTTCCCCTTTTCCCCTGAAATTCCCTCCCCTCTTCCCTCTAAATGTACCACAGTTTTTTTAATCCACTCATCTACCGATGGGCACTTAGGCTGTGTCCAACTCTAGGCTATTGTAAATTGTGCTGCTATAAACATAGACGAGCATAAGTTCTTTTGAATTGGTGTCTTGGGATTCTTAGGGCATATTCCCAGCAGTGGAATTGCTAGGTCAAAAAGCAGTTCCATTTTTAATTTTCTGAGGAAATTCCATACTGTTTTCCACAGTGGCTGCACCAGTCTGCAGTCCCACCATCAGTGCACTAGGGTTTCCTTTTCTCCACATCCTTGCCAGCACTGGTTGTTTGTTGATTTATTAGTGATAGCCATTTTGGCAGGTGTGAAGTGTATCTAACTGGTTTTAGTTTGCATCTCTCTAATGGCTAGTGATGTTGAGCGTTTTTTCATATGTCTATGGACCATCTATATGTCCTCCTTGGAGAAGTGTCTGTTCAGGTCCTTTTCCCCTATTTTAATTGGATTGTTTGTCTTTCTGGTGTTGAGTTGTATGATTTCTTTATATATTTTGGGGACTAAGCCCTTGTCCAATGTATCATTGGCAAATATGTTCTCCCATAGTCAGTTCCCTTTTCATGTTGGTGGTGATTTCTTTTGTTGTACAGGAGCTTTTTAATTTGATGTAGTCCCATTTGTTTATTTTTCCTTTATTTCCCTTGCCCTGGGAGATATATCAGCAAAAATATTGCTACATGAGATATCTAAAATATTACCGTTGATGTTTTCTGCTAGGATTTTTATGGTATCATGACTTATATATAAGTCTTTTATCCATTTTAGGTTTATTCTGGTATGTAGTGTAAGTTGGTGGTCTAGTTTCACTTTTTTGCATGTATAGTCCAGTTCATCCAACACCATTTTTTGAAGACACTATCTCTACTCCATTGTATGCTTGCACCCCCTTTGTCAAATATTAGTTGATCATAGAGACATGGGTTTATTTCTGGGCTCTCTATTCTGTTCCATTGATCTATGTGTCTTTTCTTATGCCAGTACCAGACTATTTTGATTACAGTGGTCTTATAATACAGTTTGATATCAGGTATTGTGATCCCTCCAACTTTGTTCTTCTTTCTCAAGATTGCTGAGACTATTTGGGGTCTTTTTTGGTTCCATATAAATTTTTGGAGTATTCTATATCTGTGAAATATGCCATTGGTATTTTAATACGAATTGAGTTAAATCTATAGATTGCTTTGGGTAGTATGGACATTTTAGTGATATTAGTTCTTCCTATCCATGAACGTGGTATATGCTTCCATTTATTTGTATCTTCCTCAATTTCTTTCTTCGGTGTTCTATAGTTTTCAGTACAGATCTTTTGCCTCCTTGGTTAAATTTATTCCTAAGTACTTTATTTATTTATTTTTTTGTTGCAGTAGTAAATGGGATTTTTTTAAGTTTCTGTTTCTGGTATTTCATTGTTGGTGTACAAAAATGCCATCGATTTTTAAATATTGACTTCTTATCCATTACTTTGCTGAATTCACTTTTTTGGTGGAGTCTTAGGGTTCTCTATGTACACACACTATGATGTTGTCTGCAAATAATAACAGTTTTACTTTCTCCTTTCCAATTTGGATGACTTTTATTTTTATTTCTTGTCTGATCACTGTGGCTAGAACTTCCAGTACTATAGTGAATAAGAGTGGCGAAAACAGACACTCTTGTCTTGTTACTGATCTTAAGGGAGATACTTTTATAGTTTTTATCCAGTGAGTATGATGTTCTCAGTAGGTTTTTGTGTATGGCTTTTATCAGATAATTTTTTTAAAGCTGATGTACATACAAAATTTTAAAAATCATATTCCACTTTTACGATATTAAAGCCAGATAGTTTCTTGTCGTCTTGGTTGTTTCCAGGATTGTAACACATAACTTGCTTCTTGGCCTCAAACTTAAAAGTAGGCACTTATAAGATACTGAGATAATGTCTTACTTGGCAGCCCCCCCCCCCCCGCAAAAAAGTAATGAGCATGGTTTTGTTGGCCTTAAAAGTAAAAATTAGTTATTTTACCAGCAAAAATAGTTTTATTCCAGAAGAGCAAAGAATTGCAATTTGGGAGAAGCAAGCTATGGTAAAAGCCATAGATAAGTGCAACAAAAAAAAAAAAAGAGAGAGAAAGGAATGCTATTTTATGGAGAAAAAAAGAGGAAGTTGGGAGTGATTGTTATGAATGAAAGTTCATTGGAAAAATGAGAGTTCAGGAAAATGAAGATTTCTCATTGGCCTGGTTGCTGGCGTATTCATTTGTTGTAATAGATTCAATGTTCATCTTTTCCTGTTGGGGCCTATAACTGATGATTCTTTCCTGTTAATTCTTCTTTTGAGGAATTGTAGTTGACCATGCTTCCTGTAATTGACATCAAGTGCTACAGTGTCAGAGCTCCCCCTTCTGGCCTCTTGATTTCATTTTAGTTGAGGTTTTTCTTTAATCTCGGTTTTGAGTAAGTACAAAAGTTGTTTTAGACCTCTCATTTTAAACATAAAAATGCAGCTTTGTCAGGAAAAGAGCCTCAACATATTATATCTTTTAAAAATATTGTATCTTTGAGCAGATATTGTATGCACACATTTCAAAAAGTACAAGAGAGCCCTAGCCATGTGGCTCAGTTGGTTGGAGCATCATCTCTACACCAAAAGGTCACAGTTTGATTCCTGATCAGGGCACATACCCAGGTTGCAGGTTTGATCCCTGGTTGGGGTGCATATGGGAGGCATCCAGTGATGTTTCTCTTCTCACATCGATGTATGTGTGTCTCTTTCTTTCTCTCTTCCTCTCTCTCAAATCAATAAACATATCCTTGGGTGAGGATTTAAAAAAAACAAAAGGTACAAGAAAGTATGTTTAAAATGAAAATTCCCTACTCCTGTCCCTCAGCCACCTACATTTCTTGCACAGAGGCAACCACTATTTCTTGTTTACTCTTTCAAACTGTAGTCCACAGAAAACTCAAAATTTCACAAACATAGCTATGGATGTTCTTTATGAGGGCATACTATTCTGGTAGAGTCTAATTTGTGTTTTCATAAAAAAATTAGCATTCTGGAATATGACATACTTAAGAATGTAAATTATATTCTTATTTAAGCTCAGAAGTTTCTTACTTAAAAAATTACAGATCAGGTACTGGAAGAGGATAAACGGTCTTCTACTGATATTCTATTATCTGATACTTCAGTGTGGAAATCCTACTGGTTTGTAGTTTAACAAAAGTGGTCCCATAATTAAAAGTAGTTTGGAAAAATCTGTCTAAGGTAGCTTATTTACTAGCCACACAAGAAGGTGGATGTGAGAAATTCCATTGTGGATTACAGTGGGATGAGAGAATTTGTATATTTTGCTTATTCTCTGTCTACATGAGCAAGATATGTTGACTTGACTGGGGTTGGAGGCTCTGCTTCCAAGGCAGTCAGTCATTCACTCATTTGGCTGCAAGTTGGTACTAGTCTGGATCCCATATTGGCCTTTCCATAGAGTTACTTGAGTATCCTCACAACATGCTGGCTGGTTCCATAGTGAGCAATCCAGGAGAGTAAGGTGGAAACTAGAATATCTATTTCACCTAGTTTCAGAAGTCAACACACTTCTGCAGTGTCTTATTTGTCACACAGGTCGGTTCTAATCAGCATGGGAGAGCATTATAGAAAGGCTGGAATAAATCTAATAGATTTAAAGGTCTTTGGGGATTTTCTTAGAAGGTGGTTGTGATACCTCCCAACCATATTCTCCATTGCCCCCAATTTAAATAAGAATTGAATCAGCATTCTTACATTCTTAGAGTTGGTGTTGGTGGTGATTTCAAGGTGAATTCATGCAAAAGAAGCCTAAGGCTTCCAGAATGCTATTATTTATGTACTGCTCAGGAAAGTGCTTATTTGATTGTCAAGTGTTTTGCAGTGATTTATTTTTTATTATGTTTGTGTAACGAGAAGAAAACTCACATAAACTGGGAATGTATAAAGATACTAAAGCTAACTTCCTCTTAGAAATTATAGGATATATTCTCTAGCTTTAACATGGTGAAATTTTGTCTACCTCATTTATAGATCTTGCTTAAACTTTACCCTAACTATTGGGTCCAGGTGTAATTCAGAAATCTGAGTGGATATGGGTATCTTTCATTTACAAAATAATGAATTCTGAGTATAATCAGAAATTTAAGGTGCTGACAGGTTTATGCTGCTAGAATAGTATGGAAGAATAGGCTGCCACTATATGAGGAAACTGAGAAAAAATTGCCTCTATGTTATGTTTGAAGATGATCTTTAGAGGAGTAACAGTTTGAACAATTTAAGTCTGATTGGGAGGGGGCAGGGAGACTTAGGAATCAGATGTCTGTTTAGTTTTAAATGTGTCATATCCAGGTGAAGTATCAGCTAGATTTCGAGGAGTGGGTCAGGATAGAGATATAAATTTGAGATTTAGCATCATATGTATGATATTTAAAGACCTAGGACTAGGTGAGAAAATGTTGAAAAGAAAAACCAGTCCTAGAACAAACCCTGAGGTATTCCATCTTTTAGAATATAAGTGAAGAGGCAGACCATTAAAGGAAAGTAGAGGATAGAAGAAAACCATGAGAATGTGCCATGGAGGCCTAAAGAAGATGCCTCTTTCAGGTAGAAGAGAGTGACCAGCTTTTTCTAATATTACATTAGAGGTTGTTATACTAAGATACTATACTAAGACAATAATGTTTGGCCACATTGATGGTCATTAGTGACCTGGGCAATTGAACTTCAAGAAATTGTTTAGGATTAGGGTGGGTTAAAAAGTGAATTAGAGGTGAGAAAAATAGAGACAGGAAAAGAAGGCTACTAGATCAAGAAGTTTTGCTTTTAATAGAACAGAGAAATGAGGTCATATGTATTTGTGTGTGGGAGGGGTTTATAAAGGTGAGTGATACTAGAGTATGTGTGTTCATGAAAATGATGCAGTAGAAAAGGAGAAATTGATTATTCAGGAGAGAGAAGAGCTAATCAAAATTGACTTCTTGAAAAGTCAAGAGTCGTTGGAATTTATTGCCCAAGTGAGGAGCAAAGGTGCCTTTTCCAGTTCAATAGGAGGAAAACTGTATAGACTTGGTAGGGAAATATGAGGGAATTTCTCTCTAATGGAATGCAGTAAGTCTTCAACTGAGAGTGACGTGGGTAAGAAAATAGGTCTGTTACAGGTTTGAAGAGAGAAAAGTGGTATGAAAAGTTAACTTGGAGACTGGGAAAGCAGACTTTTTAAGAAGGACAGAAGTGTCTTCAGGCAGTGTTAAGTATCCTTTCATGTTTATAGTTGTGAATTTAAAGTGAAACTAGCCAGTCCTGTTCTCTCATTTCCCTCCCCCCATTCCTGAATAATAAGTTGCTCTGATGCAGGTATGCAAAAGGGGAATAATAGTTCAGTTCAACCAAAGTTGGGGTTTGTCAGCTAAATGTACAACAATAGAGGGAGAGAGGAATGAAAGGTTGGAGTTATTGAACAGGAGTGGTTAACATTGGGCCTGAGGAAAACAAAGATGATAGTGAAAAATGGTGAGAACATCAGATTGAAGAACCCAATGAGGTAAAAGAATATTGCATTTGGAGGTAGTAAAGTGAACTAGCGGGACAGGAGGTATGCTTCAGAGACTGGAACTTTGGTAATTGATATTTTTTATTAAGATTTGGAGTAGGTTACAGTTACTGATGATGGCTGGGTCGTGAGTGTGACCATGGGAGTGGGTATTGGAGGGTAAAGAAGTTAAGAAACAAAGAGGTCAGGGTATTAGATGAGTAACCCACAGACTTTGAAGTCTGAGGGGGAAGACTGGGGTAGGAATGGGAAAGTGCTGGGGACAGTTGTCGTTGCACAGCTGAATGCAGTGGTGTGTCAAAGAGTTTGGGTATTTAAAGAGGTATGAAAATAGTTTGGATGTGTCCATTGGACCCCTTCAACATCCCTCCCTTTATATCTGGCCTAAAGTGCGGGGGTGTGAGGGGAAAAGTCTCCCATTGAGAAAGGTGCAAAAAAGGGGTGTCATGAGATTTTAAGTAAGATAAATAGGTGAAAAGGATATTCACTGAAGAGCTTGAAGTTATAGGGGTGTTAGTTGATTAATTTATTGGTACACCGATCCTTTGTATTTTAATATAGTAAGTATTAAAGTATACTGTTTCATTATCTGAGTTACATAAATTTCTGTCTTATAGTAATATGTTAAACCCTGTAAAACTTGTGAAATTCAGAATTTCTTTTGTGGGAGGGGGAAATATGAAAAGAGGAATACATAGTAGTTCAAAAATCCAAATGTCTGGTATTGTCCCTTAGGAATAGTATTGACTATAATGATTATGTCCCCAGCCTTGCCCACAGACTGTTTAATCAGTATACAGTGATTACTCAGATAACTACCATATATAACATTGAGCAACACTATTTCTAGAGGAAAATGTATTCAGTTTTTCATTTTGAGGTGTCAGAAACATTTCATTTTCTCTTATTGTCCTGGAGTAAAAGTTTCTCTCCTTAACTTACCATTTGCACCATTAAAGTGAGACTTCCCTGCTTCTAAGCTACTGGTAGGGTTGTAGTTTTGTGGGGTAAAAGGAGTTACTGTTAGAAGTGAGACTAGAGTTGGGATGAAAAAGAGAACAGTTTTAGGAAGTCAGAGGTTAAGGAGCTGCCTGAGGAATACTTTAGTCTTTTAAAGGCTCGCTGTCCCTAATCATAAAAGAAGCACAAAATGTTTCTAGAGCTTATGATCTCTTAGTATTAATAAATATATAGAAATAAATAAATGAGCAGTATATCCTATGCTTGATTTTTTTCCACTTGTAATTTTTAAGGAATATTCCCATCATTTACTCAACGAATATTTAATTTCTGCTAGATACCTAGGACAGTGCTTGTAGCTAGGAATATGAAGGCAGATCTTGTTCAGAAGCTCAGAGTCTATGAAGAGAAATAGGTCTAAGTTGAGTTGATAATCAAGTACTACAGGAACATAGAGGGAAAAGCATTTGACTACTTGGGATAGTTAAAGATAGCTTGGCAGAATTGAACCTTGACATATGAGAGATAGTTCATTTGTATAGTATAAATATTTGAGTAATTACTTTGGACCAGGTGGAATACTGGCTGTTGAAAAACAATGATGACATACAAGACAAGAGTCTTGTACTCAAGTTGCTTAGTGAGGAATGTCAGTAAGTAAGTAATCTCAAGTGTGTGGTAAATGACATAGCTGGGAAGCTGAAGGACAGAGCTTGGATAAGCATATTGGGGGAGAAAGGATATAATTCTCTGGCAAGAGAGAGGTCTTAGAAAAGGCTTTTGGGAGATGTCATCTAAACCAAGTCATAAAATATGGGTCAGTGGACAAAATAGTACAATAAAGTGGTCAGTGCACAAGAGTCCAAGTGGTTAGAGTATAGCCGGAGTGGTTGCGTGGCCATGGGTAAAGTTGGAGAGGTATGTAGGGCTCAGGTCATAAAAGACCTTACCTGTGGTGCTAATGAGCTTTGACTTTTATTTTGTCACCTATTGAAAGCTATGAAAGATGGAAAATACTAATCTTGAAGGATCTTTCTAGAAGCTGACAATTATGGATAATTTTTTGTTAAGTATAGCTTAGTGCTGGGTTCCATTTTTGTTGCTGTTGTTTTTGTTAATGTAAAAGTAGTACTGCTCACTGTTGAAAATCTAAACATTGAAAAAAAAGTGCCACTCAATTTTGCTACTCCCCAGAAGAAACAGCACTTAAGTTTCTTGAGTATTTTTTAAAACATTTCAAGCAGCATAGTGTTCTTAATTCCAGAATAGTGTTAGACAAAACATAATTTCAAAAGAAGTAGTTGGGGGCCATAGTGAGTAGGGTGGGAATCAATCCTTTTAGCTTCCAGGCAAATAAGATTTGATATAGGCTGCATAAAATAAATGGTAGGTGAATCCAGCCAACTTGTTTTACCACTGCATAGGAGACTATTTAAAAAAAGACTTTTGTGTTTTCTGTTGTGAAAGAACAAGTATCAAAAAGATCTCTTTTCTGTGTAATTCCCAAATATTTTATTGAGCAAATCTATTTCAGATAAATAGCAGACCTTCTTTGGGAAAAGATTAAGGAAATGCCTTCATCATATTCTATTAGGTGCAGGCTAGTTTGTGATCAAGATGCTTATTGATTGTTTGTGTTTGTTGACTGAGGTATTTGAATGTGAAAGAAAATTTAATCCATTTCTTAGGAAATCTTACATTTTGCTTCTATAAAAGCTGTGTCACACTTCAAATAAATCTACTCAACCTTGGAGGTCTTTTTTTTTTAAGTATATTTTATTGATTTTGCTATTACAGTTGTCCAGTTTTTTTTCTCCCTATTATTCCCCTCCACGCTGCATCACCCATCTCACCAGCATTCTCCCCCCATGCCCCCCTGGCCTTAGTTCATGTCCATGGCTCATATATATAAGTTCTTTAGCTTCTACATTTCCCATACTATTCTTAACCTCCCCCTGTCTATTTTGTACCTACCATTTATGCTTCTTATTCCCTGTACATCTTCCCCCATTATCCCCCTCCCTCTCCCCACTGATAATCCTCCATGCGATCCCCATTTCTGTGATTCTGTTCCTGTTCTAGTTGTTGGCTTAGTTTTTGTTTTAGGTTCAGTTGTTGATAGTTGTGAGTTTGTTGTCATTTTACTGTTCATAGTTTTGATCTTCTTCTTAGATAAGTCCTTTTAACATTTCATGTAATGAGGGCTTGGTGGTGATGAACACTTAACTTGACCCTACCTGGGAAGCACTTTATCTGCCCTTCCATTCTAAATGATAGCTTTGCTGGATGGAGTAATCTTGGATGAAGGTCCCTCCCTTACATGATTTTGAGTATTTCTTTCCAGCCCCTTCTTGCCTGCAAGGTCTCTTTTGAGAAATCAGCTGACAGTCTTATGGGAATTCTTTGTAGGTAACTGTCTCCTTTTCTCTTGCTGCTTTTAGGATTCTCTCCTTACCTTTAATCTTGGGTGATGTACTTATGATGTGCTTTAGTGTGTGCTTCCTTGGGTCCAGCTTCTTTGGGACTCTCTGGGCTTCCTGGACTTCCTGGAAGTCTATTTCCTTTGCCAGATTAGAGAAGTTCTCCATTATTTTTTCAAATAAGTTTTCACTTTCTTCCTTTTCCTCTTCTCCTTCTGGAATTCCTATGATTTGGATGTTGGAATGTTTAAAGTTGTCCCAGAGGTTCCTAAACTTCTCCTCATTCTTTTGAAATTTTTTAACATTTTTTTATTGTTGTTCAAGTACAGTTTTCTGCCTTTTCCCACCACCCCTTTCTACCATCCCAGTCCTTCCTCCCTCCCTCCCCTGTTTCCACCCCCTCTTGTTATTTATTGTCCATGTGTCCTTTATAATAGTTCCTGCAAACCCTTCACCCTTTTCCCCTATAATCCCCTCCCCTCTCCTCTCTGGTCACTGTCAGCCTGTTCTCAATTTTAGTGTCTTTGGTTATATTTTGCTTGCTTGTTCGTTTTGTTGATTAGGTTCCTGTTAAAGGTGAGATCATATGGTATTTGTCTTTCAATGCCTGGCTTATTTCGCTTAGCATAATGCTCTCCAGTTCCATCCATGCTGTCACAAAGGGTAGGAGCTCCTTTCTTTCTGCTGCATAGAATTCCATTGTGTAAATGTACCATAGTTTTTTGATCCATTCATTTACTGATGGGCACCTAGGTTGCTTCCAGCAGTTGGCTATTGTAAATTGTGCTGCTGTGAACATTCAGGTGCATAGTTTCTTTTGGATTGGTGTTTCAGGTTTCTTAGGATCCTAGCAGTGGAATTGCTGGGTCAAAAGGCAGATCCATTTTTAGTTTTCTGAGGAAGTTCCATACTGTTTTCCATAGTGGTTGTACCAGTCTGCAATCCCACCAACAGTGTACTAGGGTCCCTTTTTCTCCACAACTTTTCCAATATTTGTTGTTTGTTGCTTTGTTTATGATGGCCATTCTCATTGGTGTGAAGTGGTGTCTCATTATGGTTTTAATTTGCATCTTGATGATAGCTAGTGATACTGAGCATCTTTTCTTATGTCTTTGGACCCTCTGTATGTCCTTCCTGGAGAAGTGTCTGTTCAAGTCCTTTGCCCACTTTTTAATTGGGTTGCTTGTCTTCTTCGAGTGGAGTCGTGTAAGTTCTTTATATATTTTGGAGATTAAACCCTTGTCTGAGGTATCATTGGCAAATATGTTTTCCATACAGTTGGTTCTCTTTTCATTTTAATGCTGTTTTCTTTACCTGTGCAGAAGCTTTTTATTTTGATGAGATCCCATTAGTTTATTCTTTCCTTTATGTTCCTTACTCTAGGGGTCATAGTGAAAATGTTGCTGCAATGAGATTTTCCTGCCTATGTTCTCCTCTAGGATTTTAATGGTGTCATGACCTATATTTAAATCTTTTATCCACCTTGAGTTTATTTTTGTGTATGGTGTAAGTTGGTGCTCGAGTTTCATTTTTTTGCATGTAGCTGTCCAGTTCTCCCAACACCATTTGTTGAAGAGGTTATTTTTACTCCATTTTGTGCTGCTGCCCCCTTTGTTGAATATTAATTGACCGTAGAGACTTGGGTTTATTTCTGGGCCCTCTGTTCTGTTCCATTGTTCTGTGTGCCTGTTTTTATGCCAGAACCAGGCTGTTTTGATTACAGTGGCCTTGTAATACTGTTTGATATCAGGTATTGTGATCACTTCTACTTTGCTCTTCTTTCTCAAAATTGCTGCAGCCATTCGGGGTCATTTATGGTTCTATGTAAATTTCTGAAGTGTTTGTTCTATATCTGTGAAATATGTCATTGGTATTTTAATAGGGGTTGTGTTGAATATATGAATTGCTTTGGGTAGTAGAGACATTTTGATGATGTTAATTCTTCCAATCCATGAACACGGTATGCTTCCATTTGTTTGTGTTTTCCTTAATTTCTTTCTTCAGTGTTATGTAGTTTTCTGAATACAGGTCTTTTACCTCCTTGGTTAGGTTTATTCCTGGGTATTTTATTTTTCTTGTTGCTATATCAAATGGGATTTTTTCCCCTGATTTCTGTTTCTGATGTTTCATTGTTGCTATACAAAAATGCCTTTGATTTCTGAATATTGGCTTTGTATCCCACCGTTTTGCCAAATTCATTTATTAGGTAGAGCAGTTTTTTGGTGGAGTCTATAGGATTTTCTATGTACACTATCATGTCATCTGCAAACAATGACGGTTTTGTTTCCTCTTTTCCAATTTGGATGCCTTTTATTTCGTTTTCTTGTCTGATTGCTGTGGCTAGGACTTCCAATACTATGTGTAGTAGAAGTGGTAAAACTGGACAGCCTTGTCTTGTTCCTAATCTTAGTGGGAAAGATTTTAGTTTTTGCCCATTGAATATGATATTGGCTGTAGATCTCTCATATATGACCTTTATTATGTTGAGGAATGCTCCCTCTATTCCCACTTTGCTTAGTGATTTTATCATAAATGGGTGCTGTACCTTATCAAGTGCTTTTTCTGCATCTATTGATACGATCATGTGATTTTTGTCTTTGCTTTTGTTTATGTGATGGATTATGTTAATTGATTTGCAAATATTGTGCCATCCTTGAATCCCTGGGATGAATCCCACTTGGTCACGGTGTATGATCTTTCTAATGTATTGTTGGATGCAGTTTGCCAATATTTTGTTGAGGATTTTAGCATCTATGTTCATCAGCGATATTGGCCTAAAGTTTTCTTTCTTTGTTGTATCTTTACTTGTTTTGGTATTAGGATGATGCTGGCTTCCTAAAAAGAGTTTGGGAGTCTTCCATCATTTTGGATTTTTTGGAATAATCTGTGAAGGATAAGGGTTAGCTCTTCCTTAAATGTTTTGTAAAATTCTTCTTTGAAGCCATCCAACCCAGGGTTTTTGTGTGCCAGGAGTTTTTTGATTACTGCTTTGACTTTGCCAGCTGTTACTGGTCTGTTCAGGCTTTCTGCTTCTTCTTCATTGAGTTTTGGAAGATTATATTTTTCTAGAAATTTGTCCATTTCTCCTAGGTTTTCAAATTTCTTAGCATATAGTTCTTCATAGTAATTTCTTACAATCCTTTGTATTTCTGTGGTATCAGCTGTAATCTCTCCTCTTTCATTCCTGATTGTGTTTATTTGGGTCCTGTTTTTTTCTTCATGAGTCTGCTTTAAAGGCTTGTCGATTTTGTCTTTTCAAAGAACAAGCTCCTGTATTTATTGATCCTTAGAATTGTGCTTTCAGTCTTTTTGTGGTTTAATTCTGCTCTGATCTTGGTTATTTCCTTCCTCCTGCTTGCTCTGGGCTGTCTTTGTTGTTCTTCGAGTTCTTGTAGGTGTAGGGTTAAGTTGTTTATTTGAAATGTTTCTTTTTTTTTTTTTAAGGTAGGCCTGTATCGCTATGAACTTCCCTCTCAGGACTGCCTTCGCTGTGTCCCATAAGTTTTGGGCTGTTGGGAGTTCATTTTCATTTGTTTCCAGAAACTTTTGATTTCTTTCTTAATCTCATTCTTACCCCCTTCATTGTTTAACAACATGCTATTCAATCTCCATGAGTTTGAGTGTTTTTGAGTTTTTTCCTTAAGGTTGGTTTCTAGTTTCAGTCCCTTGTGGTTAGAGAAAATGCTTGATACGATTTCAGTTTTCTTGACTTTGTTGAGCCTTGTTTTGTGTCTTATCATGTGGTCTGTCTTTGAAAATGTTCCATGTGCATTTGAACGAATGTGTATTTTGCATCTTTGGGATGAAAAGCTCTGTATATATCAGTTAAGTTCATTTGATCTAGAACATTGTACAATGCTGCAATATCTGTTGATATTTTGTTTGGAAGATCTATCCATTTTTGACAGTGGGGTGTTGAAATCCCCTACTATAATTGTGTTGCTGTCAATATCTTTCTTGAAGTCCTCCAAAATTTTCTTTATGTATGTGGGTTCTCCTGTGTTGAGTGCATATATTTACAATGTTTATATCTTCTTGATGGATTCTTCCCTTGAGTATTATGAAGTGACCTTCTGGGTCTCTTTTTATGGCCCTTTTTTGGAGGTCTATTTCATCTGATATGAATATTGCTACCCCAGCTTTTTTTCCTTGTCTGTTTGCTTGGAATAATTGATTCCAGCCCTTCACTTTCAGTCTGTATAGGTCTTTTGTCCTGAGGTGGGTCTGTTGGAGGCAGCTTATATGTGGGTCATGATTTCTTTTTTTCCCCATTTTATTTTACTTATTTTTTAAATTTTATTTTAATTGTTGTTCATGTACAGTTTTCTGTCTTTTACTCCCATCCCAGCCCACCCCCCAGCCTTCCCCACCTCCCTCCCATTTCCCCCCCCCCCCTAGTTTTTGTCCATGTGTCCTTTATACTTGTTCCTGTAAACCCTTCCCCTTTTCCCCAGTGGGTCATGATTTCTTATCCATTCAGCTATTCTGTGTCATTTGATTGGAGCATTTAATCCATTTACATTTAAGGTTATTATTATTATTATTTTTTAAAGATTTCTAGTTTCTTTTTTTTTAATATTTTATTTATTTTTATAGAGAAGGGAAGGAAAGGAGAGAGAGAGAGAAACATCAATGTGTGGTTGCCTCTCATGTACCCCCCTTATTGGGGACCTGGCCCGCAACCCAGGCATGTGCCCTGGCTGGGAATTGAACCAGTGACCATTTGATTCACAGGCCCATGCTCAATCCACTGAGCTACACCAGCCAGGACTTAAGGTTATTATTGATAGGTACTTATTCATTGCCATTTTTTTGCACCTGTGTTCCCCTCTCTGTCACTCTTTTTCTTTTCTTAAAGCAGTCCCTTTAGCATCTCCTGCAGAGCTGGTTTGGTGGAAGTGTAGTCTTTTAGACTTCTTTTGTCTGGGAAGCTCCTTATTTGGCCTTCCATCTTAACTGAGAGCCTTGCTGGGTGAAGTAGCCTTGGTGACAGGCCTCTGGTTCTCATTACTTGGAATATTTCTTGCCATTCTCATCTGGCTTGGAGCGTTTCCATTGAGAAGTCAGCTGCTAGTCTTATCGGGGCTCCCTTGCATGTTACTTCCTATTTCTCCCTTGCTGCTTTTAAGATTCTCTCTTTGTCTTGGTATGTTTCCATTTTAATTTTGATATGTCTTAAGTGGACTTCTTTGTGTTCCTCTTGATTGGGACTCTGTGTTTCCTGGATTTGTGTGACTTTTTCTCTCATCAAATTAGGGAAGTTTTCCATCATTACTTTTTCAAATAGGTTTTCTATCCCTTGCTCTTCTTCTTCTCCTTCTGGTATCCCTATTATACGGATATAATTACATTTCACATGGTCCTGCATTTCTCTTAACCCCTCTTCATTCTTTCTCAGCCTCTTCTCCTTATCTTGCTCTTTCTGGGTGTTTTTTTCCACCTTGTCCTCCAGCTCGCTGATCTGATCCTCTGCTTCATTGAGCCTGCTTTTGATTCCTTCTGCTGTGTTTTTCAGTTCAGAAATTGTATTCTTCATTTCCTCTTGGCCCTTGTTGATAGTTTCTGTTTCCTTTTTCATGTTGATATAGTTAGCAGTGAGTTCATTGTAGTTTCCCTTTAGTTTTTGGTAATTCTCTGTGAGCTCATTGAGCTTCCTGATAATCATTGCTTTGAACTCAGAATCTGATAATTGAGTTGCCTCTATTTCATTTAGCATTCTTTCTGAGGCTTCCTCCTTTCCTTTCATTTGGGGATTGTTTCTTTGTCTTCCAGGTGTTTGTGAGACTCTTCTTGTTAGCCTCAGCTTCTTAAATTGATCTGTTCTGGCTCCCTGGGTTTATGGTGTGAACTTCTGTGGTTGAATACCTGTGAGATTCAGTGGTGCAGTCTCCTTGATCTCCTGAGCTCACTGGTCTTGGGCTGTTGTTTATGTTGGTTCTCTGTATGTCTTTGGGTTTTGGTTGTTGTTGAATCTTTCTTTGGTGGGTCCTTCCCTCCAGCTGGTTAACTGAGGGTCACTCCATCCACCATGTCTTGTATTCTGTTGTACAGATGTGGGCAGGTTGTGTTGAAGCTGATTCTTCTGTGTGTATGAGGTTTTGAGGCTTCTCTCTTACTCTTGTTCAGTTGTTTGTTCTGGGTAATTTCTCCACCATTTAGTTGTATTTCCAGATACAGCTGGGTTGAGGTTAGTGTGGCTTCCACTCCCTCCTTCACCTTCTTCTGTTGTTATCTGGTGGTGGTTCCTTTGTTGGTGGGGTTTCCTCTGCCAGCAGGTGTACTGGTGTTCACAGCTCCCACCTACTCTTTTTTGTGATCATTTGGAGGGGGAAGGCAAAATGGTTGAAGATAGCGGGAGTATACTCTACAGTATTTAAAGTACCAGCCCGTAGAGAAGAGATAGGAGATCCTTCGGATATGTATAGTATTAACTGTGATATTTCACCCAACTAGCCACTTTATAGAAAGGGTGGAGAAAAGATAAGACTCTTGTTAGGGACAGGGAAGGATTGTGAGTTGGATCTAGAAAGCAGTGAGCTAGTGGAAGGTCAGATTATGAGGTAAAGTGAGAGTAAAGGATAAAAAATAGGTGTAGTATGTGAGAGAATAGAGTTAACCACCACAGTAGTAAAGTTCAGGAAACAGTAAAGTGAGCTAAGATTCGGGAGGGGTGCTGTGTAGTATTTACAATTATATGGAACAGCAATTATTTACAGTAGTAATGGAGCAACAATCATATGACAGAATCTATGTGATCTGAATAACAAGAATAGGAATTACAGGACCTAGAGTCGTGTGCTATTGGAACACAAGTGTGAGATGGAAAATTAAAAATACACTATGAAAGAGAGAACAAGGGAAACCAGTCACACAGTGCAATTTAACAAACTACATGAAGAAGACTAAATAGAAAGAAGAGAAATACAAAAATACTAATAAAATAAAGATGTAAGAATAATGCAAAAATAGTAATAATTGAAATATACAATAACTTGCAAGTTCTCTGGGTAGCAAAATAAAATTTGTCTCACTGTCTCAGTTGTTGGGATGACCCCTCTTTGGGTCTAACTCTGGTCTTTTCACAGCTCCAGGTTTTATTGTCTCACTTGTGGGAATAAAAAAAAGAAAGGAAGGAAGAAGGAAAGAATAAAAACAGAAAGAAGGAAAGAAAAGAAGAAAGAATTTTTTTAAAAAAAGCCTTCTGCTGGTTTTCCTAGCAGAAGGAGGGATTGGTTTCGTTTTTCTCCCTTCTTGAGCTGCACTGTTCACAGTTTCCCAGCTTCCAGGCCAGTTCCTCAGTTCGCTGTCAGGCCCCCAGTGCCCTTCTGCACCCAGCCTATGCCTTCAGTCCACCAGTTGCGCTGTCCTTGAGGTGCACCAATTAGGGGCAACTCATACACCACCTTCTCATTCTTTGCTGTCCTGAATTCTAGGGACTCAGTGCCACTTCAGGGTAGTTCAGCCCCACCACTGAGTTAAGTCTTTCTGGGGATTGCTCAGGACTCCCTGAGGCCTGTAGCTCTCCTCTGTGGGGGCATTTCCCCCTTCCTCTTAGAGAGCCAGTCTTAGAGAGCAGGGCCCTGGGCGCAGGGGCCAGTTGGGAGGTGCCTCTGGGCAGCGGGGTCAGGTGCCCTCAGTCCCAGGAATGTGGGCCTCCACTGCTGGGGAGGGACAGGCAGCCTCCAGGCCATAGGATCGGATGCGCACCTCCCCAGGGCTCCAGGTGTGAGCGCGTGGCTGGGCTGGGATTAGGGGTTCAGGAGGCAAGGGCAGCTGCTACAGGAGAATTCCCCAAACAGCCTCTGAGTGCCTCTTTTTTCACTTTTACTTTTTGAAAAAATCCTCCTATCCAAGCCTGCAGCTCTAAACAAGCACCTGGCCTCTTACACAGCCCCACTCTCCAACCAGACTGGGGACTGACTGGGTCAGGTCCATCACAGCCCAACTCTCGCAAGCCAGCATCCACAGCCTCAGTGCGTACGCATAGCCTCTGCGTGTTTGCCACCTCATCTTTATTCCCCTCCTGTGACTTCAAACATCCAGATCCCTCCTGGTGCTGCTCAAACCTTGTTAGGCAGGGGAGGAAGCCATTGACCTGGCTCTCTCCCTAGAATCCTGTGGCAGACCCAATAGGCACCAGGTCTGGGGCTGCAGCCGCCCTGGTCCCCCCGCTCTGGTCCCAGGGACCTTATTGTCCTGAAGCACTCTCCTTACTGTCTGATTTTTCAATGTCCTCTACAATTTTTGGTCTCCAATCTTCATATATGCTGGGATACTGTTGACTGTTTGCTCTGTTCCACAGAAGATTGTCTAAGTGTTTCACCTGTGCGCAGGGGGAAGTGGACTCCACTCCTACCTATCTCACTGCCATCTTCCCCTCCGTCATTCTTTTGAATTCTTGTTTCTTCATTCTGTTCTGGTTGAATGTTTATTTCTTCCTTCTGCTCCACATTGTTGATATGAGTCCCAGTTTCTTTCCCTTCACTGTTGGTTCCCTGTACATTTTGCTTTATATCAGTTTGCATAGCCTTCATTTTCTCCTGTTTTGTGGCCATACTCAACCATGTCTATGAGCACCCTGATCACCAGTGTTTTGAACTCTGCATCACATAGGTTTCCTATCTCCTCATCATTTATAGTTCTTTTTCTAGAGTTTTGATCTGTTTTTTCATCTGGGCCATATTTCTTTGTCTTGGTGCTCCTGTTATGTTGTAAGGGGCAGAGCCTTAGGTATTCGCCAGGGCAGGGCTACCCAGGTTGCATTTTGGCACTGTATTTGGGGACAGGGTCAGAGAGGGAATAATGGCACCTGCTCACTGGCTTTCAGTCACTTCCCCTGCTACCCACAAGCAAATTGAGCCCTTCTGGTGCTGATTTCTGGGTGGGTTAGCTTGTGTACATTCTAGAACCCTTTGGGTCTCTCCAATGAACT
>CM052540.1:122569617-122645593 GCA_028533065.1 Trachops cirrhosus | reverse complement strand
ACCCACAAGCAAATTGAGCCCTTCTGGTGCTGATTTCTGGGTGGGTTAGCTTGTGTACATTCTAGAACCCTTTGGGTCTCTCCAATGAACTTTCCTGTGAGTCTGGGAGTTTCTCCAGCTGCTGCAACCTGCACAGGTTTTTACAGCCAGAGGTTCTGAGGCTTTCTTTTCCTGCACCAGAACCCTGGGTTGTGCAGTCTGTCTTGCTCCTCAGTTGTTCCTCCCTGTTTATCTGCACGCAAATGTGGGACTGTCCTGGTCCAGCAACCACTGCCTTGCCTGCCCTGGTCCTCTAGCCACTGCCTTGCTGTGCATCCTCTCAGTCCTGGCTGCCCATATCTGCCCCCACCCCTCCTACCAATCTGGATGAATGTTTCTTCTTTAACTCCTTGGTTGTTGGACTTCATACAATTCGATTTTCTGGCAGTTCTGGTCGTTTTTTGTTTTTAAATTCATCGTTGTCCTTTTGGTTGTGTGAGGAGGCCGTGTACCTACCTATGCCTCCATCTTGGCCGTAAGTTAATTGCACCTTGGAGGTCTTGGTAAATAAAGTTTAAAAAGTCTTACAGAGTAAATATGAAGTTTTAGGTTTAAAATATTAATCTGTATTGAAAGAAGGAATTAAATGTATTCATTTCCATAAGTATTTGTACTCTTTTATTAGGCAACTCATTCTCCTAATCTTAAAATGGATCTATATATTAGGTATTATTGGGGGTAGTCCAAGTTGACCCAGAAGTTTCTGATTTGATTTACAAAGTCTAGTAAGTATAGGTAGATTTATTTCCTTTTAATGAATAAATTTGGATTGTTTAGCCTATACTAGCAAACATTTATATTCAGATATCCAGAAGTGAAATAATTTTGTAGTCTATACTTTACCTTATATGTTTAAAATTCAACAAAGCAAGAGAGAGGGAAGACAATCAAAAAGAAATAAAATGGTATAGAATTAGGCCCGTATCACTTGGAGTTGGTATATAGGGTGTTGAAAAAGTGATTATTTTCATATCAAGGGAAGAATTTGTGGATATTTGTATAAGAATAAAAGTCTTGACCCGAGGATTTTTAGAGAAACATCAATTGGTTGCCTCCCATACACACTCCAACCAGGCATTGAACCTGTAACCTAGTTATATGCCTTGACCTGAGACCAAACTCGCAGCTTTTTAAATTTTTTCCTGGGAGAAAGAGTTTTTTAAGAAACTCAAATGAACTGTGTGCTCCTCCTTCTTACATTCACAATAATATTGTGAAATTATAAACATTTGGTGCTATTTTAGTGACCTTATGTCACTGACTTCTTTAATGCTAAAATGTCATCCTTATGAATAGGTTTTATAAATTGGTACTACAGATTGTACCTTTGGGAACAATTTTATCACTGTTTGGTTTTCAGTAAAGATCAAAGTTTAAAACATTAAACAAGACGTGCTTTAAAAAAACATAGGAAAGCATAAAATCTTGTTTCAAACATTTAATTTTTAAAAATTAATGAGTTTTTTTTCCCATAGGAAGTATAGTTTAAAACATCAGATGCACTAAAACTGGAACTTTACCAGGTTAGGGCATGTTAAGAATTAACATAATTTTTTCCCCTTTACTTATATACAAGTATTTGAATATTTTATTAATTGGATAAAATGGTCACCAAAGGTAGATTTTGATTTTTTATTAACAACATAAAGTTAATGAGTAACTAATTGTGTTGTCAAAATTGCCAAAATGACACCAAGTAAAACAAAATTAAATTCCTTTCGAGTATGAAATTTAGTGTTTTTTTCTGTCATCATATTTCTCAATTGGAAAAAGTCTTGGGCTGTCAAATTTAACTATAAATTAGTAGTGTGCATCTGAATTCTGATTATTTCTCCTGTTAAGTAGGAACTAGAGACTAGTCCTGTTAATTTTTGTGGATCTTGCTCTAATCGTGCATCCTTCCTTATTTGAAACAACTTTGTTTTTCATTGTCTGTAAGATGAAGTCTAAATTGTTTAACCTGACAGGCAAAATGGAAATACATTTCTGCCCTGAAAAATGCTTAAACATGTTTCAAAGCTAGTTCTGTTGCTACTTTATCTCTTAAATCTTTCTTGATTACCTTGCTGGAATGATCTGATCTCATTCTTTGACACAGAGTCCTTGTACTGAAGTTTTTGTTGTAAATGTTCTCTATTAGACTGTAAGTTGATGTCTTATTCATTTTTATATCATCTACATTAATACATTCAACACAATGTATTGAATGCTTATTGTGCACCAAGCACTGTTCCAGATGTTTAGGAAATAGCAGTGCACAAGAATCAATCTAGATTTCTGTCCTTGGAGAATTTTTATTCCAATTTAGGAAACAGTGATGAGGGAGACAGAAAACTAAATAGATAGATACATAGATAGAGCCTTTCAGATCATAAATAATTTTACAACAAAACAAGTACAGTGTAATGGAAAAGTTTAAGGATGTAAGGATGGTACCAGTGAAAATAATGATCATGCAAGGTTTCTTTGAATATGTGATGCGAATGCCAAGACCTGAACTATAGGATGGAGCAGTCATTTGAAGATTTGGGAGCAGAGTCCTTAGGCTGAAGGAAAGGCAGTGATTAGACACGATTATAAGAAAGAGGGAAGAAAGGGAGAGGCAGGGGAGGAGAGTGGGAGTGAGAGCAGGAGCTAGATTATGCAGTCTTGTAAACCAAGGTAAGGAAATTTATTCTAATTTCATTGGAAAGCCAGTGAATGATTTGAAGATATCAAGGGCTCATTTGGGTGCACCCATATAATCTGCCTATTTTAAAGTCAGCCAGTTAATAACCTTAATTACATCTGCCAAGTCCTTTTTACTCTGTAATGTAGCATATTCACTACAGTAACACCAGGACATATTTAACCCAATACATATTTAACATATTTAACATACAGGAGCAGTAAAACAGAATTAACTCAGAGTAGCCATTATTGAGTCATTCACAGTTTTTCTTATTGCTTTTGCCTTTACTTATGTGTCTATTACCAGACATTACCTTGTATTTACCACAGCTCCAAATTCTGCTTCCCTAAGTGTCTCCTGCATCTAAAGAGATTTTGTTGTAGATATGTTCCAAAGAGATCTGTGGTTTTTTACTGATAAAAATTTCTGGGTAAAGGGTATTTATTGTGGATTTCAAATAGACATTTGAAAGCTGTTTGAGTTTTCTTGTTTTCACTTATTCTGATTATTAATAATGCATTCATTCAGTACGTATTTATTGAGCATCTACCACTGCAACTGTAATCAGCAGGATGATGGTAATGAACAGGTAACTTCTTTTAAAGTGTATTTTATTGATTATGTTTTTACAGTTGTTCCTATTTTCCCCCTTTGTCCCCCTCTGTCCAGTACACCCATTCCCTCCAGCATTCCCCCCACCATAGTTCATGTCCATGGGCTGTACATATAAGTTCTTTGGTTTTTCCATTTCCTATACTATTCTTAACATCTCCCTGTCTACTTTGTACCTGCCAATTATGCTTCTCAATCCCTGCACCTCTTCCCCTTCCTCCCCTTCCACCACCCCCAGCTGATAACCCTTCACCCAAATAGGGAAGTTTTCTTTCATTATTTTTTCAAATAAGTTTTCAATTTCTTGTTCTTCCTCTTCTCTTTCTGGCATTCCTATGATTCGGGTGTTGGCATATTTTGAGATGTCCCAGAGTCTTATACTATCCTTGTTTTTTTGAATTCTTGTTTCTTCATTCTGTTCTGGTTGAATGTTTATTTCTTCCTTATGTTCCAAATCGTTAATTTGAATCCTGGCTTCCTTTCCTTCACTGTTGGTTCCCTGTAGATTTTTCTTTATTTCACTTAGTGTAACCCTCATTTCTTCCTTTATCTTGTTGCTGTACTCAGTGAGTTCATTGAGCATCTTGATAACCAGTGTTTTGAACTCTGCACCTGATAGGTTGGCTGTCTCTGTTTTGTTTAGTTCTTTTCCTGGGATTTTGTTCTGTTCTTTCATTTGGGCCATATTTCTTTGTCTCTTAAATTTGGCAGCCCACTGTTTTTTTCTGTGTATTGGGTAGAGCTACTTTGACTCACTGTAAAAGGCACCTGTAAATTGTGTGGGGTGGAGCCCTAGTTAATCGACAGGGTAGGCAACCTGCTTCACTGCTTTGTGGCTCTGTGTGGGGAGAGGGCCCAGAGAGGGGACTGTGCTGCTGCTTGACTTCTGGGAATTTGTCTGGCACTTGCCCCATTTGCAGTCACTTCACCCACTCCCCATATGCGACTGCCACCCTTCCAGCTGTTGCTCTGGTCCTAAATCCCAGAGTGGGTGGGTTTTCATATGTTTTAAGACAACGTGGGCCCTTTTAGCATAGTTTCCTGAAAATCTAGCAGGTTCCTCTGCCTCCCCAAACCCCACTAGTTTTTACAGCCAGAAGTTAACGGGGATTTATCTTCCCAGCGATGGAAACTTGGGCTGTGTGATCTGGCCTGGGACTGGGACCGCTTGCTTCCAAGGCATCTCTCCCAATTTTTATCCTCCACCAGTGAATGTGGGACCACCCATGCCCATTCTGCAGTTGCCGCTGCCTCTCCTCTCTGTCTCTGCATTTCTGCCCCTCCTACCCATCTGATCAAATGTGGCTTCTTTAAATTCTTGGTTGTGGGAGTTCCATGCAGTTCGATTTTCTGACAGTTCTTAGTGTTACTTGTTTTGAGATTTAGTTGTAATTCTTTTTGTGGTTTCATGAGGAGGCGAAGTGTGTCTACCTATGCCTCCATTTTGACTGGAAATGGAAGAGTAACTTTTTGAGGCATGAGACTCTAACGAAGTCAAGTTGCTTTGGGAGATAACATACTTAGAGCTAACTTAGTGTAGGGAGGTGCTCATGAGACCTGGAGGGTGAGGCAGTTTGATCAACATTGGTTTAGGAGTCAGACTGCCACTTCACTGTTGTGTGGATTGGCTGAGTTTTTTATTTTATTTAGTCTTGATTCTTTGTGTGTGTGAATAGTAACTTTTTTTTAAAAATCTTTACAGAAGTTTAATTAGGGTTAGACGATATTATATATATTTGCCTAACATAATCTCTGCTACAGGTTTAGAAGGAGATTTATCATTGAAACTAATGAAGTTTAATGCACCTTATTGCATGGGCCTATCCTAGGCCCTTTTGCAGAAGCCCTAGCAATTTTGATTAATTTTCCTTGAAGAAGGCTCCCCCACATTCTTATATGCTCCTGGCCCCCACAAAATCTGAATTTGCCTTTGGCCACAGGTTAGATTAGAAATAAATGTTAATTTCTCTCTTGTTCAAATGTTGTGATTTCAAATTGTGCCCAACTTAGAAGTACTTAACATTTGAAATAAATACAGAAATAATATGTATTAGGTTGTGGAAACTTTATGAAGTTCAGAAAAGGTTAAATTTCTATAATATCACACCCAGAGTGGACACTTGATATTTTGGTTATCTCTTTCTGGCCTCCTTTATGCCCATATATAATTAACGTTTTTAGAAAGCAAGGTATTCAGTATCATTAAGCATATATTCTTCATTGTCAGCTAATATTACATGAATTATATAATTATATATCACACTGGGTTGGCCAAAAAGTCCCTATGGTTTTTTCCATAAAATAAAAGACTCATGTTTCATTTCACCAATAACTTTATTGATTTGGATATTTTGAGTATGTCCACTACCTCCCATGTGGTATAATGATGATTGTTCTCAATTAATGTCTCGATTTGATTGCTGTCAACTTCAACTGTTCTGCCCGACCGTGGAGCATCATCCAGTGAGAAATCTCCAGCACAAAACTTTGCAAACCACTTTTGACACATTTGATCAGTCACAGCATCTTCTCCACAGCGCACAAGTCTTTTTTTTTAATTTTACTTGTGTTTTTACCTTTCTTGAAGTAATAAAGCATAATATGCCAAAAATGTTGCTTATTTTTCCATCTTCAATATTAAAATGGCTACATAAAAGTTAACCAATTTTGATAAGTTTTTTTAATGCAAGCTGACATGATAGCTATCACAATACAAGCTAAGCTAACAAAATTGTTTCAAATGAAGTTAAAGACAACTAAGCACTATTAGAACCATCTCCTGGAAAAAAACAAATGAACTTTTTGGCCAATCCAATATAATTATCTTCTGTGACATTATTTTGGTTTGTTTAAGTTGACTTTTTATTTAGATTCCATATGTAAGTAATACCATGCAGTATTTGTCTTCCTCTGTCTGGCTTATTTTACTTAATGTAATGCCCTCAAGGTCCATTCATGTTATTGTAAATGATAGGGTTCCCCTTTTTCTCAGGGTTATTATGAATAATACTGCAGTGAACATGGGATTCATAAACCTCTTCCATATTCCAAGAAGTAGAAGTTTTGGATCATTTGGCACTTCCCTTTTCAATTTTGGAGGAACCTCCATATTGTTTTCCCTAGTTGCTGCACCAATTTACATCTCTACCAGCGGTGCACAAGGTTCCCTTTTTACCATGTTGTCTCTAATACTTGTTATCTCTTGTCTTTTTGATGACAGCCATTTATTGTTGTGGTTTGATGTGCATTTTCCTGATAGTGATGTTGAGTACCTTTTTGTGTACATATTGGCCATTTGGATGTCTTTGGAAAAATGTCTATTAGGTTCCTCTGCCCACTTTTAAGCTGGATTTTTTAAAAAAATTTTGTCTACTGAGTTAAGTGAGTTCTTTATGTATTTTGACTGTATGGTTTGCATATATTTTCTCCCATTCAGTAAGTTGGCTTTCATTTTGTTAATGGTTTCTTTTGCTGTGCAGAAGCTGTTTGTTTTGATGTAGTCCCACTTGTTTATTTTTGCTTCTGCTGCCTTTGTTTTGGTGTCGAATCCAAAAATCATTGCCAACATCAATGTCAAGGAGGCTACCCACTATGTTTTCTTGTAGGAGTTTTACGATTTCAGGTCTTAAATTTAGGTCTTTAATCTATTTTGAGTTGATTTTCGTGCATTATGTAAGCTAGGGGCCAAGTTTCATTTGTTTGCATGTGTCTGTCCAGTGTCCCAACACCATTTATTGAAGAGGCTGTCCTTTCCCCATTGTTTATTATATGTGGTGATTAGTGCTTCTCAATCCTAGCAGCATATACCAATGCCTGGGCCTCATCCTCAGAGATTCTGACTTAATGGTCTTTAAAAAAAAAACTCCTCGAGCTCATAAAGTGATTCTACTGTGCAGCTATATAATCTCAGAAACTTGGTCCCAAGGCTGTGTTGCATTTTTTTTTCACTTACAGGGTCCGGGGTTTATTTAAAGCATTTCATTTCCTCTGTCAAAAGTTATATTTTGCTATCAAATTCATTAATCAGCATTTGCTCTACTATTATTTCCTGAGGGCATCTGCATTGGATGCCCTTTGGATATTAATTTTGTCATTCCCAAAGTAATATTTGATGAACACTTGTTATGTACAAAATATTATGGCGTGCACCATGAGACATTCAAGATAAAATCAAACGTGATTTTTCCCTCAATATTCTTGTAGCTGGGAATGGGAAAGGAGATACAAAATGGTGGTGGGAACAAGGGAAGGAAGACAGTGGATTGATGCTAGGCGTGATGGTAGATTACTTCATGGAAATGTGTATTTAACTGAACCTTGATTTGGATCAACAGAGCAATTAATAATCTGTTACTTTAAAAAAGTATTTCATATTTTATAATTACAGTTCACAAGGACAGATTTGATCCTTGTAAATAAAATAAGCTACCAGATAGTTATTCTCATTCTACAGATGAAAGAGTAGCCAAGTCTTAGTTAGGTAACATATCTGGAGTCATAGAGTTGCAAAATGAAAGGTGCAGAACTTTGAACCTAAGTCTTTTCTTTCCATACACTGGAGCCTTCTACTCTATGACATTAATGTGTATTTTATGTGCTTGTTGAATTGGCTCTGACTCTTGGTGACCCTTGAATGAGTGATGTTCACAATGCCCTGTCCTCAACAGCCCTGCCCAGCTCAAGTAGACTCAGACCTATGGCTTCTTTAATGGAGTCAGTCTGTCTCATGTTTGCTCTTCCTCTTTTCCTGCTGCCTTCTGTTTTTCCAGCATTATTGTCTTTTTCCAAAGAACTCTGCCTTCTCGTTATGTGCCCAAAGTAGGATTCTGTTTTGTCATTTTTGCCTTCAGTGATAGTTCAGGCTTAATTTGTTCTCATTTTTGTTCTTTAATTTGTTCTCAGGACTCATTTTGCTCTAGGATCACATTAGAGTAAAGTCAGAAAGCTTAAAACTCTTTAAGATGAGTTTTAGAAATGACTGATTGTTTAGTTTGATTGGACATTATTAAGATGTAAGTACTGAAGCAGTTGAGGATAAAGCTATAGTGAGGTGCGCAGAATAATGGCTCCCCAAGGATGACCATTTCCTAATCCCTAGAACCTGGGAATATGTTAGATTATATAACAAAGGGGAATTCAGGTTGAAGATGAAACTAAGGTTGTTAATGAGGTAAACTGAAAATAGGGAGACTATCCTGGATTGGTGAGGTGCGCCAATGTAACCTTCTTTCAAGTGAGTCTTTAAAAGTGGAGTAGGAAAGCAGAAGAATGAAGAGTCAAAGAAAGAGATAGTGATGGTAGAAGCAAGGTCAGAGTGCTCTAAATTGAGGAGGGCTCAGTCCACCCTTGCTAATAAAGCTTTGGCAGTGGGAGGAAGAAGGTTTTTAACCAAGGAATGTAGTCAATATCTAGAAGCTGGGAAGGGCTAGAAAACAGATTCTTCCTTAGGGCCTCCAGAAAGGTACGGAACCCTTTTTTAGATACCTTGATTTTAACTCACTGAGACCTATTTTGGACTTCTGAATGAGAAAACTGTAAAGTAATGAGTTTTGTTGTTTTAAACCGATAAAGTTGTGGTAATTTGTTGTGGCAGCCACAGGAAGCTTAATACATGTATGAAGACTAATTGGCATGTCATTCAGGCCCTCCCTTGTTAAACTCCAGCCTATCTCAGTTCCACTGTCCAGCAGTGGAAAGCTATGAAATATTCTTGAGCAGAGGTGTAAAAACTATTCTGATGTTTGCTGATTGGAGAAGAGAAGGATTGGAGGGAGAAAAACTAATTAAGATTCTATTATTGGTGCTAGAAATATTTCTTTTGAGTAACTTTTGTCCCTGGAGGTAACACAGAACACACAGGTAAATCTCATTTGTAGATTTGAGAATACCTCCCACTTAGTTTATACATCACGAAAAATCCCATTGTCATTGCAACATTTCAGCTCTTTCCCATTTCCCATGAGAAATATAGGAAAGATGGGAGGACTGGTCTTCACAACCAGTTTGGCCTTGGAAGTCTGACCCATTTTATTCTCTTAAGCTTTTTCATCATACCATAACCCAGAATAACTCTAACGACCAGAAGGTTTGTAAATAAATCTTAGCTTTATTTGATGACTCAGCTCCTGGAGAACTAAGATTTACATTAGCATGTGTTTTTTCAATGCATAATTACTATTTTTTAAAGAAAATTTTTGTTGGTCTTTCTGTAGGCATAAATATATTCTATATCTCAGCTATACAGTAAAGAGTTAAGTAAGTATTGACAAAGCACAAGATTTAAGACAAATGAAAGGAGCACTATTTTAAACTCATTTTATATATTAATATTGTTGCTCACATCCCTCTCAGTTTTTTAAATTTTCTTAAATTAAGCCAAACAAGTCTATATTAAAATGAATGCAAAATTTAAGACATTGAGAATCCTGTTAAACCCTATTTAGCCATTAAACTTTTTTTTTAAGAGCATTGCTCTAAGTGAGCCATTAAACTTTTTAAGCTGCAGAAAGTTCAGAAGTTTTAGGGTTTGTTTGATTTTTTTTAGGATTTTATTTATTCATTTTTAGACAGAGCGTAAAAGGAGAAAGAGAGGGAGAGAAATATCAGTGTGTGGCTGCCTCTTACGCACCCTGTACTGTGGACCTGGCCCACAACTCAGATATGTGCCCTGACCGGAAATTGGACTGGTGACCCTTTGTTTCACAGCCCATGCTCAATCCACTGAGCTACACCAATCAGGGCCAGAAGTTGTTTTTTTTAAGGTGGGCTGTAATATATATATTACATATTCATATTCATATTTATACATTTGTTATATGTATACATTTATACATATAAATATGTTCATATTTATACATTTACTTATGAACATATGCTTAAAAAAGTCAAGGTGATCATAATGAACCACAAATATTTGAAGTCAGGGGCATGTGTGTCCACGCTATCTTACAATTTATTTCTGTATTTAATTTTGATCAGAAAATATTTTTAATCTTACTGTATATATAGTGTATATGATAATACAATCTTTTTAATTAAATAGGGATGGCAGGAGATTTATTCTGAGATATGCAGAAACCTAGTAGCACAAATTAATGTTCCAGTGATGTTTGTTGTGTTCAAATTTGGCCCAATACATTTTGACTAAAGTTTTAAAAATATCTAAATATATTTTTAAAATAAAATTCAAATCAAAGCTTTGCAGAATCCCTGAGAAACTAGTTTGAAAATCTTACTGAATAATTTAATTGCAGCATTGTAAAATGTAAAGTTTTTAGATTGGCTTACTTTTAGATTTTAATTATAATGATTAATGAAATGTAATAGTCATGGGTTTTTTCAAAATTTTGTCTTTTGACTCACTAAGTTCTACAATAAATGTAGTAAAAACCTAGACAAATATCTTGACTATAGGCTGGTTTACTAAATAATAGCTTGAATCATAGTCTGATTCAAGAGTAAGAGAGTTGTTTCTTAGGGTACTAAGAAGCTATTTTTAGGAACTTCTATAATGTATTCTTTGTTTTCAAGGGTACTTTTTCTTTCCAGAAAGGAAGGGTACTTTTTCTAGGCTTTATGAGAAATTGTCTGTCTGAATTTGTCACAAATAGTCAATGACTATATAAATAATTTAGTCCTGTTCAATGAATCATGCACTTTGAGTAAGAGTATCTTGAAAGCCTTTTGTAAAACTAAGTCATCCAGACAAATGGGATATATTTAAGGTAGAACCAAATTGATTCACGTGTTTCCTTTATTTCAAACATGAAGGAAAATTGTGTCTAAACATAGTTAAACATTTAATATATAATTTTTATAATTACCATAATATGTGGTCAGTTCATTTGCTAATGCAACAAATACTTAGGGAGTATTTGCTATATGTCAGGCATTATCATATAGAGACAAAGAAAAAATATTCAAAAACATAATGGAAAAAGAGAAATCACTCCATACTCTACCTTCCAAGGATAACCACTACGTGTACATCTGTTGCATGTATACATATGAACATTATGCTGTATGTCTATTACTTTTCTAATTTAAAATTTTTTAATAAATTGGAATTGCTCCAAATATACTGTGTCAACATAAGAAACATCCAGACCCAAAGAGAATTTTTATGAGTTTATTAGAGCCAAACTGACGATAATTGCAGATAAGCAAAATCTCAATGAATTGAGGAAATGCTTCGCAGAATGGCAGCTTGGCAACTTATTTTATACAGGAGAATAAAAGGAAGCATAAGGAGTGTTACATGAAATCCACTGGTGGTAGATTAAGGGTGCTGGCAAAAGCAAAATGGGTGGAGCTCTGGGGGGAATGTCTGGGATTGGCTAAAAAGGCAAAATAGAGAAACACATCTTCTACACTGATGGTACAGGATAGCTAATAATTAACATTTACAGCACTAAAAGGTGATATTAGGAAGAGGAAGATAACAATGAGGGGCTCTGTGCCCTCACATTCTGGTGGTTGTTACGTGAGAGGTCTGGAAAAGAATACTTTGAACTTTCAAAGTATATTATCTTAGATGCAAAAAAACCCCACAAAAGACACAAAAATATAGGCTCACTTATGGCAAAGATTGACCTTTGTCAAGGAAGGTAGGCCTAGGATGAGACTACGGGCTATGAACTGCTTTTAGTAGGATCTTTTATGTTCAGACCATCCTATGTGGTTACTTTTGGTTGCTGAGTTTGTAAGCTCAGGCCTCCCTGAGCTTGTAACCCCTTTTTCGCCCACAGCTGTTTAATAGCTTGCTTCTTTTCATGCTGTTAATTTTAAAAATTAAGAAAAGACTATAGTTAATATAGTTCATTTAAAGAACTGAAGTATCCATTTAAATTTGAAATACATCATGAAACTGATTTTCCCCGTATTTAAACCAGAACTTAAATCCACTTTAAATTTTTGGCGATTTGGATTTTGTCTAATTCATAAAAATTAGTAATTTAAGATTTACTTGGTTGACTTAAATGTAGAATTTGCATTAAAATACTAAATTTAAGTTTCAGATTCATTGTAGCCAACAGCAAGTACGGTGTCAGGGACTACTGTAATACTGCTTCATATATATTCCTCTATTCCTTACTTCTCTTGTTTTTAGAGGAAATTGAAGCACTTTTGAGTGCTGTAAATTGAGCCTGTAACTGACTGAAATCACTAGTAAGTGGCAGGAGCAAAGATTCCACCCAGACAGTGACTCCATGATTCTGCTATTCTGCCATCATAGCTTTTCTGGTAACTGTATTTTTAATTCAAACATAGTTCGAGTGATTTACCTAGCAGATCAGTGATTTTTAATGTATTTTTTTGCTGTAATATATTCTTTTTATCTGTGCTGCAACCATGTAAAAATTAGCTAGTGAGATGTAATTTATTACCCCCCAACCTCCAGCCTCTCACGCTAATCTTTCCACCATGTGGACCTCCTCCACCCCATCCTATTATGCACGTTAGCTTCCTTAAGCTTAGGTGGGTTGCCTGGGGGTTGGGGTGGCATACCCACAAGCTTTAGTGCAAGTTAGGGCTCTGCTGCGTGTGCAGCAGGGCGGGACCCAGTGTCCTACTGCCCAGTGCGGAGTGCGGGCTGCGGGTCGGGAAGCAGAGCGTGAAGCAGCTGTGTAATCCTCTGGATGCGGACCAGGGCGCTCCCCATTCCCCTTGGCGACCCTCCGATTGGCTGGGCATGGGCACACGTGACCGACATGTGGCTATATTGGCGCAACCCGCCTCGGTGTCACTGGAGACGGAATGGAGGTGCTGCCGGGCTTGGAAATGGGGTAGGTGCTGGAGCCACAATGGCCCGGCTTGCTGCAGAGGGAGGTGGGGACTATTTTTCCTCGTACTGTCTGAAAACTGGTGGTTTTTCTTTGGCACAGGGTTCACCGCCACATGCCAAATGTGGAGGCAGGGGCGTCTCCCTCCCTCCCCCCTTCTACTGCAGCACAGGAGATGGATTTCCTGTGCTTCTGATCCTGGGTTTTTGACAGAAGAGGAAGAAGGGGGGAGGGGTCGCAGTGTTAAGGGGAGGCTGGTGAGAAAGAGCTGTTTTTGAAGCTAAAAGGTTGTTTTTGTTTTTTATAATGCCTGCTGACAAAATAGAGTGGAATAACAGTATCTAAGGAAACGGGTAGAGGACAACAAAGAATGGAGCATATTCATGACCAGGAGCAAAAGCTCTAACCCATTGAAAGGCTTCTTTTCTGGGGACACATGCAGTGGTAGGTAGCCAAAAGAGGGGGATACAAAGCTGCTGCTGATGGCTGATGTGAACTAGTGGAAAGGGCTACTTAGGAGTAGAGGAAGAAGAGGAGGCAGGTACTGCAGAGCTTGAGGATGGTTTTGGTTGAGCGGTGAAATTTTGGTCACCAGAAGTGCATGCTTTTGCACAGCATCTAAATGAACTAACTCCTTGTGAATAGGGTGGCAGAAAGATACCAGCGTCTTTGTTAGTTACAAGGCACAGAGGTAGTGGCTTTTGCAGATGACTGCAGCAGTGCTTTTCTCCCGGTTAGGCTGAAAGGCCAACTGCAGAGGAATAAGAAACCATGCAGCAGTGCTGGTGGTAGAAGTCCATTACAAGAAGCCATAGTTTATCATTGCAACCTGAATAGGAGAAAAAATTACTTGATTTTTTAAGTAGGAAAAATATGAAACTATGAATGTTTCTCAGTAGAATGTACCAGAGACTTTGATTCTACATCTCAAAAGAGGTGCTCAGATTCTTTGCTTGAACATAAATCTTATAGGAAATCTTAAATTATATGTGAAACAGTGGATCTTTTCTTTTGTTAGTATACCTTTATGCCTTTAATTAGGTTATTCAAGAGTAAATCACTTTATTATGTCAATTTCTTTATGAAAAATTATCATGATACATTTTTCACAGGATTAATATTTAAGATCTGTATTTATTAAATGATTTTCTATTACTCTTTGGTCACTTTTAGATATCATTGAATAAAGTCTACTGGCAAATATTCTAAATTAAGTCACCATGGCTTTTCTTCTAGATGTATTTCTGTTTAGTGAACATTCATAAGATGCACTCTTGATATAATGTGTTTTCATTGTACTTAAATTGTTTTTTGCTTTACTTGAATATCTAAAAACATGTTTTGGGATTGATGAGGTTTTAAGTGGATTATCTTCATAATGATTTATGGTAGCCAGCATGCCACACCTCCCTATTCCCTGAACAGGATGGACGGCACTGGCTTTGTAAAGCCCTCCAGGATTAGTGACAGTATCTCTTAAGTAGTGCTTACCTAACAGAAAACCTGGAGAAAAACTATGATTTTGTTTCAGTGACATTTTTTAAGATAATAAGGACTTGGTCTTGAGTAAATAAGACCATAAACTTTTCAATGATCAATTAAAGCAATTTTATTCTTTTAAAAAAATATTTCTGCTTTAAGAATTATGTATGACAAGGTTGATAGTCCTTAAGATCTCTTTTTAAAATGTGATGGAAACTATAGCTAGAATTAAAGATGTCACATTAAAATTCCAAATGAAATGCAATTCAATTCTTTGAGCCCTGATTAGTATAGTCTTTCAGAGTTTATGATTCTTATTTTTACATATATTATCTCATTTTACTATTTAAACAGCTCAGTATTGCATTATTTCCATTTTAAATGTTAGAGTACTTCTAATTAGGTATGATGTGATTTTATCCAAGGTCATTTATTGTATAGGATGTAAGAAACTTAAATAGTCTATTCAATTCCAACTCTATATGGCTATTTTAAATAATGTCTCTTACTCAGTAACATACAAAATAGTATATAACAAATTATTTGAACAACAATGTAAATCATTGACAAATCGTCAAATGAAAAAAAATATCAACTTGGTTATGTGTTTTTAACTGCACTATAAGAATGCTTTGTAAAATACTTGGTAGCCAAACAATTGGAGAGGTAGCAGTTTTTGTAATGACATTCATAACATACTTTTTTTAGATCATCTTATTAATCATATGCACACTTATAAATAAAACAGCATTAGTTTGAGGTATTATTTTTAAGAATTAAATAAGAAATAAAGAACTAAAATAAGAAAAGTTATTTTCCCCTTATATGAACTACCTAATATAAGACAGAACTATTGGCTTTAGCAGTCTTTGAAATTATTCAGAACTATTGGCTTTAGCGGTCTTTGAAAGTATTCATTGTTAGTTGATATGGCCAGAATTGAGCTAGTAAGGAATTCAAAATTACTTAAGTATGCCTATGAACTGAATCAAGGCTATTTATTGGTGCTTTTATGCATAAATTGTTTTGTGGATTTTTATTTTACCATTTTTCTCTATTTTTACTGTTACTAATTTCACATAATTTAACCAATCTTTTCATATTAAATGTTCTCTTTAATTTTGAGTTTTCTTATAACAGAACAATGTGAAATGTTATTTGTTTTGCTAGCTAAACACAGATTGCTTTCACTGCTTCTGGGATATTTAAAAGTTTGATCATCTAAAATATCTTCTAATTTAAAGGAACATAGTGGTTTGTTCTTGGAAACACTGTACCTTGTGAACTCTCCTAGGAATCCTTAATACTCCTGAAAAGTAAATTACTTTTGAAATATTAAGTATCTTGAATGTAAAATGAGAAGGTTAGATGAAAGATTTCTAGATCTTCTAGTTTTAATAGTCAGTAATCTGTGGTTCTTGATTTCTATGGGGTCAACTGTTAGAAAGTTACGCCAGCTCCTATTTAGGTACAGGTGGCATCTTGTATGTTATGTAATAGATGTGTTCTCAGAAATTGTTTTGTAAATCAAATCCAATTTGTGACATAAACAGTCCATAAAAGGCAAGCATTCTCGCCTTTATTCTCATACTGAACTTCTACTTCCCTTACAAGCACTCATTCAAATGTGCTCTTAAATATGTGTTAATTCTTGTGAAATATTTGGTATCATTTTGTGTGCCTGTTTTTTTACACTTAAGAGTTTTTTATTGTGGTAAAATAAACACATAAAATTTACCATATTAACCATTAAAGTATATCTGTATTTGTCATTAAGCACATTCACATTGTGAATGTACCACCATTTGTCCCAAGAACTTTTTCATTTTCCCCAACTAAAACCCTACCCATAAACAGTAACTCTATTTTTCAATGCCTCTAGACCCTGGCAAACCACCATTCTACTTCCTCTGTCTATGAATTTGACTTCCCTAGGAACCTCATATAAGGAGAATCATACAATATTTGCCTTTTTGTGACTGGCTTATTTCACCTTAGAATAATATCTTCAGTTCATCTATGTTGTAGTGTGTGTCAGAACTTCCTTCCTCTTTAAGGCTGAATAATATCCCATTGTGTGTGTGTGTGTATTTTGCATTGTTTATCTGTTTATCTGTCGATAGATACTTGGGTTGCTTCCAGCTTTTGGCTATTATGAATAATTCTGCTTGTGAACATGCTGTTTCAGTCCCTGCTTTCACCTCTTAGGGATATGTACCCAAATTTATGTTTATAAAATACATAATTTTTCACCATTTTGAACTCAGTAGTGTTTTTAAGATCTGTTTTACTTTATGACCACCTAGTTTGTAGGGCTGACTGTATGGTATCGTGTTCTGTAATATCTGTCAGTATTCCCCTAGTGAAGGTTCTAGGTTCTTGTCAAATCTCTTATGCCACAAACACTGCTGTGGTGTACACTTGTACATGACTACTTATAGACTATTACGTATCATTATACAGTGGGACCTCGGTATTCATTGTTAATTCGTTCTGGAACTTGTAACAAGTGCTGAAACTGACAAGTGCTGAAAATGACAAGTACTGAAACATGTTTTATTATTTTTCTTATCAAAATGCGACGAGTAGAGTTTGACGAGTTCTGAAGCCAACAAGTACCGAGGTATGACTGTATAACAAATTACCCCAAATCTTAGTGGCTTAAACAATAAATATTTATTATTTCAGAGTTTCCATGGTGCAGAAATTCAGAAATGTCTCAGCTGAGTGGTCTGGCTCAGAATCTCTCATGAAGTTGCTGTCTCTCAGCCAGGGCCACAGTGAAAGCTTGACTAGACTGGAGGATCCATTTCCAAGATGGCTCACTTACACAGTTTTTTCCTCCTGGTTACTGGCAGGAGGCCTCAGTTTCTTGTCAGGAGCCTCTCCACTGGACTGCCAGAGTGTCTTACTGACATGGCAGCTGGTTTCTTCCAGTGATCATAGAGGCAAAGAGCAAGGAAGAAGCCATTTATGACATAGTCTCAGAAGTAACACCATCACTTCTATCGTATTCTCTTTATTAGAAGTAACTAAATCCAGCAACGCAAGAGGATATCAATTGAGCACCACCTTTTGAAGGTGTAGGGTTAAGGAAATTATGGGTATATTTAAAGATAACTACATGGACCAATGAAAAGATTTCACTGGAATTTATCTGTAGGAGAGAGATCACTGGATCATAGGGCATTTTTTTTTTCCTATTGCTGTTGTAACAAATTACCACAAACTTCAGTGGTTTAAAACAACACAAACTTATTATCATACAGTCCTGGAGATCAGAAGTCTGAAATGGTTTTCACTGGACCAGAATTGAGGTAGTAGCAATGATGCACCTCCTCCAGAGGCTATAGGGGAGAATCCATTTCCTTGCCTTCTCCCAGCTTCTAGAGCCCACCTGCACTCCTGGCTCGCGGCCCCGTCCTCCATCTTCAGTGCCCGCAGCAGCACACTCAGTCTCTCTCTGACTCTGACCCTCTGCTTCTCTCATCACCTGTCCTCCTCTGACTCCGCTCCTCCTGCCTTTGTCTTACTACAGCTCTCGTGATCAGATTAGATCCACGTATATAATAAGAAAAATCTCTCCATATTGGAAACCTCAGTTAATCACACCCGTAAAATTTCTTTAGCCGTGTAAACTAACACATTCAGGGATTAGGACAGGAAGATTTTGTAGAGCCATTATCCTCTCTACTGTAGTCACACACACAGGTTTTTTTGTTTCCTTTTTTAAAGCTGAAGTGTTGAATATTTTTGTTGCTTATACTTTGTAAAAGAATGTTACTTTTGGATAAATACAGACTTTCATTTACCAGATTTGTTTCAACTATAGTATAGTATATAATGGTCACTAAGATGGGAAGCAGATACTCAACGAAGAGTATCGAAATATATTTTCCACTAGCTATTTTTAGATTCTTGGTCATATAATCACATAATTGATGTCAGTTTATGAGCTACTTCTGATATAGTCTATGATAGAAACTGAGAAATGTTAGAGCAACATGGCCTTGTACCCCTGTTATCCACCATTTTTGTGGATATCTATCCAAACCTCTTCTTCCCTACACTGTGAGGTAACCTAGCCACCATGTGGTTCCGGTCATATTTATGCGCGTACCTCCCTCTTTTCCTTGATTCCTCCACGATACATTTCAGCTAAAGTAGACTGTTGTCTCTTCTCCCAAATAGACACTGTTTTTCCAGTTGGAGCTTTGATCATTTTGTTCCTTCTTATGGAATACTGTCCTCTCACCTTTATGTGTGTTCCATCATGCTATCTCTCAAGTCCCTTCTTAAATGGCTTTTACATTTTGAACACTTCCCTTAATTTTCTCAGCAAGGTGTGACTGCCATAGAATTCTGTCAGTGCTTTTGTACACAAATTTGCCTTTGAATTGTAGGTAATTTGTATCTTAGCCTGTAAGGGTTTCCTGTAAGTCAGAACTTGAGCCAAGCAAGGCCTTGTGTGAAATTCTTTCTGAAGTGATCAGGGAAGAGGAGTAGAGGCCTAGAAGGAGTTAAATAGTAATGAAGGGCAGCCAGTATAAGCCTGTGCTCTCAAGTTGGCTATCACTTTGGACAACTGTGGCTTGATCTGCCAGGACCTTCTGAGGAACCAAATAGAAGTGCCCACCCAAGAGAAAGAATTATATATACTAACAGCCATTCCCCTTTAGTCAAGTGTTGCTCCATCAAGTGTTTACTGTTTTATAGTTTGTACATGCAGAAATGCTGGGGACCCACGCTGGGGTGTCACAGATGGCCTAAGACAGAAAGCAAAAGATGCCTGGTGCAGTTCATGTGCTTTCACTCTACATCTGCCTTTGAGCTGATGATGCAGCAATGACGAGTTCAAAGTGAGCCAAGAGAATGGAAGGTGGGACATAAACATCTGATATATTTGTATACTGATCCTAGTTGCCCTTTCTATTGGAATATTACTACTTTGCTAAATAATAAGATACTTAAGAAGAAGGAACATGTCAATTTATCTTCTCCCCTCTATTAGTTTTGTAGGGCTGTCATGACAAAGTGCCACAGACTGGTGGCTTAAAATTATAGAAATCTGATAAGAACAGATACTACACTTGATCTTAGCTAAAAGGCCAAGAAGGACACTGGGACCAAAGAGGAGTAAGATCAAGGGTGGGGAATGGGGATGGCTGGGGTGGAGAGGAATGGTGGGGGTAAAATTAAGACAACTGTACTTGAACAACAATTAAATTAAAAAGTTATAGAAATGTATTACCTCACAGTTCTGGAGGCTAAACATCTGAAATCAAGGTGTCAGCAAGGTTGGTGCCTTCTGAGGATGCTTAGGGAGATTCTTTTCTGTGCCTCCCTCCCTAACTTCTGGTGGCTGCTGGCAGTTTTTGGGTTTCTGTCTCCATTGCCCCATTATGTTTTGTTGCTGTCTCTGTGTCCATTTCTTCACTGGGCCTTCTTTAAAGAATACTAGTCACTGGATATAGGGCCTATCTTAATCCAGTAAAACCTCATCTTAACTTAATTATATCTGCAAAGATTCTGTTTCCAAAAAGGGTCAAGTTCACAGGGACCAGGGATTAGCTACCTGTGATTCAGCATATCTCTTTGAGGAGCACAATCCAACCCACAAAACCTCTTTATAATATTTGCATGATGTCTTATAAATAATAAGCTTTCAAATATTTAGCCATGAGAAAAATCCATCATCTTACTTTTCTAATGGGAAAGTCATCTTGGACATTCTCTGAATCTGTGCCCTTTTATTCTGTTCTTTGCTCTCTATGACTGATAAAGCACTGTTTCTGTTTATTCTTGCATGTATTTATCTTTTGTGGCTGCCACTTGATGAGAATTTATAAGAATTCTCAAAGCTTTATGAGAATTACAGATGCTAAGTATTCGATATAATACACTTGTCTTAAAGGTGGGGAAACAAAACTCACCAAAGTAAAGTGGAATAATTAGAGAATAGTTAATAAAGAACAAAAACAAACCGATGGAAATAAGAGGATATAATTAGTAAAGAGAAATACAGAAATAGAAAACAAATTAGTAGAAAGGATATGTACACCAAAAGTTAATTTTTTTGCTAAAAACCAATAAAATAGATGAAACCCTATAACACCTGATTAAGAGAACAAAAGACAAAACCAAAAGAGCATGAATGGGATAGGAAACAAATTTTAAAATAAGAGACTATATCCAACTCTGTAGTAGTAGACTTGAAAAGCTGGAGGGAATGGATAATTTACTGGTGAACTATTAATCACATTGATACAAGAAAACACATCTAACCACGTAAGAAATTTCAAAATACTTAAAAATCTTTTTTCTAAAAGGATATCTTCTGATCTAAATTCTAGCTGGTTTTCAAGAATAGATAAATTATTCAAACTATTCTAAATCATATAAGATTAAGGTGGGAAACCTACCAACTCATTTTATAAACTTAGCATAAACTTAATTCAAAACATTATTTTTAAATACTATAAAAAATTTAAAGTATATATTGGTTTCTCATTAAAAAATTCCATGTGTTGCCCTGGCTGGTGTAGCTCAGTGGACTGAGCGCAGGCCTGCGAACCAAAGCATCACTGGTTTGATTCCCAATCAGGGCACATGCCTGGGTTGCAGGCCAGATCCCCAGTATGGGGTGTGCTAGAGGCAACCACACATTGATGTTTCACTCCCTCTCTTTCTCCCTCCCCCATCTCTCTAAAATAAATAAATAAAATCTTAAAAAAAAAAAAATTCCATGTGTCCCCTGGCTGGTGTAGCTCAGTGGATTGAGCAGGGTCCTGCGAACCAAAATGTCAATGGTTCAATTCCCAGTCAAGGCACATGCCTAGGTTGAGGGCCAGGTCCCCAATAGGGAATGTGCAAGAGGTAACCACACATAGATGTTTCACTCCCCCTCTTTCTCCCTCCCTTTCCCTCTCTCTAAAAATATACAAATAAAATCTTTTTAAAAATTTCATGTGAAATATTGAAAAATGAACAAACTGATAAAGTAATAAAACATGAACAATATAGGGTTTATTGCAGGAATGGAGGTGGGGTCAAAATGAGAAACTCTTATAATTGATGGCATCAGCAAATAAAAGAAAAACTGTATGGCTATATGTTATATCAGAAGGTTGTGTTAAAAAAAAAAAGTATTTAGAAGCCACTCCTATTAAGAAATTTACCCTGCTATTTTTACCGGGCTTGCAGTCCCGCTCCCCGTAATGTACAGAGGCAGAGGGAAAGGGCTTCGGCCCCCTCGGTGTCACCTCTTCGGTGCCGACAGTTTCCAGTCGGTGGTTCTATCCTCAAGCGCTGGGAGACTTGGTAAAAAAAGGAAAAAGGTAAAAAAGGTAAAAAAAAGGAAAATAAAAAATTTTAAACAAAAGGAAAATACCCAAACATGTTAAAAATAGTTACTGAAATGGACTATTAAATGGTTAAATACTAAACTATTCCTATTAAAATCAAGAATAAGATCACTGTTGTTCAAAACTATTTTTAAGTTTTAAGCTAACAGTAAAACAAGGAAAAGAAATAAGGTATAAATATTGGGAAAGAAGGGACAAAATTACCTTTACTTATGGATTAATGTGATTGCATATCCAGAAAATCCACAAGAAAAACTATTAGAATTCATAGGATAATTTTATAAGTGACTGTAATAGCAGTATCTGGTATGGAATGGTGGTGTTTTACCCACAGTAAATCAAACAACAACAAAATGGAAATAAATGTGATACAAAAGGCATGGGACCTTTTCTTAAAAAAATACTATAGAAAATTTGATTGAAGGGCCTTAATTATTCATGACACACAGAAGAGAGGTAAGATTTAGTATCATAGAAGTGTAATCTTTTTCAATTTAAATGTAACATAGTTACAGTTCTAAGTATACATGAGAAGATAGCATATGATAAGAGATTGCATTTCCATTCAGTGGAAAAGAAATAGTTTGTTTCATAAATAGTGCTGATGTACTTGGTTATGCATGTGGAAGGCAGTAAAGTTAACTGCTACACTCATACCATATACAAAAATTAAACTTCTATATGAATTTAACATTTTCATGTATAAACAATTTCTGATGCAAGCTGGTGAATTAGTCACTCACATTTACCACCTCTTTCTCCTAAGATTCGATCAGTGACAGTTAAAAAGTTTTTTAAAAAGATATGTGCTTACATTACCACAGGGTGAGAAGAAGCCAAAATGAGATTTCAACAAATTTCTGGAAGATGAACAAATAGTGGAAATTAAAAACGATTGCTTGAAAACAATCAAGGACCTTAAAACTTCCTAGTTTTCTGTTCTTTCCAAGATAGCAGATTACTTCCTTTTATTTAGAAGTAAAATACTAATATTGAGAATTTCTCAATAGCCTTTGAAATTATTTGGGCTACTTTGGGATGTTTGAAAACCAGAATTGAGAATTCATGTTTTGGGCCAGGGGTCTGAAAACTGCCACTGTTTATGTAACCTAAGTGTTATTGAAACAGTTCATGCCCATTTTTTTTTTTTTTTTTGCATATTTTCGATGGCTGCTTTTGTGCTGCAGCGACAAAGTCAAAGTAGTTTTAACAGAAATCATAAGGCCCACAAAGGCTTATTTATCATCTGACCCTTGCAGAAAATGTTTGCCAACCCCTGTCCCAGATCATTTTGGTAGCCTTCTTGGAGCTTACCTTCACTTATGATGGTCTTGGATGGAATCCAGCCAATGTATATAGCCCTTTATAGAATGTAAGGAAAGAAAGAGGTTAGGAGAAATATAGCAGACAGGAGACTGAATATCACCACTTACGGTTTCTTAGTAGAGAAGGGAAAGAGAAATATAATGGGAAGATAAAGACTCATTAAATAAAGAGAAAGGAACTAAAAATGCATAAGATGCATTCTGCTTTGAATTAAAATTTTTTTGTATAGTGATTTTTTTCTTTCACAAACTGGATAAATTTTCATATTTCTTATTTCTGTTTCTTCCTTTCCAATCATTATTCTTTCCTTTTTAAACATTGACTATGCTAATTAGGACAGCCAGGATTGTGTTGAGTGAAAATGGCAATAGTAGACATCTTTACTTGTTCTTGATGTTTAAAAGAATGCCTCTAACATTTCACTGTTAAAGAGTGTTATCTACTGTAGGTTTTTTGGCAGTTTCCCTTCTATTTCCACTTTATTAAGAGTTTTTATCTTGAACAGATGACTTCTATCAAATGTTTTTTCTTTGTCTATGGAGATAATTATAAGGTTTTTCTCCTTTAATGTTTTAATGCAATGCATGACACATAAAGGATCTAATGTTAAACTAACCTTGCATTCCTGGGTAAACTCAGCTTGACTGCTATAGTTTCTTTACTGTATACAGCCGTATTCTGTTCCGTGATATGTTGTGTAGTATTTTTGTTTCAACATTTATGAGTGATACTAGTCTATAATCATTCTTTTTCACACTACCTTTGACTTTTGTATTGCAATTATATCGACATCATAAAATGTATTGGGGAGATATTTCCTATATTTCTATTCTTGGAAAAGTTTGTATAAGGTTGGTATGATTTGTTTATTAATTTTGGTAGAAGGTGTCTATACAACTATTTGGGTCTGGTGGGTTTTGTTTGTTTTGTGTTGGGAGGAGGAGAGAAAAAACACCTATTGCTCCAATTTTTCAATAGTTATAAAACTATTAAGGTTTTTTATTTCCTCTTAAATCAGTTCCTCCTCTACTCCCACCATAGAATTTTGTTCATTTTATATGTTTGGACTCTTCTCTCTCTCTAATCATATGAAGAAGTTGTTTCAAAGAACCAACTTTTTATTTACTTTTATTTACTTTTATTTTATTTATTTTTGCAGAGAGAGGAGAAAGGGGAGAGGGAGAGAGAAAGAGAAACATCGATTTGTTGTTCCACATATTTATGCATTTCTTAGTTGATTCTTGTGTGTGCCATCACCGGGGATCAAACCTGCAACCTTGGCTTATAGAGATGACTGAGCTAAGCTACCAGGGCCCAAAGAACCAACATTTTGCTTTGGTCTTCAAACTCTACAAAAGGGTATACAATGAAAAGGAGGGCTTCTTCTCAGCAGAACTCAGACCTTTTTTCCAGAGGCAATGACTACTTTTTTAATATCCTTTCAAAGACTTTTTTATTCTTATACAATCCTTTTATTTTTACTAGAACAGCATGGACCATATGAGACATTGTGATCAGCACACTCCTTTTGTTTCGGTTGTTTTATTTATTTATTTTTTTGCATTAACATCATTCTTTCTAATGCCAGTAGAGTATTCCACTGCATGGATGCATCCTATTTATTTAAAAGAAATTATGCTTTTACACCAAATAAATAGTTCTTATTTGTTTGAAGTACCCTAAGAACCCATTCTGTTACTCCTACTCTGGTAACGGACATCATCACTTCAGAGAGCTCCAGTTGGCCCTCCATGTGCCTTAGACTTGCTAATTAAAAGTGAAATGTTTGTTTCTCCATAACATCCTCCTTGGAAGAGTATATATTCTATTTAAGTATTTTTAATTTAAAAACAAAACTATTTCGAAAATTTAGATGCTATACAATGTTTTAAGTCTCTTTCTTTTGTAACTAATTCTAGTATGAGGAATAGATGCAATTTTATCTTCTTCCTCATGGCTGCCCTGTTTCCCAATGCCACTTTATCTAAAGCCCATCTTTTCACATGTGTTTGTAATGCTACATTTATCATTGCTAAATGTGCATATATGTACTTCTGGATTTTTTTACTGTGTTTCAATGGTTGATCTATTCATAATACCTGTGGCATAGGCATTATGATACCACTTTTAAAAATCTTTTTCTTTTTAAGTAAATTTGGACTTTAAAAAGAGTTGGAAAATAGTATGAAAGTTTCTTTATACCCTTCACTCAGCTTCCCCTAATGTTAAAATCTTACATAATTAATAAAACTAAGACATTGACTTACTGGCATAGTACAGTTAACTACATACTATTTCACTTGAAAAGGTATTATATAGTATTTTAATGGGGGTAGGTGTATTCCTCTTGCTCTCCTATTTTTGTTAGTTTAGTTTATTTCAAATGTCTAGCTGCAGAAAACAAAATAAAAACAAACTTTATATAGTAATTTACTGGGACTATGTGAAATTTATAAATTAACTTAGGGAGAAACAACATCCTTATACTGAATCTTCCTATACAAGAACAAGGTATGTCTTTCCTTTTGTTGAAGTCTACATTAGTATTATTCAGAAGTATTTTATAGTTTTCCTTCTATATGTTTTGGACACTTTGTTCACTTTATGCCTAAGTATTTTATTATTTCCTTAAATTATAAAGGGGATCTTTCATTTCATCGCCTATCTGGTGTCTCTTTGTACCTATAAAGGAAACATTTCTGTATATTTTGTGCGATGGTACATTACTAAATTATTTTTTTATAGTAGTATTTAGTTGGTTCTTTTGGATATTCCAGGTACATAATTCTATCACCTGCCAATAGTATTCCCTTCTAATTTCATTCCTTTGTGTTGACTAGTATTATGAGAAATACATTGATAAAAATGGGCATTCCCTGACTTTAGGAATATATCTAATTTTTCCACATTAAGTATGGTGCTGACTTTGGGGCTGATACATATCATGTTAAAGAAGTGTTCTTTTCTATTCAGTATTTTCAACAACAATGGGCATTGAATTTATAAAACATCTTATCTTTGGAATAATCATTTTTTCTCTATGTAGGTCTATTAATATGTTAAATGATTTGTATTGTAAATTTTTCATCTTTAGGGGGAGGCCAGTTTTGATAAATATATTTTCTAGTAAATTATTTTGTTTAGGTTTTCAAATTTATTTGCGTGCAGTTGAGCAAAATAGTCTTTTGTTATTGTTTGGTTTCTTCTCTTTCTGTTGGTATTTTTCTCTTATTCATTACCATCTAAAAGTGCTGGCAAATACATCTTTTTTTTTTAATTCATTAAAACAAAACAGTAATAGCAACTTCACATGTAACATATTTTTTAAAAAGTGATCCCAAACTTCTTGAATTAGTAATAATGAGTCTTCTACAGTTAATTCCAAATGAGTATCCCCTGCCTTCCTGAAATATTTCTCTCTCATTGCATCAATTTCTTAGGATACTTTTAAATTTGTTTTCCAGTGAACATTTATATAAAAGTCTAGACAACTGTGCTTTTGCTTTCTTCTTTCCCCTCCACTTATGGGGTGGTGATCTCTTTAGTGGGCATCTTTACTACAGAAAAACAAATATGGATGTTTGTATACTGTCAATAAAGTGAAAGATTCAGAGGTTTTTCCCATTTTATAAATTTTGATTTTTTAAATGTTGTTGAGTAACTTGCATTTAAGCTGTATTTGATGTGAAATTCTTGTGCTTGTATAAAAGGCATTCTGAAGTAAATTTATGACTTCTCAAATTTTGCCTAAAGCAATTTTGAGTTAGGGAGGGGTGGCCACAGTATCCTAAAAGCATATAAGGTAGACTACATATTACTCCACTAAACAGCTTATTTTTCTGGTAAAATTATATAAAATATTTGCTTTTTAGAACAAATAACTTTAATGATTGTCATTCTAGAAAGGGAAGAAAATATGACAGAATGTTTTAATTGCCCATCTGAGGGGCTGAATGTTTTTCCTTCTGTCAAAGAGCACTTTTAATACTTTGGCTTCTCTTGCCCATCTGGCTCTTTTTGTGATTGTGTAAGGCAATATCTCTCTTAACATACCTATCTCTGTGTTATTAACCTTTCCTCTTACTTTGTTTTATTATTTTAGTGCAAAATTACCTGTTAAAATTTTATTTGAAATAAAGAATTCTAGGTCTTAAATTCTGTCAGATTTCTACCTCTGTAACATGGCTGTTAATGTACTATGTATTCCAGACCTGCTTACTAATGATATGGTGTAAACATTTCTCCTTCATTTTTGAGATGTCTCCTCTGTCATTTTCAAGAGGGTGAATTACTTCTTCACCTCTTGTCCATTGGTGGGAGGCGCTCAGGGTCTTCTAACTGTAGATCAACAGTAAATCTTAATAAGGAAGTTATGTTACATACCCAGTTTCATAATATAACTTATATTTACATAGCACTTTTTAATCCTGCCTTTCTTTCTTAATTTTAACCAAATCCCTGTAAATTGTATTTGAGCAGGTAGTAAATGTCCATTTTACAGTTGGTAAAATGAATTAAAAAGAAGGGGCAAAAAGGTTAAATCACAACCAATCCTGAAATTAAGACCCAAGTCTCCAAATAAAAGTCTAGTGCTCTGTCTTTTCAATCATAAAGACTTCTCTGAGTGATCCCCACCTCCCAGTACTTCCGTTCCTCCTCAGGTGACAGTAGGTTGTACCAGGTTCTAGCCATTGGAGAACTGACCAGACCTGAGTCCCTTGATTTCCCTTGTTGGTGAACTCCATTATTGTCCTGACTAGCCAGTGTTACAACTGGTGTGCCCTATTTTGTATAGTGGATTTTATTATAGAAGAATTTTTCATATCAGGATCTTTAAATATTGCTTAAATACAAATTTTGCATTACTTTTTACCTCTTAAAGAATTATGATAGGCAGATTTTATTTCTTCCAAACTGAGTTTGGGATTAAACTAAATAGAAAATTAAGGTCTTCCTAACTTACTTAGTCTCAATATAACTCCTAGCATTCTATATTTCTTCATGCCAAGGACCTCTTATTACCTGGCTGTCTTCTATGTATTTTCTTTTTTCCACTCTTTTTTCAAAGTCATAGGATTAACCGCCAGTCCCTGTTTCACTTTTCTTTGACAATCTCTACTCCTAATCCATTTTGGACAACCTCTAATCCATTTTCTACAGGTGTCTTTTGGCCTGGTCTGAGCACAGTGAGTTCCAACACCTCATATGCCATGGCTCGGCCTATTATAGTCATCCTTTTGAATAAATGTAACAGTCTAACTTTATAGTAGTAATTCTTATTTATCATCTTCCTATCAAAAAAGATTTGAAGTCTCAGTCTAATGCTCTCCTGTGTGTCTGTTTTATTAAACGACTGCCTTTTGAAGAGGCCTGCTCAACTTGAGAACCACTCCATTGGTAGTCTTTAAACTAGCTTTTCATCAAATGAAAAGCGGTGGAAGGTACTACCCAATCTCATCAATCCATTCTGGCTCTAAAATTCTGAGACTATTGCACGAAATTCAGAATTAAATTAATGTTACTAATATAAATAAATTTCTTATCAATAATTATACTTCCTATGTTTTGCCTATTAAACCAGGTAGAATACTTTTAAAACCCTGAAAAAATTCTAACCTGATAAAAATCTCATCCACTGTGAAATCACAGATGTATTCAGACACTACTGAAGTTCTCTTCTATTTTAGTCCTGTTCATCTTCAATGAAGACTCCATTGTTCCATCCTCTTAGATGCTATTACTTGGACAATGTTGTTCTGAGACTTTAACTAGCATATTAATAAAATTCTTCTTAGTAAATGTCTCAAGAGTTTTATTTCTTTACCCCTTTCTTTGTAAACAAGCAGCCACTATATTTTTAGTAGTGAATTTCAAAATCCTTTTTAACCTTATAGGTCCAAGGGTAGCCAAGGATGGCTGCAGCTTCATATGATCAGTTGTTAAAGCAAGTTGAGGCACTGAAGATGGAGAACTCAAATCTTCGACAAGAGCTAGAAGATAATTCCAATCATCTTACAAAACTGGAAACTGAGGCATCTAATATGAAGGTATCAAGACTGTGACTTTTAATTGTAGTTTATCCATTTTTATTCAGTATTCCTTCTTGTAAACTTGGGGTTAGACATTTCACTTACTTAAAAGTATATTTTAAGTTAAGCTAATATGTAAACTCTTTTCTTACAAATATTAACATTTATACTTTTAAATAAAATGTATTGAATTCATCCAGTGAATCATATAAAGAAAATACGTGTAAAACCTCAGAAAGTAGTTAGTTCTTATTTTTAAGCTTAAGCATCACTTTAATATCACTCTGCTGAGTCTGGGTGTTTTATGTAATTCATAGAAGCTAGCTCAATTATTAAATATGGCCTTCCTCCCCACACTGTCAGATCTTGTTGCCACTTAAATGCTGCATTGCTAGATCATCAAGAATATTAGGGTGTCCTAGTGGGAGGAGTCTGAATGAAAGTCAGTACCTGGTCCTGTTCCTGGTGTTGTCACAAGCCAAGCTGCATCACGTTTAGGCCCTCTTCTAGACTTACATTTAGGTTGCCTTATTAGGTAAATACAGGCATTGCACTACCCTAGAGGATTTCCATGGCACCTTCAAGCCCTAAAATTGATTTGCCAATTAGCATTGAAAAGCTGTATAATCTCCAAGAAGAGTTATGAAATATTTAGTCTACAGTGGAGAAAATATGTTCTAATTTGAAAATAATTGAGGTTAAAACTTTAGCTGTTTTAATTTTTAATTACATAGATTTTCTTCTCTCTCAATTTAATAATAACTTTTTAGAATAGATCATTAATAAAACACTTACTTCCTTCCCTTTAAAAAAATTCTTCCTGCTTTAATGTTGTCTGCCCCTAGGCTATTTTAACATCTGGGTTCTTGACCCTGTTCTTTCTGTCTGTTCGCTATTCCTATTTCTTATTCATTGTCTATTTTCTTCGAAGTCCTTTTTCTATGCATTTTGAGGTTTCCCTTATTCTTCAAGCTTCTATTTATCACTGAACTGTTTTTGCTCCTCTCTTACCCTTTGTATTCAGTGTCATAGCAGTTCAACTTTTTTTACTCATATATACTATTCTATCTGTCTGTCTGTGAATCATTTCTGCTCTAATTGCCTATTTCTGTTGTAAAAACTATCCCCAGCAATGACAGATCTCCAAGATATCTACCTCAAATCCTTCTGGAAATAAGACTATAAACAAACATTTTCTTACCACAAACTATGGGTGGCCTTAAAAACAGTTGAATTGATTACTTAATAGGTTAAAAAACGAATAGTTTGGTATTTCAACACGATCAACACAATGTATCTAAAATTGTTTTGCATTGCCTGTGTTTTTAGGTGTTGTATACAAAATTAAGAATTCCCTACAGAACTACTCTTTCATCTACTTTGCAGAGAGCTCTTGGCTGGCCTATCTGAATGTCTGCTTTGTAGTGTAGAGCTCTGGGATGGATTTTAAAATTTTTAACTACTTAAACACATTCAAAGTCCTTTTGGGGGGACATTTTAACCTATCCTTAGATCCTTCTGCACGTTGAAGTGAAATGTTAGCATGAATAACAGACCCTTAAATTTCTATAATGTAATATCAGGTTGGCAACTTATTTGGGTGATACAATACATCGTGAATATTGGCATTTAAGATATATCTGAATGCAACCATGAATTGATAATTACTCAGCATGTGCCCCTGCAAGACATCCTTGCTAATCCATCCCCTCATTGAGGATTGAGCATATGGTATCATAGCAGTTATATAACCTATAAGGAAATTATTTATGTATCTCCTCCTTAAGATGCTTTAAGCTGTTAAAGAGCAGAAACCATGACCTCCTTATTTTGTTTTAGAAAATCGATTGTGAAAAGACACTTGGAAACATTGTCACTTCCTTGATTGGATTAAAGTTTACGCAAAACAATGGTTATTCTTCCTCCTCCCAAAATCACGTACTAGACCAGAATACATTGTACAATCTAGAATCATGTTTCCTAATCATTAAGCTATTTATCCCAAAGAAAGGCTAGTAGTACCATCTAGTGGCGAAAGAGAATACTGTTTGATGTTGATTAAATAGCATTGATACAAGCTATACAAATGTTTTTGTGTGACACAGCAACACAGGTGCACAATCCCGTGAGCACTGACTGTATATGTGAAAATATTAAGGAAATGTTTGTTTTTTAGGTATAATTATGATGTTGTTGTGTTTAGAAAGAATCCCTGTTTAAATATATGTATTGAAATACGTGTATTTACAGAAGACATGACATGATGTCTGATAATTGCTTTCAAAATAAATCTGGGTGGAAGTGGGGAAATGGAGAAGAAAGCAGGTGTGTGTGTAGATGAAACAAGACCATGAGTTGATAACTGTTGAAGCAGGATGTGAAGATATGCAGGAGTTTGTTATAATGTTCTTTAAACTTATGTACATGTGTGACATTTTCTGTAATAAAAAAGTAATAAAGTATAATAGAGATTTCAGCAGATTCAGTTGACCTGGAATCAGATAAATGCAGAAATTGTAATTAAACTTTAATGAAGTTCACACTGTCTTTTTTACGCCCGAATCATAGCCAGAGCTATGATTCGGCTTCATTGACTTCAAATGCTGAGCGTAGCAACATGATACTTAGTCATGTGGAGATGTGAAGCATTTAAACTAAAAGATGGCATGATATAGAAAAATTATCTGTAGGCAAATTATTAGAGAACTAAATTTCTCTATAAGCTTTAAAACAATATACATGTAAAGTATCTTCTATTTTCAGAGTGTAAGGAAAAATGAGAATAAAAATTCAAATAGACATTTCATAATTTATTTTGGATATTTAACTATCAAGCATATGTATATCTGATAATGAAAAGACTCTAACTGTGATGTGTTGAGAAAAACAGAAGAGGGTCAAGTAGCAACCCCCATGAAATGACAGTTACTCATGGATATTTTCTATTACTGATATTACCACAACATATTTTGTCTCTAACAAATGATTTTCTAACATTCTATAATCTTACAAATGTTTTTAAAATACAGGCAGGTAAAACAATATATAATCTTGCAGTGCTTGAGAGAGACAGATCTACTAGAGGAAAGGGGCCTTTATCAAACATGACTGGTTTTTCTTTAAAGATGTATCAAATTTTGGAGTTGTGTACAGTGAATGGCCAAGGGCTGAGGAGACAGAAACTTGTAATGTTTATAGTCTTAAGTTTGAAGGAGAAACACACTCAAGGATCTTGGCAAATCAGATCAAGAGAAGGATTTAGATGGGAAAGGAATAATGACATCAAATTCAGGAGGCAAAGTGCATATATCCATTTAAACATCTGAATGTAAATCAGTATACTAAAAGAACATAGTTAAATGTGACATATAAAAGCTTGAATATTTTTAGGGTGTTAAATAGACTATTATAATGTGTTAATTTGATGGTTTTCGTGGTCATGTTGGTGCAAGCCTCAGAGACAGGGATTCTGAATACCAAACTACTAAGCCTGCCTCACTGAGGCTTGGTCATTTTCTAATGTTTTTTAAATTTTCATTTAATTTTTTTAATATTCTTCTACTTACTCTCTCTTTTACCAATTGTGTCTTCAGGAACACTTATAGAATTTTGTCATGTCCCTATATTGTATTCTTTTTTACAGGAAGTACTTAAACAGCTTCAAGGAAGTATTGATGATGAAGCTATGACATCTTCTGGACAGATTGATTTATTAGAGCGCCTCAAAGGTACATTTTTTAAAAGTGTTTTAAAATAATTTTTTATGCTTCAGTTGTCAATTTTAGATATGTATACCCAAGTTATATTTGGGTGCCATTATCAGTTTCTTGGTATAACAGCCTGAGGATGTAATTGTTAAAGTACGAATATGTCAGAAGTCTATTTTCTTGTTATTTCTTCAGTTAAACATTTTACTGGCTCTGAATAAACTATTTGAAATGCCTTTCTTAATAATTTTAAGCTCTTTTAAAAGCTCATTGCCATTCAGCCAGTCACTAAAATAGGCCTTACCACAAACTGGGCCCATTGCCTCAAGTGAAGTCCTGTCCTTTGTTCCATCTGGGATACAAATGCTTTGTCCTCTCACATACATAAGCTAAATTATAAGCCACTTTTAGCAGAATTTTAAAACAGTGTTTCCTTTTGTTGCTTAAATATTCCAGTGTCTAAATAGGGAAAATGATTAATTATAATTGAAGCTAGGCAAAAAAAAAATTTTGGTCCTTAAATGTATTATTATCTAGCATGAATCTAAGGAAGGATATTTCCTCTAATTATCCTTTAACATACTCCTTTTCCCCCTGACTCAGGTTGACTTGGGAGGGAAAGTTTAGCCATTCTGTTTCTAGATAATTGTGTGTTCAGTCATACATATTTGTTGTTTCCTGTGTTAAAAATTTGTAGACTTCTAAACCAAGATGTGTCGATGTTCTTTTATAGAGTTGATGCTTCAGTACACTGTCCTTTTGCAGGCCCTCAGAGACCCTGCCTCATTGAGACAGCCATTTTCTGATTTCTTTATTTTTAGGATTCTTCTACTTATTCCTTGTCCTACCTTTACATTTCCCTAGAACCAGGAGTCAGTGACTTTCTCTGAGCATCAGCATTTGTGATAAGGATTTTCTCTGCTCCCTGCATGAATTGGTTGATCAAGAGCTGTCATATTTAGTATTCCTATAGACTTTATGTAATATATATAAAGTATTTTCAATTATATTATAAAATGGATTAAAATTGAGGGCTACATATGAACCTAAGATTTCACTTTTAAAATAATGTAATCACATTAGACTACTTAAAACAGTTGCTATATTAAAACATGTCTCTATTTTTTTAGAGCTTAATTTAGATAGCAGTAATTTTCCTGGAGTAAAACTACGGTCAAAAATGTCCCTCCGTTCTTACGGGAGCCGGGAAGGGTCTGTATCCAGTCGTTCAGGAGAGTGCAGTCCTGTTCCTATGGGTTCCTTTCCAAGAAGAGGGTTTGTAAATGGAAGCAGAGAAAATACCGGTTATTTAGAAGAACTTGAGAAAGAGAGGTAACTTTTTTTCATTAAATATCAAACATTAACTTGTATGCTCCAATTTTTGCTTTTGTTTTGTAATACAAGACATAAATTACGAAGCATGTATGATGGGTGACCACTAACACTTAGGAAACATTTTGCTTTTATTAACTCAAAGATGGTATGTGACTGTCCTTAAACTAAATCTAAAAACTTAAAGGAGGCAGTTTCTTGAGATTGTGGGACTTCTGTTTTTTCACTTAAATACTATAAATGCTCTGCACATTGGGTCCTACACATGATCACAATCTCTGTGGTTAAAAATATATAACCAGTATTTAACTGCATTTCTGGTTATCTTTTGAACTGTAGTATAAAGTGACTGTTTCCAATATGGAAGGCCTATTACAAGTGCTACAAATGAAACATGTCTTAATTTATCAATTTCCATGTCGAAAAACATTGCTTGACACATGGAATGAGTCCTGGTTTCTAACAGCTTGTGTATTCTCTTCCTGCAGTTAAAATTATCTCATTGCAAACATCATAATATACATCATTATCAAGAACTTCATCAAGTATTCATGTCTCCTAAAAGATTATAATTCTTCAGTGCGTGAATGAAACCTTACCTTTATATTTTTAAAACTTTTATTAGACATTATGTTAACATGTATAACTGTTACATTCTAGTTCTGGAACCTTGGTCAAGTCTTTGAATTTTGGTATCATTTTCTTCTATAAAACAGGGATATGATTCTACCTTGTAGAATTGTGAAAGTTGAATGTTAACATGTGAGAAATGCCCAGCGTATCTCACTAAGAAGCAAAAGACCTTTTATTACTTTCTCTCTGGTTTTAGGTATGTTCGTCTATAAAAATAGGGGTAATCATCTGGACCAGTAGTGTTAAGCTTTCTTTCATCTGTCAAGTTCACATGAGTCTATTTTGTACCTTGAAGCTGGACTGTTTTTCTCTCTGAGAGTGTAGGAAATACTATGCTGAAAAATAAGAAACTAACTAGGATCCATGGTCTTTCATTTCTTTGTCCCCTTTGAGCTCTATTAAGAGGCAAACAACATTAAATGAGCATACTGACTTTCCTAGGAACTTCACTTCATGTAGATAAAGTTCTGATTTTATTGAGAAAGAGAGAGAGGGAGGGAGGGAGGAAGAGAGAGGGGAGAGGGTATTTGTGTGTGTACATCTGATATATCTTGTGTCCTTTCAGTTCCTACTATGTTGGAGGGAAGAAAATTGACACCTTGCTTATTTGACAATATCTTTATTTTGCTCTCACACTTGATTGATGGTTGGTCTAGGTCTAACTCCAAAACTCATTTTCCTTTCATCAATGTTGCAGATAAGAAATTTGATATCCACTTGATTCTTATTCCTTTATAGGCAACCATTTTTCCTCTTAGAAGCTTTTACAATGCCTTGGTGTTTGTGTTGTCTTATTCATCATGCTGGATACTAGTGTGCCGTTTTTATCTGAATTTTGGGGTTGTTTAGTTTTTGAAAATTCTGTTATTTCTTTGATAATGTTCTCCCCTTGGTTTTTTCTATTTTTTCATTCTAGACATCCCTGAAGTCACAGATTAATTCGCTCTCTCTCTTTTTTTTTTTTTTTTCTCCTGTGTTTCATAAGTGCTAGCAAGTAGTAACACCAGGATTCAAACCCAGGTGCACACCTCTACAAGCTTTTTGAACCTCAGTTTTCCAGTCTGTAGAATGAGATTTTAAAATCTGTAGATTTTTTTAAGTCCTTAGCACTGTGTCTTGCTTGTATAGAGAGCGTTCAATAAGTGCTCCCTATTGTAACATTAGCCATTAACTTACTTAACAAATATTTACTAAATACCTAATACATATGTGCCATGCTCTTCTAGGTGACTGTCCATTAGCTAGAGGACTAAGAAGATATGAGGTTTATATAAAGAAGCATTTTTAAAGATGACTATTGACAACCACTAAACAAACCATCAGTGTTCTAAACCCTAAAGACCTATCTGCTTCTGGGTCTAGACCTAGTTTCATTTCCGAGCCTTAATCACTGCTCTGTGAGTTACAAGGTCAACTATAGTAACAACTTGTCCCTATTTTCCCTAACATCCCCCTCACTCCACCACCATCAGTAACATTGGTCACTTTAAGCACTTTACCTACCCAGCTCTTACTTCATAAGCCCACTTATTAGAGAGTAATCAGAGGATCACCATCCATCTCTCTCTTTTCCCCACTTTAGTCCCGATGGGTCCTGCAGGTGCTCACCAAGGAAAGCTGAAAAATGGAATCATATTTTACCTTTATGCTGGTTTGGTGCTCAGCTTTTGAAAGGGGCTCAGACTTTCTACAGTGCTTTTTCCTGCTTCTGTTGTTAGGAAGGGAAGGAAGCAGCAGCTTCTCATTAGTCCACCAAGGTTGTTATATTGTAAGCAGGGGCTTACTTCCCTGTCATGGACTCCCTCACAATTGAGGTTACCGCATCAAAGTGAAGACTTATTTCTTATTTTAAAAATGGCTTCTCAGGGAAAGGGAATTTTAGAAACAATGGAACTTTCTACATACATGCATATACATTTTTCCAAGAAATTATAATCAAACAGGATTTTAAAGTAACTATCCGAATAGGGAACATCTCTATCTATGTTTGAGCAAACTCCAGAAGCCGTAATGGAAAATATCCACAAATCTGACTATGAGAATTTCAAAAAAATCTTACATGGCAAAACATTGTAAACAAAGTTAAAAGATAAGTGATAAGCTGAGAAATTAATATTTGCAACCCATATAACAGTATGCTGTTACTCTTAACACAGAAGAGGTTCTGTAAGAAAAAGTCACAGACAAGAAAATATAAATGGGTATTAAAAAATGCTTCCCCTCACTCGTACTAACAGAAGACCAATTAAAACCATCGTGATAGACTGTTTTGGGAGGAAAATCAACCAGCAGTGAAAAAGTTTGATAAAACATTTGCATTGGTGAAGGTAATAGGTGCATAAATAATATCTAATAAGTGTAATCTGTTAAAAATTTACATACCCTAGAATTTTCCTTATATACATGCTTGCACGTGTGTGACATGAGGTTATGTGTAAGGATGTGCCATGCAGCATTCTTTATAATAGCAAAAGGTTGGAAAGGTCCTAAATGCCCTCTAATACAGGACTGGCCATGGACTCAAGAGTACTATGGAATGTATGCAGTACTATGCCCCTGGACAAAAATACATAGGACCTATATGTTCTGATATAAAATTATCTCCAAGGTAGATTTTTAGTGAAAAAAAGTTATGGGACAACACACGTGGAACTATTTATGTATAAGAATATACATATATCCTTGCGATTTTATAAAATATTTCTGAAAATATACACAAGAAAATAGTAATGGTGGTAGCTTTGGGAAAGAACCACTTGAAAGAGGGTCATATACTTTTTTTTAAGATTCCATTTATTTATTATTTATTTATTTATTTATTTATTTATTTATTTATTTATTTATAGAGGGGAAGGGAGGAAGAAAGAGGGAGACAAACAGTGATGTGTGGGAGAATCACACATTGGCCGCCTCTCACGCACCCTGAAGTGGGGACCTGGCCCACAACTCAGGCATGTGCCCTGACCAGGAGTTGAATTGGCGACCTTTTGATTTGCAGGACAGTGCCCAACCCACTGAGCTACAACAGTCAGGGCAAAAGGTCACATACTTCTTGTGTCAACTGAGTTTTATCTCAGTAACACTCTTATTTTGCATTTCTGTTTATAATGATCAGATAGACTATCTTGATATAGATTGTTACTAGGAAAACATTGATTGGGTAGTTGAGAAATTACATAAATTCATCTTCAAATTCCAAAGTAAGAAAAATTTTTTCTCCCTCAGAATAACTTCCTCTTATTGCACAGTGACAGTATATTTTTTATTTTGGCTGCTGAAAAGCAAAAAACTACATCTGTGTCCAGTGCAGTAGCTTCTAATACTCTAGGTTTCTTTTTTGCATAACTACTATTTTTCTTTTCCCCTTTATTATACCTTCTTTTCTTGTATTAACTTGGTTTTGTCATATATGTACTTTTTACTATAAACCATCATTGCGCGCAAAATGAATGTGAAGCAATACTTTTGGTGAAGTGTAAATATTCTAGTAAGGTTGATTTAGTCTCTCATTTAGCTGAAAAAGTAAAAAAAAAAACTTTTTAATATTCAACTTTAAATGATTATACTATTAAGTCCCATCTTCAAAAATCCAAAATCAGTGTTTTTCATTTATTCATTAGTATTAATACTATGGCTTAAAGAGAGAACTTCACAGTAACAGTAATAAGAATTGTTTTTATATACTCTATATTAATATTGTGTGACCTTAACCTTTTTTTTTTTAACAGATCATTACTTCTTGCTGATCTTGACAAAGAAGAAAAGGAAAAAGACTGGTACTATGCTCAACTTCAGAATCTCACTAAAAGAATAGATAGTCTTCCTTTAACTGAAAATGTAAGTAATTTGGCAATATGACTTATTTTAGACTTTAATAACTTGATTTTTTAAAGTACCTAAATTATATATTAAAAATCTATGATAATTGCATTTATAGTTGTATGTAAACTATGTTTTATCATCTCACTGTAAATATATAATAGTTAATGAATTTTTGTTTATAAAGATGAGAAAACTTCATTGTGCTCAAGCCCCGAGTTAAGAAAATCTAAGTTTGAATCCTAAAGGACACAGGATTCAGCTATGCAAGTGGTTTTTTATTCTGTGTATATTGAATTGCCAAACATACGCTGTAGAAGTGTTTATCACCATCTGTCTGTTTTTTGAACCATACTATAGGAATTATGCCAGATAGTTTTTGAATAAAAATATCTTTGAAGATATATAACTAAAATATAACTTTATATGTAACCCTAGTCCTATTTCAATTATTATAATAGTTGTTTCAGGGACCTTAGAACTTTTTGCATGTGCTAAAATTTCTTTGTTTTGCAGAATTAACTATAAAAGAGAATTTAATCTTATCAACCTCTCCCTCTCCACCCAACTTCACATTGACTATCTTAATTCATGAGGGTGGCACATAAAAAACATTTCTGAAGTATATTAATAATTTCAAATAAGACTATATTTCAGCTATTCATAAATATTTTTTGTAATTTTTAAAATGTATATTTTAAGAAGATAGACTTAGAATATATCTTCCTCTTAGCTTGGATATTTCACTTTCTAATAGCACTGTGGAGGGAATATAATGAACAAAAAGCAAAAACAGAAAGAAGAAAAACTTTTTCCAAAACCTGTAGTTAGCCAGGTTCCCTGAGTGGGCATTGTCTGGCAGGAGCTAGAACTAGAAACTTAAGCGCTTAGTCAGTCCCCTGGGACAGTCTTTAAGGTTATGAGAGGGAGAGAGAAGATGTCCCTTTCTCAGAGTGTCCTTAACACCTTCCTGGGAATTAAGGAGACACACATAGTGAAAAGACAGTTATTGGAGAGTTGTTAGCAAGCAAGGATTAGGAACTCAGGAAGGTTTGGCGGGATTTTCACTGTTATAAACAAAAAATACCAAAGTATAGTTGTTCATAATTCACTTTGGTAATTAGAACGTACAGAATTTAGAGGCCAACTGTCTGCATGTAGTCAGGTTCAGGAAGGGGCTCAGCTCTGTTGTCACACAGGGCTATTGGCTAATATCACATAAGATACTATTATGGGTAATTTGGCACCTTTAGCCAATTTAAATTGCTTGCATTTTCTAAATATTTTTAAAATTTTACAAATTCTTTTAATATTGGGAAGTCAAGTTAACACTTTCATATGGAAATATGTGTCAAGAGATAGACATTGCTTTTAAAATATCAGCTCTAAAGCACGTTTCTGCTACATACTATTCATCTTTCTTTGCAGGGAGTTTGGGAAGTGGAGGAAATATGAGTGGAGTTACAGCTGGCTAATGGGGAATTAAATAACATGCAGACTTTCTTCTATATGGTACCCCGTAATTTGGGTCTGCCTGTGGGAATACATTCTGCATATGAGTGGGGAAAGGATCAGAATCTTCTCTATGTTAACTGATAATTTTGGAATCCTTGACCTCACAGAATGCTATTCCCAGTCAGATGTGTCTCACGCAGCTTTCTGTTGGGCATAAAAAGCACAAAAAAACTAAAGCACTTCATTATTGTCCTCATATAGCACATTAAATTACCTATTTTATTTAATCATATTTTTTAGCCTTTATTACTACCTCTTGGGCCATGTGTTTAGTAAGTTTCATTACCTTGTCCTTCTCATCTTTTTGAATGCCTAATAGTTGTCATAGTACCTGAATTTTTAATTAGAGGGTTAATAAATTTTAAATAAATTAACATTCTGTGAAGAAGTACTTCTTTTATTTGTTTCCATTTTGCTTCACTTTTGGATTTTACCAAAAAGTTTATGATTTAAAAGTTTAAGTTGTCCTCATGATTTATAAATACTGATATTACATAAAAGCTTTTTCTTATCCCATTTTCTTCATTTTAAAAATGGAGAAGTTCTCTGATTAGTCTGCAGATATATGATAATCCTTACCTTAAGTTGAGGTATAAACTTAAGGATGATGCATCTGTTTTTTTTATTTTTCTATGTTGTCCACATTAATATGCTCCCTTTTAATAATTAAAAGTACTACCTCTTCAGTGAAGAAGAATCATAAGGAAACTTAAGATAGGCTTACTGGGCCAATTATGTATATTAAGTGAGATAGTACAATTTAATTAAAGACAGTTGTGGCTATGGGGCAATAAAAATGTTTCAATTTTGCATTTTATATCTGGCACCCAGACTGAACCTACCACCTAAAATCTAAGTTTTAGGGCTCCTTGGAGTAAAATATAATTTTCTTATGCACCATAACTTATATGTATTTGCTTGTTCATTTTCATTGTTGGTATTTATGTGCTTTTTTTACTTTTACTGATAAACACACAAACATAAGATACTAACATTTTAATTTTATTTGTGGTTTCAGTTTTCCTTACAAACAGATATGACCAGAAGGCAATTGGAATATGAAGCAAGGCAAATCAGAGTTGCAATGGAAGAACAACTAGGAACGTGCCAAGATATGGAAAAACGAGCACAGGTAAATGATTTATTAAACTAGAACCAGCACTAGCTAAACTATTAGTTTATTTTCACTTTGGCACTATTTCAAAATAAGAATAATATACCATGGCTGTTGGGCAACATAACCAGTGTTCACGTAATTCTGCCTCCACTACATTTCATGCTCCTGATACTGTTCTGCTTTGCCTTGGAATTGTAGGAGGGAAGGAGTTAGATGCTGATCATCTCGTAGCTGATAGCTAGCTCCACTTCTCCTAGGAAATGTTTACTTCTTGTAATCTAGGTGCATGTAATGGCATTCACAATACTGCTTTTCAAGTTGTACACTTAAAAAAAAGGATGGGGAGACCTCATTGAAGGAAGTAGGATAGAAACATATAAAGAGAACATTGGGAAACATGAAATGAGTTGGATAGAGAATACTTCCATATTACTACTTCACCTAAAATCAAGAAAGAATATTAACTGGCTGTTATTTAAGCATTTCCATATATTGAATTTAGACCTTTTATGTTCACAGAAGTACATTACTAATAGTTTTAAACCCTGAAGAGGCTTTGCTGATTGCCTTGTCTATTTCTTTTTTTTCTTTTTTTTTAATAAGAAAAAGTTTATTTAGAAAGTCACAGAGGTAGAAAAGGTGAGCCAGCTGGGCTGTGTGGGCTCAGGAAACAAGTTACAGAGGCAAAAGAAGGACAGGCCCTTGGAATTTAGGAGAAAGAAAGGCAAAGGTAATGTATCTGGGGAAAGAGCAGGTGGAAAGGTGAGTGTGTACTCCAGAAAGAGAAAGAGCGCATGCTGAGTCCTCTGTCCTGAAAGTTTTTATATCTGCTTTCTTTGTTTTGTTTTGTTTGTACTGATTTTATTATTTTTTCATTACCATTTAGTCCCCTTATATCTCCCTCCCCTCAGCAATCACCACACAGTTGTCCATGTCCATGAGTCCTTTTTCCTTTTTGCTCAATCCCTCTACCTTCTAACCTCCACTCCCTTAGCCATCATCCTGCTCTCCATATATGAGTCTGTCTCTATTTTGTCTGTTGGTTTGGTTTGTTCATTAGATTTCACATATGAGTGAAATCACATGGTATTTGTCTTTCTCTGACTGGCTTATTTCACTTAGCATAATGTTCTCCAGGTCCATCCATACTGTCTTAAAAAGGGTAAAATTTTCTTCTTTTTACAGCTGAGTAGTATTCCACTATGTAAATGTCCCATAAGTTGTTTTATCCACTCATCTACTGATGGGCACTTGGGCTGCTTGGCGATTCTAAGTGGTACTGCAATGAACATAGGGGTGCTTATGTTTTTTTGAATTAGTGTTTTGGGTTCCTTTGGATATACTCACAGAAGTGGGAGCATTGGATTAAAAGGCAGATCCATTTTTTATTTTATTAAGTATTTTTTATTGATTATGCTATTACATAGTCAATTTTCCCAATTTTCCCCCCATTACTCCCCCTCCACCCTGCACCCCTGACCCTCTAGCGTTCCCCTTCCTTAGTTCATGTCCATGGGTTGAACATATAACCTCTTTGAGTTCTCTGTTTCCTATACCATTTTTATCTCTCCCCATCTATTTTATGCCCACTAATTATGCTTCTTCTTCCCTGTACCTTTTTTCCCCTATTCCTACCTTCCCCCTCCCCACTGAAAACCCTCCATGTGATGTCTATTTCTCTGAATCTGTTCCTGTTCTAGTCGTTTGCTTAGTTTTTGTTTTCATTGTTTTTCTTTTCTTTTAGTTTCATTCATTGATAGTTGTGAGTTTGTTATCATTTTATTGTTCATATTTTCCATCTTCTTTTTCTTTGATAAGTCCCTTTAACATTTCACATAATAATGGTTTGGTGATGATGAATTCCTTTAACCTGACCTTATCTGAGAAGTACTTCATCTGCCCTTCCATTCTAAATGAAAGCTTTGCTGGATAGAGCAATCTGGGATGTAGGTCCTTGCCTTTCATGACTTCAAAAACTTCTTTCCAGCCCCTTCTTGCCTGCAAGATTTCTTTTGAGAAATCAGCTGATAGTCTTATGGGCACTCCTTTGTAGGTAACTGTCTTCCTTCCTCTTTCTGCTTTTAGGGTTCTCCCTTTATCTTTAATCTTGGGTAACTTGATGATGTGCCTTGGTGTGTTCCTCTTTGGGTCTAACTTCTTTGGGACTCTCTGGCCTCCTGGACTTCCTGGAAGTCTATTTTCTTCGCCAGATTGGGGAAGTTTTCCTTCATTATTTGTTCAAATAAGTTTTCAATTTCTTGCTGTTGTTCTTCTCCTTCTGGCACTCCTATAATTTGGATATTGGAACGTTTCAGGTTGTCCCAATGTTCGTAAGTCTCTCTTCACTTTTTTGAAATCTTGTTTCTTCATTCTGTTCCAGTTGGATGTTTACTTTTCCCCTTTTGTTACAAATTATTGCTTTGAGTCCTGGTTTCCTTCCTGTCACTGTTGGCTCCGTGAATATTTTGCTTTATTTCATTTTGGGTACCTTTCATTTGTTTTTTCATTTTTCGACCAAACTCAATCAGTTCTGTGAGCCTTTTGATTACCAGGATTTTAAATTCTCCATCAGATAGGTTGGCTATCTCCTCATCGCTAAGCTGTTTCTGGAGTTTTACTCTGTTCTTTCATTTGGGCCATATTTCTTTGTTTGGTGCACCTGTTAAGTTGTAAGGGGGCAGGGCAACCCTCCCCATGCTGCGCTGTGGCGCTGCCTGTGGGGGAGGAGCCAGAGAGGGAACAATACAGCTCCCCTGCTCCTCTCTAGTGCACTTTCCAACAGGATTCTCAGACTCTCGTGTGAGACTAGGACTTTCTCTTACCGTGGCAACCATCATAGTCCACAGTCAGCTCTGAGTCTCAGTTTGCCTTCAGCCAGCCCTACCCACAGGGTCTGCCACCTCACCGCAGGTTCTTACCAGTCTGGTTGTTCTGGTTGACTCTTTCTTTAATTCCTTGGCTGTCAGAGTTCCATGCAGTTTGATTTTCTGGCACTTCTGGTCGTTTATTGATTTTAAATTGGTCATTATCCTCCTTTGGTTGTGCAAGGAAGCAAAGGGTTTCTATCTGTGCCTCCATCTTGGCCAGAACTCCCATATTAATTTTTTGAGGTATCTCCATACTGCTTTCCACAGTAGCTGCACCAATCTTACTCCCACCAAGAGTGCAAAAGGGTTCCCCTTTCCCCACATCACCAACATTTGTTGTGTGTTAATTTATTGATAAGAGCCATTCTGCCCCTGTGTGAGGTGATATATCATTATGGTTTTAATTTGCACTTATCTGATGATTAGTGATGTTGAGTTTCTTTTCATATGTCTATTGGCCTTCTGTATGTTCTCTTTGGGGAAGTGTCTATTCAGGACCTTTGCCTATTTTTTAATTGGGTTGCTTGTTTTTTTTGTGTTGAGTTTTGTAAGTTCTTTATAAATTTTGGATATTAACTCCTTATCAGATGTATCTGTGAATGTGTTCTCCCATTCTGTGGATTGTTTTTATTTTGTTGATGTTTTCCTTTGCTGTGCAAAAACTTTTTAGTTTGATATAGTCTCATTTTTTTTCTTTTGTTTCCCTTTCCTGGGGACATCTATTCAATAAAATATCACTATGAGCAATGTCTGATATTTTGCTGTCTATGTTTTCTTCTATGGTTTTTATGGTTTAAAGTGTAACAATTAAGTCTTTGATCCATTTTGAATTTATTCTTGTTTGGTATAAGAAGGTAGTCTAGTTTCATTTTTCCACATGTATCTATCCAGTTTTCCCAACACCATTTATTAAATAAACTATCTTTAGCCCATTGTATGTTCTTGCTTCTTCTGATGAATATTAATTCACTGTAAAATGTGGGTTTATTTTTGGGCTCTCTGTTTTGTTCCATTGATCTGTGTGTCTGTTTTTATGCCAGTATCATGCTGTTTTGATTACTGTGGCCTTAACAGTGTAGTTTGATATTAGGTAGCATGCTTCCTCCTACTTTGTTCTCTTTCACAGGATCGCTGTTGTTATGCAGGGCCTTCTGGTGTTATTAATTTTTGTAATATTGTAGAAATATGTCACTGGAATCTTGATAGGAATTTCATTAAATCTATAGATTGCTTCTGGTAGTATGGACATTTTAATGATGTTATTTCTTCCGATCTGAACACGGTATGTGCTTCCACTTATTTGTATCTTCTTCAGTGTCTTACAGATTTCTGAGTACAGGTCTTTTACATCCTTGGTTAGGTTTATTCATAGGTATTTTATTCTTTTTATAGCAGTTGGGAATGGAATTGATTTCTTAATTTCCCTTTCTGTTAATTCATCATTGGCATATAAAAATGCAACTGATTTCTGGATATTAATTTTGTATCCTGCCACTTAGCTGAATTCATTCATCAGTTCTAGTATTTTCTTGGTAGAATCTTTAGGGTTCTCTATGTACAGTATCATATCATCTGCAAGTAAAAGTTTTACTTCTTCCTTTCCAATTTGAATACCTTTTATTCCTTGTTCTTGTCTGATTGCTATGGCTCGGACTTCCCATACTCTGTTGAATAAAAGGAAAATATGGACATTCCTGTCTTATTCCCAATCTTAAAGGGAATGCTTGTAGTTTTTGCCCATTGAGTGTGATGCTGGCAATGGGTTTGTCATATATGGCTTTTATTATGTTTAGTTACTTTCCCTGTAATCCCACTTTGCTGAGAGTTACTGTGAATGTGTGCTATATTTCACCAAACATTTTTTCTGCATCTGTTGATATGGTCATGTGTTTTTTTATCCTTCATTTTGTTTATGTGGTGAATCACATGTATAGATTTGTGAATGTTGTATCAACCTTGCATTCTCAAAATAAATCCATTTGATCTTTTGTGTATAATTTTTTTGATGCATTGTCATATTCAGTTTGCTAATATTTTCTTGAGGATTTTGGCATCTGTTCATCAAGGGTATAGGCGTACGATTTTGTAGTGTCTTCATCTGGTTTTGGAATTAGGATAATGCTGGCTGCATGAAATGAGTTTGGGAGCCTTTCTTCCTCTTGAATTTTATGAAATAGTTTGAGAAGGAGAGGTGTTAGTTCTTCTCAGAACATTTGGGAAAATTTACCTGTGAAGCCATCTGGTCCAGGGCTTTTGTTAGTTGGGAGTTTTTTTTTTATTACTGCTTCAGTTTTATTAGATGTATTCTGTCTTTCAGTTCTCTGATTTTTCCTGATTTATTTTTGGAAGATTGTATGTTTCTAGGAATTTATCCATTTCGTTCAGGTTGTCCAGTCTTCTTGCATATGATTGTTCATATTTTCTTACAGTCCTTTGTATTTCTTTGGTGTCAGTTGTTATTTTTCTTCTTTCATTTCTGATTTTATTTATTTGGGTACTCTCTTTTTGTTTTTGATGAGTCTGGTTAAAGGTCTGTCAGTCTTGTTTATCTTTTCAAAGAATCAGCTCTTGGAATCATTGATGTTTTATATCTTTTTTTTATACTCTATTTCATTTATATCTGCTCTGATCTTTATTATTTTCTTCCTTCTGTTCACTTTGGGCTTTGTTTGTTGTTCTTTTTCAGATTTCTTTAAGTGTGAAGTTAGATTGTTTATTTGAGCTTATTCTTTTTTTTTTTTTGAGATAGGCCTGTAATGCTGTGAATTTCCCTGTTAGGATTGCTTTCCCAGTGTCCCACAGATTTTGAATTGTTGTGTCCTCATCCTCAAGGTATCTTTTGATTTCTTCCTTGATCTTGTTGTTGACCCATACATTGTTTAATAACATGTTGTTTAACTTCCATGTCTTTGCGTGTTTTTCAGTTTCTTCTTGTGATGAATTCCTAGTTTCATAGCACCGTCAGAGAAAATACTTGATATGATTTCATGTATTCTTAAATTATTGAGATTTGTTTTGTGTGCTAACATGTGGTCTGTCCTAGAAAATGTTCCATGTACACTTGAAAAGTATGTATATTCTGCTGCTTCGTGGTGAAATGCTCTGAAGGTATCAATTAAATCCATTTGATCTAGTGTGTCGTTTAAGGCTACTGTCTCCCTGTTGATTTTCTGTCTGGAAGGTCTATCCATTGAAGTCATAGTTGGGGGTTTTATCACCTCCCAACTGTGGGGTGTTTCTGTCAATCTCTCCCTTTATGTTCACCAAGATTTGCTTTACATATTTAGGTGCTCCTATGTTGGGAACATAAAAGTTTACTAGGGTTATATCCTCTTATTGGATTGTTCCCTTTATCATTATGTAATGTCTTTCTTTGTCTCTTACTGTATAGCCTTGTTTTGAAAGTCTGTTTTGTCGGATATAAGTATTCCTACCCCATCTTTTTATTTTCCTTTCCATTTGCATGAAATATCTCTTTCCATTCCTTTACTTTTAATCTGTGTGTATCTTTCAATCTGAGACAGGTCTCTTGGAGGCAGCATATATATGTATCTTGTTTTCTTACCAATTCAGCTACCCCATGTCTTTTGTTATTTGTAAATGAACCAAAAAAATATTTAAACTAATAGAGAATAGAGTAAGGTGCTTGGAGTTAGCATACATTACACAAATTAATAGCTTTTCTCTAGCAACAATAGCTACCAGTTAAAAATGGAAATGTTCACACTAACAGGAAACTTTAAAGTACCTAGAAAAGACCCACATGAAAAACACAATAGTACCAAAGTACATAAAACATGACCTTAAAAATACAGAAGCCTCAGATGGTAACTAGACTTACTGCAGTGATCATTTCACAGGATATACAAATACTGAGTCACTGTGTTGTACATCTGAAAGTAGCATACTGTTAAATTTTAATTATACCCCAGTTTTTTAAAACAATGGAGAAGCGTGGCCCTAGCCAGTGTGGCTTAGCTGGTTGGAGCATTATCCTGTAAACTGGAAGGTTACGGGTTCAATTGCTGGTCAGGGCACATGCCTGGGTTGTGGGTTCAGTCCCTGGTCGGGGCATGTTCAATAGGCAACTGATCAATGTTTCTCTGCTTCTCTTTCCCTCCTTTCCCCACTCTCTAAAAAAATCAATAAGCGTGTTCTCTGGTAAGGATTAAAAAAAGAGAGAGATAAGCCTGGATGAGAATTAGTATTCTTAAAATGTCTGTATCTTTAAAATTAATATATAAATATAATACAAGTCTAATTATAGTATAAATAATTTATTAGAACTTTGAAAAATGATTCTAAGGTTTATAATGTAAGAATTTCCAAAAATGTTTAAGAAAGTAATAACAATGAGTGGGAGTTTACCATTTGTTAAAAATTATGTAATGATGTATCAATAATCAGAGTGTGATAACACGGGAATATGCATAGGCAAGTGGAATGGAGTAGGGAGAAGAGACGCAAGAATATGTTGAATCTCTATGTGATAAAAGTTATGTTATATATTTGAGGTAAAATGGTAAATAATAATAAAACTAGCAACCTGTTTGTAAGAAGAGAAATTCAGTTACATCCATACCTCATATCTATACAAGAAAAATTACAGATGGGTTAAATATCTAAACGTGAAAAATAATATAAAATTAATAGAAGAAAATATAAGATAAAAGAGGTTTTCTTAGCTATTGGGAATAAGAATGGAAACTCAAAAGCAATAAAGGTGTAAAATGAATTTATTTTATAAAATTTTTAAACATTCATCCTGAAGAAGATAAGGGAAAATATTTGTAGTACATAAAGGGAAAATGGTTAATACCCCTGAAATTTAAGCATTTATACAAGTTAATAAGAAAAAGACAATTCTGTTTTTTAATGAGCATAGGATATAATCTTTCATTTTACTGAAAAGAAAATGCAAGTGACTAGTAAAAATATACAAATGACTGGTAAACATTTTAGGGAAACTGAAAACAAAATCCATTCTTGCTCATGCCTATGTGTAAGTTGTTAGTCTCTAGCTACTTCTGTTAATAGTTTGATTATTTATTTACTTACTTACTACTTTATTTGTTCAGCACATATTTAGGCACCTATTATGGTGGTCCCTACTCTCCTATAAACATGTAAGCAAAGGTTGGAAAAATATATATCAAGTTAATAGAGCTTATTTCTGGGAAGTGAGGGTTGGTAGGGTGAAGGTTACTTACACTTCTGTGTTGTCGTAATTTTTTATAATAATATGAATGATATAATTTTGATGGAAATTTAAGTTTATAATTTTTCACTGTTAACTAGGATAAACATACTTATTCATATGTTGCAAATCTGTGCAAGAGTTTCAGTAGGTCAAGAATCAACAATCTTTTTCTTAAAGGGCCAGATAGTAAATATTGTAGACATTGTGGGCAATTAGTCTCTGCCACAGCTCTGCCTTTGTAGCAAGAAAGCAACCATAGATGACAGTATGTAAATAAACAGACTTGGCTGTGTCACAATAAAACTTAATTTACAAAAATTGATCGCCAACCTCTGCTCTAGAGTATATACCTAAAAGCTTAATTGCTGGCCCTTAGGTATGAGTGTTTTGAACTAATGTTTGGCAAATTGTACTCAAAGTGACTTTATCAATTAGGATGTGAGAATTCCTTTTTCTTCTGCATGTCTTCTTTAGTACTGAGTCAAACTTTATAATTAACAACTATTGGGCAATGAGAATTTATCTTGTAATTTAGTTTATACTTCCTTGTATACTACTGAAGTTGAATATCTTCTCATATATTAGAATTTTGGATTTTCTTTCTATTCAAATCTCTACCATTTTCTCTTATGTTAAATGTCTTATTCTTAAACATTTGAGAGATGTTTTAATGTCTTCTTGATACCAATCTGTTATAGATAATATATATCACAACCTTTCCCTGCCAAACCTGGTACCAATTTTAGCTTCATGATAAAAATTAGTTTTTATTGTAAAGCTAAATGAATTATATTGCCATACTTGTGCTATGACCTATTTATACATCTTTTTCTATACTGAAGTCATAAAGGTACCCTGCTATAATTTCTAATAGTTTTAGTGTTTTATTTTTACAAGTAGGTCTTTAATTTATCTCAAATTTGCTATTATGTATGATTTGGAGATAGGGATCTAATTATATACATATACATACATTTAAAATGTATATAGTTATTTAATTTAAAATATTTTATATAAATCATTAATTTAAATAACATGTACTATTTAAATGTATTGGTAATGACTAATATATAACATATATATTTATATATGCATGCACATATATACAGATATGTGCATATTTATGTTGTTGACTAAATGTCTCATTATCATTTATTGGATACTCCACTATTTCTGCATTGATTAGTAATGCCATCTCTGGCATATTCCAGGTTGCCTTTTTTTCTGCATAGTTCTGGACTGTATTTTATTAGTCTACTTCAGTTTCTCTGTGCCTGTACTGGTACCACATTTGTTTTATTTGCTCTAGTATTGTAAATCTTGATACCTGGGAGGGTGAGTTCTTCTAATTTTTGTTTGTAAAAATGTGCTTATACTCTGTCTCATTACTCTCCCATTTGAAATTTTGTATCAGTTTGTCTTAGTTCAAAGAAAATCCTTTTGGGCTTTTGATTAGAATTACATTGAATTTATAAATTAATTTGAGGAGAATTTATCTTTACAATACTGAGCCTTTTTGCTTGAAAGGATGAACTAAAGCCAGACCTCCTGGCTTTTAATCTTAGACTTGTTAACTTACCAGCACTATGATCTTGGGTAAACTCTTCGCCTCAGTTTTATCATCATTAAAATACAGATAATGACAAGCCTTGGCCAGGTGGCTCAGTTAGTTGAAGCCTCGTCCCATGCATGAAGAGGTTGTGGGTTTGATCCCTGGTCAGGGCACGCACGTAGGCTGCAGATTCAGTCCCCAGTTGGGTGCGTACAGGAGGCAGCCTGTCAATGTTTCTCACGTCGATGTGTTTCTCTCTTCCCTCCGCCTTCCTTTCTGAGGCCAATAAACGTATTCTTGTGTGAGGATTTTTTTTAAGTTTTTCAGATAAAGTCTTAAAAAATACAGATATTGATAAATTATAAAATATAAGGATTAAGTGACTTAATACATGTGAAGGCACTTAGAATCTTGTACATAATAAACACACAGTAAATATTAGGTATTATTTTTCTCTATTCATTTAGGTCTTAAGATATGTCCTTCAGTAAAGTTTTGTAATATTCTTCATAAAGCTATTACACATGTTTTAAAAGATTTACCCATAGATATACCATAGTTTCCATTGCTGTTGTGAATAGGATTAGGATTTTCTTTAATTGAATACAATTAATACTAAATTATAATACTAAATTATATTTAAGTAATAAGCATCCAGTAATCTTCCTGAACTGTCTCATTAGATTGTCTCATCAGCTTAAGATTTTTTTAAAAAAATTTCCATGTAAACTGTCACAGTATTTGCAAATAATGACAATTTTCTCTTTTTAAGTACTTTGTTTTTTCTTTGTATTGTGTAAGAGCTCTAACACATCTTTGAATAAGAAGCAGTGATACTGATCTTCTTTGTCTTGTCTTGACTTTAAAGGAGATTCTGTAATTTCACCATTAAGTATTTTATTTATGTAAGGTTTATGATAAATACCCTTTATCAAGTTAATTTATTCTCCATTACTAATTTGTTGAAGTTATCCTGAATCTGTATTTAACGGTATTACTATTATATTTTTAAAAATCTGTTTTTCAAAGTCATGCTAACTCCATACTGTAGAACAATTAAGCACTTTTTATTAAACATCATTTTATAAATATTCAAGATTGTCCTTAGGGAAAGAAAAATAACCCCTGTCCTCTTCTGTTTTCGTGTTGAGAAACAAAAGCATAAGGTTGTCATGTCAGAAATCATTTACCTCAGTGGACATTAAGGCATAGACTTAAAGACTTCAGGATTTAGTGACATGTTGGAAATAAAGGTAGTGTTACGAAGAGGAATATTAGATAAAATTTCCCTTTTTATCCTCTAAATATTAAAATTTTAAATTTAGGACTTTATTGGTGGAGAAGCACTAGCTAATCAAACATTACAAAGCCAGTAATGTGTGTGTTCATTTCCTGTAAAACCAGGAAATGTTTACTCTCTGGTTGTAGAAGTGGTCGCTCATCTTTGCAATACTTTTAGAAAGCTACCAAAAGTACAGGCATATCTCTTTCAGCATGTTTTCATGATGTAAATTGGATTTGGTAAGATTTGTTTATTAGAAAATGTTATTTACCTTAAGTTCACTATTTTCTGAACTGTGATGGAGGGAGTCAGCAGTGTTACAAAGGGAGGGAGGGAAGAGATAAGGATTTTTTTTGTTTGTGTGGGCACTTTTTTGAACTTTTCTATGTTTGTCATAACATTGGATAATAGCAGCAATAAGCATTTTTACTATGGTAATAAGAAAAGGAAGACACGGCTATTTAAGCAAAACTAGATGTGATCAAAGGGTAAGTTTTATTTATAAGTTTTATAACTATATACACTTAAAGCTATTTGTTACAGTACTTTTACTTCTCTACTGGGGTATGTATACATGCCCAGAAATCTTTTATTGATGGGGCTTATAATCAAAACATGTTGAAACAACTCCATCTAGCTTATGACATTTCCCCCCATTAAGACAATTACTCTTATAATACAGTTTTTCATACCTCAATATTAGGTTGTCAACTAGAGATTTATTTCAGAAAATGATACAACATTGGCAGTACTTGTTTTTAAAACCTAAATATTTGATATATCATAAAGCTAATTAAAAACAATTTGTTTGCAAGGTTTTTATATATAAATAAATTATTTTTTCTCACTTCCACTAGTATCTATAACATTTTAAGCAAAATCCAGCTTTTTCTAAAAGCACTTTTTCCATTGTTTAAATTCCACATCATTTGATCTATAGGTACTGCTTTCTGTTCACTTGATGGTCTCAGGATAGTAGGCAAACAAAAGCTCAACCATCATTGTGATCCCAGTGCTGGGAATAAAAATGATGTTTAGCTGCAGTAGTTATTCAGAAAGCTAAATCCGAAAGTACTACTGACTTGTAATAGGAATAACTTTGGAGAAGGTTAACCCTATTGTTTAAAACCTGGTGTTTGTTAAAACAAGTCAGATGCTCTTTCCCTTTACAAGCATACCATGTTTTATATAGATTTATTACATTATATTGACATCTGATTAGTATAATATAAAAGATTAACTTCAGGTGTAATTTTCTCTTTGCTGAAATATTTTTTGAGAGTAACATAAACACCAAATTTTTACACTGTGTGCATTATACAGTTTGACATATATTTGTACTATCTTCCTAAACAGAGCTATATATCTGTTAAAGTTAGATGTATTAAAAAATTGAACTGAAAAAGGACTCATGGACATGGACAACAGTGTGGTGATTGCTGGGAGACGGGTATAAGGGGACTAAATAGAAATGGAAAAATACAATAAAGATTAAATTTGCACTATTAAAGTATTGATTTTGACTCATAAAAAAAGTTGAACTGAACCTAATGTCATCAGTGTATTGAATATATATAAATCTAACTTATAAGAATTGTCTGGCATGATCCTCAGATGTAAGTGGTAGCCATAGTATGATTATTTACACTAATGTCTTCAATAAAAATAGATCTAATTTGGTCACTTATTTTATTTTAGCGAAGAGTAACAAGAATTCAACAAATAGAGAAGGACATACTTCGTATACGACAGCTTTTACAGTCCCAAGCAACAGAAGCAGAGGTTAGTAAATTACCTTTATTGTTTGCAGGTATAAATATAGGTAGTTATTCTAAGAAAAGAAAACGTAATTAATGTGGCATCATTGAAATATACATGTTCTAGAGAATTGAGATACTTTATAAGATTTTCATGAAATTAAATTATCAAAAACATTGACTACTTTGATTTTGTTATATCTTTAGGACAATTAAAAATTTAGGCACAGCCACATCAAAATTACAACTAAACAGTAGAACAACCATCACTCAGAATTGTATCAGCACTATCAAAATTGAGTTGAATGAAAATCTGACAACTATGGAATTAAAGAAACCACATCCATCCACACTGGTAGGAGGGGTGGAGACACGGAATAGACTGGTCCCACATCCATGTGTAATTGATATAAACTCGGAGGGAAACCTTAGGAGCAAGGAGTCCCAGCCCCACAACAGGCCCCCCAGCTCAGGGTTCCAGTGCCAGGAAGTTAAGTCCCATAACTTCTGGCTGCAGAAGCCAGTGGGAATTGAGTCAGTAGAAAAACCATTGGAGTCCCAAGGAGTTCCTCTTAAAGAACCCACACATGGACTTACTCAGACAGACTCCATCTGAGCTCCAGCACCAAGGTAGTAGCTTGAGAGGCACCAGTGGCATATAGGGAAAAACTGTTGTTAGTGTCATGGAGGTGAGACCTGGGGGACAGCTTTCTCCCAGACAGAAAGGTGGGCAGAAGCCATTGTCCCTTTTCTGAGCCCACCACTGACAGAGCCAAAGAGGTAACAGGCAGGTTCTATATCTAAGACTCCATGGACCTCGCTAACACTGTTTGCCCCGTGCTGGAGATCCCCTGAAATTCTGTCCCACCTAAATTATGGGCCCACCCAAACTGTTAACCATGATTTTTCCGTTGAACGGCTCGTCTTGACTAATGCTTCACAACTTCCTAAATCCTCTCAAAGAAGCAACAGTCAGCCCCAGTGAGTCCCTAACCCCTATACCTCTTGCTAAGTGGCCCCAGACCCCACATTAGCAGCACCCAGAGTAGACTCACAGTTTGGCTTCACTTGGGAACCTCCAAGCCCAGCACAAGTAGCAACCATCTCATATTGCTTTGTAGCTCATTTAGTGTGGCCACAGGCAGGACACAGGAGGGGGCTGACCTTAGCCCACACCACCCAGGAAACCCCAGAGCCTGCACACCCAGTGGATAACTACAGACCATATTGGAGCACCACCACCCTGTCCCTGCACAGCTGATCCTTCATGGATGGCGGAGATTGGTGGCCAGTGGTTACAGCCAGTCCTTATAGTTTACTGGCCTGAGTTAATACTTCCCATTGACCTGGCAACAGCAATCAAGGCACAACCACAAGAGAAGGGAGTACTCAGCCCACTTGAAGGGCACACCTTGAGGACCCAGCTTGTGTGATAGGGGAGGCTATACCACTGGACCCTACAGGACACCTACTACATTAGGCCATGCTACCATAACAGGAAGTCACAGCAGCTCTACCTAATACACGGAAACAAACACAGGGAGGCTGCCAAAGTAAGGAGACAAAAAAACATGGCCCAAATGAAAGAACAGATCAAAACTCCAGAAAAAGAACTAGATAAAATGGACATAAGCAATCTATCAGATACAGAATTCAAAACACTGGTTATAAAGATGCCCAAGGTTATAAAGATGCTCAAGGAACTTAGTACCTCAACAGCATAAAAAAGATCCAGTCAGAAACAAAGTATACACTAACTAAAATAAAGAACAATTTACAAGGAAACAACGGTAGAGTGAATGAAGCTAAGAATCGAATCAATGATTTAGAACATAAGGAAGCAAAAACAACCACCAGAACAACAAGAAGAAAAAAGAATCCAAAAAAAATAAAGATAGTGTAAGACTCTGGGACAATTTCAAGAGGTCAAACATCCACATCAGAGGGGTGCCAGAAGGAGAAGAGAAAGAGCAAGAAATTCGAAATCTATTTGAAAACATAATGAAAGAAAACTTCCCTAATTTGGTGGAGAAGATAGACATGAAGTCCAGGAAGCACAGAGAGTCCCAGACAAGATGAACACAAAGAGGCCCACACAAAGACACATCATAATTAAAATGCCAAAGCTTAAATATAAAGAAAGAATCTTAAAAGCAAAGAGAAAAGCAGATAGTTACCTACAGGAGAGTTCCCATAAGACTGTCAGATGATTTCTCAAAAGAAACTTTGCAGGCTAGAATAGATTGACAAGAAATATTCAGTCATGAAAAGCAGGGACCTATAGGTGAGATTGCTCTACCAGCAAAGCTATCATTTAGAATGTAAGGGCAGATAAAGAGCTTCCCAGGCAAGAAAAAATGAAAGGAGTTCATCATCAGCAAACCACTATTATATAAAATGTTAAAGGGATTTATTTAAGAAAAACAGGATGAAAACTATGAACAATAAAATGGCAATAAATACATATCTATTAACAATTGAATCTGAAAACAAACTAAACAAGAAGTACAGAGACAGAATCATGGACACGAAGAGTGTTTTGATGGTTGCCAGATGGGAGGGGGGTCTAGGGGATGGCTGAAGAGATAAGGGGATTAAGTACAAACAGGTAGTTACAGAATAGCCATGGAGATGTATAGTATAGTGCAGGAAATGGAGTAGCCAAGTAACTTATATGCATGATCCATGGACACGAACAATGGTGTGGGGATTGCGTGAGGGAGTGTGGTGGAGGGTGGCAGTGGGGGAAAAATTGGGACAACTGTAACAGCATAATCAGCAAAATATAATTAAAACATTTATAAGCCATAGATACAGATACTTTAGTTGTCTGTTTACTTAGATAACTAACTTAATCTGACTATTATCAAGTAGTAAAGGAGCTATCTTCTTGTAGTAATCCATAGTAAACATTGATCATGCACATTTATCTACACTTACTCCACAATCCCCATTAAAATGATCGTTAAAGGACAAGATGAAACAGGCACAAAGACCAGATGAAGTGACATCAATAAAATTTGGGGAGCTTGAGAGCAGATAAACAAATGCTCTATTCTAATATATGGTAGTGTTGACCCCACCTCAGCAGTAGGAAGTCATGAAGCACCTTGTTTTATACTGTGGAGTCTTAAAGGATTCCAGAATTGGTTATACTAGGTACCTCAGGATGTGAGGATTAACATGGGGACTAAAAGCAACAGAATGATTGAAAATTTGTTAAGAACCTGGTGGAGGCTCTTAGAACCTCTCTTCAGCTCTTCATTAGCAGGGTGACTGCTTCTTTCCAATCCCAGAAAAAGGTGAGAGCTACTTGAAAGAGTTAAACAGTGGGTCTTTGTATAGGAGTGAGCCTACAATTGAAGTTGGCGGTACCATACTAAAATCTAAATTAAGTGAAAATTTACTCAATGCTGCAAGTTTCACTGTCATCCAGGCTTATAATACAGGCAAGTTTCTGGAATCAGTTTCTGTACGAAATATAACTTAGCACCCCCCCAAAAAAAAGAGATCTAAAGACACTGCCATTGGGGGATTCCTCAATAAAACAATGTAGCTGGACCACACTACAGGATAGCTATAGTTGACAAACTATAAAGTTTCACTTAACTTTTTCATAGGTAGCCCACTCTTAAATATGGATGGATTGCTAAAAACAACCAGACATTTTGAGAAAGTTTCTAATAAGAAAGATTTAATAAAAATATATTATGTAGGTAGAAGAAAACTTTTTTAAAAATAAAGCTAACATTTTCTCAGATAAGATATAATACATCAAAAAGGCAAGAAAATGATGGTGTATAAAGGGGATATTCAGAGATTTTTAAAAAAGAGTTCTTGGGAATTAAAATTGTGGTAGCAGAAGTAAAAAACCACTAGAAAGTTTAGAAGATAAATTTCTCAGAAAGACGAACAAAAAGATAATGATAATAGAAAATAGAAAAGATGAGAAAATCAGAGTAGCATTATAATAATGTTCAATATCCAATAAAAAGAAGTTTCTGAAAGAGAAGAGAAATTCTCTGATACCCCTACTGGGCGTCCTACAATTCAGTTCAGTTTTGACACTCCCCAGAGTTAATGTGGACCGCAAAGGATGGCCTTCACTTCAGGCACCAGCTGCAAGGTTTGGGTGTCCCCAAGCCACTTTCACTTTGCCCACCTTGCTATAAATTCCACCCCAAATGGGTATACCACAGTGTAATTCAGTTCTAAAACTGCCCAAAGTTAGCATAAGCCCTACAGGTCAGGGCAGAGTCGTTTACAAGACTGCCTCTATTTCACATGCCACAGTACCCATCCTTATGTCCAGCTGGCTAGAAATATGGGGACTCCCACAACCCCTTTAGGTTTCACAATTCATTAAAATGACTCAAAACTCACTGAAAGTACTACATTAACAATTACAGTCTTGTATAAAGGATACAGATCAGGAACAGGAAAATGAAGAAATAAATAGGGCAAGATCTGGAGAAGGTGAGGAATGGAGGACACAGAGTGTCCATGCTCTCTCATAGAATATAGAGACATCACTCGCCCAGCACTTTTGTGTGTTCATCAGTCAAAACTTCACTGAGCTTTGGTGTTCAGGGTCTTTATCTAGATTTCATTATATAGGCATGCCTGATTAAATAAGTGGCTACATGATTGAACTCATTTTCCACCCCTTCCCCTCCCTGGAGGTCAGTTTGGCCCAGAGTTCCAACCCCCTAGGAATGTGGTTTGTCTTTCTGATGACCAGCACACATCCTGAAGCTTCCTACAGGCCCTCCTTGAGTCATCCTGTTTGCTCAGCTGACTCAAGAAATTCCAAGGGTTTTTGAAGTTCTGTGCCAGAAACACAGGGACAAAGATAAGATATAGTTTATGTTATACCACACCAGCCTATATAAGTTTACCTCTAGTAAAACTGCATATTAAATTTGAAAGTAGAATATGTTTTTTTGGATAGGCAAAGTTTCAAAAACATGTATTTTTCATGTACCATTTTCTGGAAACTATTAGAGGATATAGTTAAACAAATTGAAGATGTAAAGCAAAATGAAAGATGTAAAAAGAAAACTTGAGATCCAAGAGAAGAAATATAATACAAGAGAAAGAGATGAAAGACTCCTCAGAATGAAGATGAAGGGAGATTCTAAGACAAATGATAAAGTAGCCAGTCTATATTGGAACAGTTGAGAAGATTCCAGGAGAGATGAATCTAAGAAGATGAAATCAGTAGATTACTTAATGTTTTTTAATTTATTGAAAGGAAAGGAAATTTACACAGTAGGAGAGAAACTGATGGTGTCGCAAATACATGACACCAAATGCATGAAACAAAAATGATAACTTTTAACACCATGGACAGCAAGAAGTTGTGAAGGAAAATAAGCATAGTATACCACTTGTCAGCTATGATTAGAATTTAATAGGTAAAGTAATGTAAATAGTGGAAAATGTGTCTAACTATAAAGAAATATTGGAAGGATGGAGGATAATTGTGTGGTGTTGAGAGTGGGATAGGGGCAAAAGAGAACCCAATCCTCTTCTTACATAATGGGAAATCAATAAATGATGCATTAAACTGAAAATTGCAGAACTAGCGATACAAGCAGGTTATTTAGAGAAAGAGAAGTAAGCATCCCTTACCCCTGAAAAATCCTCTGCTGAAATGTTTGCCTTTAGTGAATAGGAAATGGGACAGGGCAGGCAAGTATGAGAGACCTCTATTTATTGTCATGAGTCTTTAGAACTAATGATTATTTAAACTCTTTACATATTTAACTGTGATAAAAAGAAAATATTTTTAAAAGAGCCAAAGACATAATTTAGAAGATATTTATACTTATCTTCCTCTACAGTCCAGATTGGCTTAATAATGATGATTAGTAAAGAATTTGAGAGGAGCTTAGAGACATCAAAATCCTGTGAAAAGTCATGTGTAGTATGTTATCACTGAGAACAAGACAAAGCATGGGAGCCAATGAAAGTAGGGAGTAAGGAGAAAGTACTATTTCAGTGGAACACAAATACAGTATACTCAGATCTGCTAGAAGCTGAATGTTACTGGGTCTTGTGCATATCCATCAGCCCTGCAACTGAATATCTGAAATTTGGTTTTGATCACCAAGGAGAGGATGGGGAGTGTAAGTTTAAAAACCATCCCCTCACCTGATGACAGCCACTGACTTTGGGCACTTCTCATTGTTTATAGGTTAGAATAAAAAGAAAACCTTAAGTAAACTATTGCTGAATAAGGAAAAGAGTAGCATCTGGGAGGCGCAAAAAAATAATAAGTTTTCAGAACGTTTTTACATAAGTCAACTATAGGAAGACCTGTCTCCGTGCCACAAGAGCACAGTCGTAAGGAAACAGAATGAAGTGCTATCAGGATGAAATGTAAAGGAAAATGGGTAAAGAAGGGCTAAAAGGATTTCTTTAAAGCTAAATAATAAAACCACATTGAACAAATTGTTACTAAGAAAAATTGGCTCAGTCTTAAGGGAAGAACTGGAAAGTTTCATATACACTGCCAGGTTCGGACTCAACATCACGGCCACATAGAGGAAAAAAAGAATGCATAGAATGAAACATCAGCACACTGCCATCATCTAAATATTGGGTTGGCCAAAAAGTTCATTTGGTGTTTTTCCATAAGATGGCTGTAGTAGCACTTAGTGTGTTTAACTTCATTAGAAACCATTTTGTTAGATTGTATTGTAACAGCTGACATATCAGCTTGCATTTTTTAAAAAACTTATCAAAATTGGTTAATTTTTGCATAGCCATTTTAATTTTGAAGATGGAAGAAAATAAGCAACATTTTGGGCATATTATGCTTTATTATTTCAAGAAAGGTAAAAATGCTTCTGAAGCACAGAAAAAGATTTGTGCATTATATGGAGAAGGTGCTATGACTGATCGAATGTATCAGACGTTGGTTTGCAAAGTTTTGTGTTGGAGATTTCCTGCTGGACAATGCTCCATGGCCAACCAGCTGAGAAGTTAATAGCAATCAAATTGAGAGACATTCATTGAGAACAATCAACATTATACCACACAGGAAATAGCTGACATACTCAAAATACCCAAATCAATAAAATTATTGGTGAAAATGAAAAACATGTCTTTTATTTTACAGAAAAAACTAAATGAAGTTTTTGGCCAAACTAGTGTAATTACTAAAAACATGATGAAGCATTTATATTTAAAATTGTTTACATTATAAAATAGTATGCATGTTTTAATCCCATTTTTTAAAAAGATGCACACACATGTGCATGAGAAATAATTTGGACATGCAGATAGCCATCCTTAGTATCTCCTTGCTTTTCTAGTTTGGCCTTCTGTTTTAAAATTTTTTAATAATAATTATGTACAGCTTTTGTAATGAGGAGAGAAAACTTTTGTATACAAAACAATTTGACGTGTTCTGTCATCACCAGCACATTTTTCTACCCAGGTACACAGGGAAAACTATTGTTTCTAATGTTAAAAGTATACTTTTTGAAGGAGTAGGGTCCAGAAATGTATTAGCTCATTTATTCTTTTCTAAGAATGTTTTCATCTGTGCCTGACTAAATGGAAGCATATACTATGTTCATGGATTGAAAGAATTAACATCATTAAAATGTCCATACTACCCAAAACAATCTATAGATTCAACACAATTCCTATTAAGATACCAATGGCATATTTCACAGATCTAGAACAAATATTCCAAAAATTTATATGGAACCCAAAACGATGCTTCATAGCCTCAGCAATCTTGAGAAAGAAGAACAAAGTTGGAGGGATCACAATGCCTGATATCAAACTATGCTACATGGCCACTGTGATCAGTACAGTCTGGTACTGGCATAAGAACACACATAAATCAATGGACAAAACAGAGAGCCCAGAAATAAACCCAGGTCTTTATGGTTAATATGTTACAAAGGAGGCAAGAGCATATAAATGGAATAGACAGTCTCTTCAATAAATGGTGTTGGAAGAACTGGACTGGCACATGCAAAAAAATGAAAATAGATCACCAACTTACACCATATACCAGAGTAAACTCAAAATGGATAAAATACTTAAATATAAGTTGTGATACCATAAAAATCCTAGAGGAAAATACAGGCAGTAAAATTTTGGAGATTTTGCATAGCAATATTTTTGCCAATATATCTCCTAGGACAAGGGAAATAAAGGAAAAAATAAACAAATGGGACTACATCAAATTAAAAATCTTCTGCACAGCTAAAGAAACCATCATCTAAATATTATTTTTTAAGAGGCAGCTTTTATTTTTATTGAGCACTATATTTTATATTTTTGCTTGATATTTTCTGCTTTGAGTTTTTGCTACTGTTGTTTTTCTAGCCTCTTTAATTATAGTTAGTCATCCTCCTACTCCCAATCTCATATTCTGATTATTACTGTTTGGCTACATCTAACAGTTTTTTTATATTTGTAATTTGATAGTCATGGTTTTCCCTAGTTGGTAGAATCTTTCATTTGTATGAAATATCCCTCCTTACCCCGTTTGAATTTTATTTTATCTGCTATTAATATTATTATACTATTACTATACTATTAGTATTACTATACTATACTATTACTATACTAACCTGGCTGGTGTGGCTCAGTGGATTGAGTGCTGGCCTGCAAACCAAAGGGTTGCTGGTTCGATGCTCAGTTGGGGCACATGCCTGGGTTGCAGGCCAGGTCCCCAGTAGGGGTTGCATGAGAGGCAACCATACATTGATGTTTCTCTCCCTCTCTTTCTCTCTGCCTTCCCCTCTGTCTAAAAATAAATAAAGTCTTAAAAATATTAATATACTGACTTTGTTTTTATTATCTCTGTTTAGTATAATAGATTCCCTGCTTGTTCCAAATTTTATCAACACTCCAGCCTCGTATCATTGATCCGTATCATTGGATTTGGGGCTGTTGATCATTGTGATCCAATCTCTTCTTGCTTCCTTGTATTGTAAAAGTGATTATATATGACATATATAATCACTTTGGCCTAAAGCTGTTACATTAGTCTAACAGTTTAGTGAATATAAACTAAAGGAAGGTGCCATATCACATTTCAGAAAGAACTAATCCCCTTTTTTTATTTTACTATTTGAAGTTTCTTTATTCCATTATTGTGATTTTTCTGATCAGAGAAAGAATCTAGAAAGTGGAGAAAACTGGGGATTTGAAAACTTATAAATTAGTTCATATGCAATATAAACAAGAAAAAATTTCTGCCAAATAATTTCTCCATCACTAAGCGAATTGTTTATCACACTGTCTTTGTCTTACTTTCTGACAGCTCTGGATTAGTACCTAAATGCTGAACATAATTCAGGGGGTGTAATTTATTGCACATGATTCAAATTCCAAAAGTTCCAGAAGGATATATGAGGCAAGCAATGCTATCACTTACTTATGTATCTTTCTGACAGAGGAAGGAACTGTGAGACAAATTATAATAGGGTTTTTAAAAACTCTAGATAATAGCCAGTAAGAAATATTTTTTTAATTCTATGTAGAGTACACTTATAGCTCATTAATAAGGAGACAGCTCAATTTAAAAATGGACAAAAAATTCAAATAGGCATTGCACCAGGAAAGATACAGGAATGGTTAATAAACACATGAAAATATGCTCAATGTCATTAGTCACTACGGAAATACAAATCAAAACCACAATGAGATACCACTTCACATCCATTCAGACGGCTATAATCATAAAGACAGTAATAAGCATTGGCAAGGATGTACATAAATACAGTGTTGGTGAGACTGTAAAATAGGACAGCCTTGGAAAACAGTTTGACAGTTCCTTGAAATATTAAATGTAGAGGTACCACGTGACCCAGTAATTCCACTTCTAGGTATCTGTCCAAGAGAGATGAAACATATGTCTACACAAAAACTTTAACTTGAGTGTTTATGGCAATATTATTCACACTAACCCAGAAGTAGAAACAGTGCAACTGTATATTGCCTAGTAAGTAAAAATGATGCACAAATGTGGTATAGCCTTAAAATGGAATACTGTTTGGTAATAAAAAGAAACAAATTGATGACACACACTACAGTGTGGATGGACCTCAAAAACATGCTAAGGAAAAGAAGCCAGACACTAAATCCAAATACTCCATTTGTAAGAAATGAGGTCCAGCAAAGGCAAATTTATAAAGATAAAAGGTAGTTGCCTGGACCTGTGGGCAGTAATGAGGATTAACTGTAAATGAGCACAAGGGATCTTATTAGAATGATGCAGATGTTCAAAAACTGGATTTATGGTGATGCTTGGTAAATTTATTAAAAATAATTAAATTATACACTTAAAATGACAGAATGTTGTGGTATGTAAATACCTCAATGAAAAAAATATTTTTCAGTCCTAGGCTAGAAAACTTTGCATTAGTTATCCAGCAACAATAGAAATGAGGGAACCGCCCTGGCTGGTATACTTCAGTGGATTGAGCGCAGGCCTGCAAATCAAAGGGTCACCAGTTCCATTCCGTCAGAGCACATGCCTGGGTTGCGGGCCAGGTCACCAGTAGGGGGCATGTGAGAGGCAACCACATATTGATGTTTCTCTCCTTTGTCCTTCCCTTCCCCACCTTCTAAAAATAAATAAATAAGATCTTTTAAAAAGGAAAAAGAAATGAGGGAATTAGGTAGGATTGTTTTTCATAGGAATCAGAAAAGCCTCTGCCTTCAGTGTTCACACTAGTTTGGGACAGTGATCAGAGACTGCAAGCAGGACAGTAACCTAGCATCAGTGAAAGAACAAAGGGAAGTAAATGAGGAAGGAGGAAAAAAATTAAGGTAGTAAGTGTTATATATATTATTTTGGGCTCTGGAATCAGACTACCTGGTTGTGATCCCAGCTCTGGCTCTGTCATTTACTCGATATGTGACCTAAGGCCAAATATATATTTTTTGTGTGTCTCAGTTTATTAACCTGTAAAATGGGGATAATAATTGAACCTGCTTCATAGAGTTAGTATGAGGATTAAATAAATTAATCAATGACAGGTGATAAATGTATAGTGAACACATGTGTATCATCATCACCATCACAAATAGTTCTGACAGTCTTGCGTGCGTACTCTCTTTCCCTGGCTCCCCCCTTCACTCTCTGTTGGAAATAAGTATTTCAACCCTTCTCTCTCTCCCTCTAATAATTCCACCTCCTTCTTCACAGAGTAAACAGTAGCTATCATAAGAACTACCCCTATTTCCTACCAGGAAACAAACATTCTGTCTTCCTTCCTGCACTTTGGATTCTCAGCTCCTGCCTTCTCAAGAACTTTTTACTCATCTCTTTTCTCTCAAATATTACACTTATCTTCTTCCTTTTCTGTGGAACCCTTCCACAGGCTCAGATCTTACGTTTAAAAATATAAAATGAAATTTCCTCAATCCCACCTCTCCCTGAAACTGCCTTTCTTCATCTATCTCTGTTCGCTCCCTCATTGTCTTTTCCCAACCCCCACTCCAGAGGTGTTTCTAGACTCCAAGTCTACATTTCCTCCCCACCATTCACTGTTAAGGCAAGCGGATCTAATTTCTGCTCCCATAGTTCCACTGACAGGGACCATTAGTGATTTCCATATTGTTAACTAAATTGACATTTTCAGTCTTCATCTTGACACTTTTCACAGTATTGAATACTTCCTGTTGTTTGAAATATTCTTCTCTTGGCATCTTTGGCAATACTTTTTTTTTGCTTTATTCACATCTCTTTGTCCTTTAAAGGCTCATATTCCTTTATGTAGGCATTAATTATAGGCATTCCTTAAGGCTTATTTCTCTTTTCTGTGTATTGTCTCTCCCTAACACCATCTCATTTATGCCTAGGGCTTCAGTTATCACCTATTGGCTCTCAGATTCATTTCTCCAACCCTGAATTCCAAACTTCCAAATCTACGTGCCTACTCTGCATCTCCGCTTAGATGTCTCAAAGGAACATTAAATCCAACATATCTAAAGCATAATAAATGATTTTTTCTTGCAGTCTTCTTACTACCTCACCTCTTTCAGAAACCCTTATTCTCCTTAAGTTATTATCTGTCTTTGTAATTGACACCGTCATTATTCAGTTGTGTGAGCTAAGGAACATAGGGGTAATTCTTGACACCAGACCTATTCCTCCACTCACCACATCCAATCTATCACCAAGTCCTTCAGATTACATGTCTCCACTCCTTTTATCTCCATCACTGCTTCCCTAGTGCAGAGTACTATCACCTCACACTTACATTAATGCATTAGCCTCCAAACTAATTTGTTTCCTATTTACTTAGACTATTTACACACTGACTTAAAAATCTATTTACATGCATCTTATCTCATTAATGTACTGATATTAGTTATGTGGGGGCAAGAGTGCTATCTGAGAATTACACTAAAATTCAAAATTAGTAAGATTATTTTATCATGTTTTTGTTCTACATTCGGCACTATGATCCTCTGGTGTATTAGGACAAGCCATGCTTCCTTCCACCTCAGGTTCCTTTACATATCTTTTTTTTTTTTTTAAGATTTTATTTATTTACTTTTAGAGAGAGTGGAAGGGAGGGAGAATGAGAGGGAAACATCAAAGTGTGGTTGCCTCTCACACGCCCCCTACTGGGGACCTGACCCACAAACCATTGGTTTGCAGGCCAGCACTCAGTACACTGCGCCACCACCATCCAGTGCTGCATATGATCTTCTGTTTACCTAAACATTCATCCTCTACCCCTGTTCCTTTTCTTAAAAGTCCTGTTTATTCTTCAGCTCTCAGTTCAAATAGCACTTCCTAAGAGAGCTGTTCCCAAACTCCCAGACCATGACTCCTTCTGTTATATGTTATTATAGCAACTTGTACTCTTCTTTCAGAGCACTTGTCAGAGCTTTAACTTTATCGTTATTTTTCTTATTATTTGGTAGTGTCCCTGACTATAAGCTCCAAGAGTACATAGAACAATGTCTGGTTTTGCTGACACTGTATTCCTTAGCACATAATGCAAGTAACTATAACATAGTAGATGCTTAGTAATTACTTTTACATTGACATCTTCAATAATGTTAGTGTCATATCTTTGTGGTTTTCATGGTTTTGATTTGTTTCTAGATTGACTTTGTATGTGTCTACTTTTGTTGATTTTGTTAAATTTTATAGTGTGATTTTCAAATGGTACTATTTTTTCTTCTATTTCTGAATTATTGGGGTTACCTCCACTGTGGCCAACATATAACTATACTAGTTTATTGATGGAAATGTTGCATGAAAATTAATTTTTAAGTCACATTTTAAGTGGTCTGGGAAAGCTTGATGTTTAAAGAAGTTTTAGTGGAAGCCATTTTGTAAGATAATTATGTCGCATTTTTTGAAGCAAAAGTTTTATTTTAGAGTGTCAGTTTCCTAGAGCCATCACATTAGTAATTGTTTCTTTAAAAGATAATGGGAAAATTATTTTCTTTGATTTTGCAGTGTTATTTTTACAAAGTGACTGCTTTGTACTGGATATAATCTATCTTGAAATGACTGCTTTTACTGGATATAATCTGTCATTTTCATTTCATGTAACAGATGGTGGTTACAGTAGAAGAGGTTTTTAGTTTTATTTATATCAGAATCTAAGAGCTTATATATTTGTTTCATATGATTTTTATTAGCAAATGTATATATATTCTAGATATAAGTATACTTACACAGAAGGTATTTATAAGCTTAGGTAATAGTTTAACTGTTACATTTGCAGTTCCATTAAATGCCAGAATCATGTGACCTTGCAGAAAAGACAGTTATTTGTTCTAGTTGGGTTAAATTCCTGATAGTGATGTGAGCACAGCTGGTGGAGGATGATGTTTCTGTGTGTCTCAGAAAATCCTTTGTCTCGTGCAGCTCTAATGCTCAAGGGGCAGACTGCACTTTCCTCTTACCGAAATAGTCAGCTGCCGACCATGCTGGAGAAGTCCGAAGTGCAATTCCATGCCTTTGTAAACCTGTATAATTGATGCATTCAGAGCTTTAAAACAAGAGAGCAAAGAAAGCTGTGAGCTAAAAAAGCATGCACCGTTTTTGTGTGTAACGATGTCAACTCCATATTAACAGAGGTCATCTCAGAACAAACACGAAGCTGGCTCACATGAAGCTGAGCGGCAGAATGAAGGTCAAGGAGTGGCAGAAATCAACATGGCAACTTCTGGTGGTGGTCAGGTAAATAAATTATTTTATTGTTTTTTTAATTAACTATTTAAATATTTTAAAAGGAACATTTTAAAATAAAAGGAGTGAGACGATCCTCGGAATGATCCGTAAATCTTGCTTGTTTCCTAACTCCCAAATGGATATCTTCAGGAGAATTCAGTACCAAATGCTATAGGAATTTTTCTTCATTATATCTAACAATAACGATTTCAAGTTTCTAAGTATATCTTATAGTCTAAATTATGTGTTTCTGTTTTAGTCTAAAATATTTCATGCGAGTAGAATTTTTGAAAAATAAATACTAAGCTGCATTTTGGTTGTATGTGTGATTTGACCTAGTTATTACTGCTTGCATTGAGTAGATTTGCTTTTTCTCTAAGGCATTCTTTGCAAAGACATTTTTATGTTTTTTTTTAAAAAGCTACTAAGAACTTTGTTACACTTCTTGCTTTCTCTTGTACTTCAAAATTACATAAATCTATAAATCCAAGTCTTATCTTTGAAAAGATGATTCTTCTGCTCATTAAAAGTAAAGAGTCATAGCCTAGTCATGTTTAACTATTAACACATCATTTTTAGCAGCATTATGGAAGTCAACTTGATTTTTTTTTAAATATAAAACTATTACAGTGCTGCCATCAATTTGCTGTTGGTTTTATTGGATGCATCCTAATATGACAGAATTTTTCTTTGGGGTTTTCTGTATGCTCAATAAATATTTTTATTGAAAAATAAAATAATATTTTATGCTGTAAATGACCAATTTTTAAAAAATAGAATTTCATTAAGTTGGTTGTAATTTTCCTATTGTTGATATAAACTATTTATTTAGTGTCTATAGGTTACTTTTGATATTATGTATAAAAAATAATGCTTCTGTTCATTAAAATTTAAAGCTTAAACATCTCATATTTAAGTATTTAAATTTATTTTACTAATTTAAAATAAGGAGATACTTTATTTTAGTACTACTAGTTAGCATTGCAGGAGGAAAAACTCGTACGTTATAGGTGGTAAATTAGTGTAAAAGAAATTACATTTAAGTAGCACATTTGAGTTATTTCTTTGTTGTTTAGGGAATTATTTGGGAAGCTTATGTGTTTCTACACATATGCAGGAAGAAGGAAAGTTCCTTCTTGGCAGGAAACAATTCTCTGCTTAGTATTAGACTTACCATTAGTGCTTTGGGCCATATTGCAAGTATTATATAAAGTCTTATCTATCCAATAATCTGAATAGCCATTTAAAAAATAATTGAATCCCTTACCACACTTCTTTCATCAGAATTAATCCTATATTGATTAGATTTAATGTTAAAAATGAAAACTACTAAAAATATTAAAAGATTAGAAGAAAATATGGGTAGAATTTTTATAATCATGAGGTAGATGGGAAACTATAAAAAAACAGGATCAATAGCTTTCACATAAAAATGTAAAACTTCAGTGTGCCATAAAATCATAACAAGGTTACACAACAAACAAAAACTAAGATCATAGCCCTGGCTGGGTAGGTCAGTTGGTTAGAGCGTTGACCTATATGCCAAGGTTGAGGGTTCAATCTCTCATCAGGGCACATACAGGAAGCAACCAGTGAATGCAGAAATAAGTAGAACAAAAATTCATTGTGTGTGTCTCTCTCTACCCACTCCCCATTCCCCCCTTCCTCCCTTCTTCTTCCTCTCTTTCTAAAATCAATAAATTAAAAAATTTAAAAAGTAAGTCATGTTATTTATAAATGTTTATAACTCTGAAAAGTTAAAATTCAAAATACATAAAGAGGAGAGGGTATAAGGGGACTAAATGGTAATGGAAAAAAATACAATAAAGATTAAGTAAAAAATAAAAATAAACTACTTAAAGACTGTCAAAACATGGCGAAAAGGCATGAACAGGAATTAAAAGGAAATAGAAATAACTTGTACACATGTGGAAAGTACCCAGTCAGTGTGACTCAGTTGGTTGGAGCCTCATACCGTTCACCAAGGTCTCAGGTTCGATTCCTGTTCAGGGCACATGCCTAGATGGTGAGTTTGATCCCCACTGGGGTGTGTGTGGGAGACAACCTATTAGTATTTCTCTCACATTGATGTTTCTCTTTCTCTCTGTCTCTCTGGAATCAAATACATTTTTAAAAAAAAATTTAAAAATGGATATAGTAGCAATGTATAAACCACAACCAAAATGAGATCTTTTTGGAGACCGTTTGGATTAGCAAAGATCAATAACACTCAGTCTTGGTAATGGTTAACAAGCAATCTGTGTGAAATTGAACAGCGTTCTGAAGAGCAGTTTTGTAATATGTATTGAAATTTATAATGTACCAGGCCTGTAGCTCATAATTGCAGCATCTAACATTGTACACTAATGAGGTAATCAGTAAAGAGTGCTGAGACATGTTTGAAGAGATTCATCATAATATTGATAATAGCAAAAACAGAAAGAACCTGAATGTACATTAATCAATAAATAATTAGTTAAAGTAAGAGCCAACTGTGGATAAACGGTCAAGTGGCTCTGGAGTCAGCACACCTGGGGTTAAATGCCACTCCCTCACCAAATAGCTAAGAGACTAAACTTAGACAAGTAATCTCTGAGCTTTAGTGTTTCCTCTTTATAAAATAACATGATATAGTTTTGAGAATTAAATGCAATGTGCATTTATCATAGTCCCTGGCATATAGTAGATACTCATTAAAGGTAACATTATTGTTGTCAATAACTATTAACAGTTATTTTTAAAGAAATAAATATTTCTTGCCAGATATCGTATTAGACTCTGGAGACAGAAAATTGAAGAAGACAGACAGTCTTTGGCCTCATAGAACTAATACAGTACATCCATGTAAATATTAGAAATGACAAATTCCAGCCAAGATGGAGGCTTAGGTAGATACACTGTGCCTCCTCGCACAACCGAAAGAAGGACAACAACAAATTTAAAAACAAAAAACAACTAGAACTGAGAGAAAATCAAACTATATGGAAGTCCAATAACCAAGGAGTTAAAGAGGAAACATTCATTCAGACCAGTAGGAGGGATGGAGACAGGAAGCCAGGCAGAGAAGACTCATGGCAAGGCAGCAGTTGGAGGACCAGGGCAGGCAAGGTGGTGGCTGGCAGAGCGAGTGGTCCCACATTTGCATGCAGATAAACTGGGAGGAACAACTAGGGAGCAAGTTAGATCATGCAACCCAGAGTTCCAGCATGGAGAAACGAAGCCCCAAAACCTCTGACTGAAAAAACCTGTGGGGGTTCACGTGGTGGAAGAAACTCCCTCACAGGAGAGTTTGTTAGAGAGGGTCCTAGAATGTACACAAGCCCACCCACCTGAGAATCAGCACCAGAAGGGCCCCATTTGCTTGTGGGTAGCAGTGGAAGTAACTGAAAGCTGGCAGAGAGCTGATCAAGTGGCATTGTTCCCTCTCGGACCCCTCAACCATGTATGGTGCCACAACGCAGCAACCTGGGTTGCCCCACCCAGGCAAATACATAAGGCTCTGGTCCTTACTACGTAACAGGTACGCCAAGACACACACACAAAAAAATAGCCCAATGAAAGAACAGATGAAAGCTCCAGAAAAAATACAACTAAGCAATGAAGAGATCACCAACCTATCACATGTACAGTTCAAAACACTGGTAATCAGGATGCTCACAGAATTGGTTGAGTATTGGTCACAAAATAAAGGGAAAAGTGAAGGCTATGCAAAGTGAAATAAAGGAAAATGTACAGGGAACCAACAGTGAAGGGAAGGAAACCGGAATCACATGGACTGGACCTTCTTTCTGGCTTCAACCAGAAGGAAGAAACAAACATTCAACCAGAGCAGAATGAAGAAACAAGAATTCAGAACAATGAGGTGAGTCTTAGGAACCTCTGGGACAACCTTAAACGTTCCAACATCTGTATCATATGCAAGAAATTGGAAACTTATTTGGAAACATAATGAAGGGGAACTTCCCCAATCTGGCAAAGGAAATAGACTTCCAGGAAGTCCAGAAAGCTTAGAGAGTCCCAAAGAAGTTGGACCCAAGGAAGCACACACCAAGGCACATCATAAGTACATTACCCAAGATGAAAGATAAGGAAAGAATCTTAAAAGCAACAAGAGACAAGGAGACAGTGACCTACAGAGAAGTTCCCATAAGACTATTAGCTGATTTCTCTAAAGAAACCTTGCAGGCAAGAAGGGGCTAGACAGAAGTATTTGAAGTCATGAAAGGCAAGGACCTACATCCAAAATTGTCCAGCAAAGCTCTCATTTTAGAATGGAAGGGCAAAGAAAGTGCTTCCCAGATAAGGTCAAGTTAAAGGAGTTCATCATCACCAAGCCCTTATTATATGAAATGTTATAGGGACTTACCTAAGAAAAAGAGGATGATCACAAATATGAACAGTAAAATGACAACAAACTCACAACTATCAACACCTGAACCTAAAAACAAAAAATGAACTAAGCAAACAACTAGAACAGGAACAGAATCACAGAAGTGGACATCACATGTAGGTTTATCATCAGGGGAGTGGGATGAGGAGAAAGGGGGAAAAGGTACAGGGAATAAGTAGCATAAATGGTAGATAGAAAATAAACAGGGAGGTTAAGAATAGTATAGGAAATGTAGAAGCCAAAGAACTTACATGTATGACCCATGAACACGAACTACGGTCGGGGAATGTGGGTAGGAGGGGGTGTACCAGGTGGAGGGGAATAAAGGGGAGAAGAGGGACAACTGTAATAGCATAATCAATAAAATATTTTTTTTTAAAAAGTGGAACTGCTTTATGATCCACAGATTCCTCTTCTGGGTATATATCTGAAGAAACCCAAAACACTAATTTGAAAGGATATATACACTTCTATATTCATTGCAGTGTTATTTACAAAAGCCAAGATACAGAAGCAACCCAAATGCCCATCAATAGATGAGTGGCTTAAAAAAAAAACTGTGGTACATATGTATGCATGCAATAAATATTACTTGGCAATAAAAAAGAATGAAATCTTAATATTTACAACAGCATGGACAGATCTAGAGGGTATTAGGCCAAGTGATATATATCAGACAGAGAAAGACAGATACCACACATTTTCACTTATATGTAGAATCTAAAGAACAAAATAAAGAACCCTGACCTGCATGACTTAATTGGTTCACATCGTCTCTCAAAGCAAAAGGTCGACAGTTTGATTCCCAGTAGGGGCACGTGACTGGATTGCAGGCCCTGTCCCCAGTTGGAGTGGGTGTAAGATGCAACCAATTGATGTTTCTCTCTCACATCAATGTTTCTCACCCTCTATTTCTCCCTCCTTTCCCTTTCTCTAAAAATAAATAAATAAAATATTTTTTAAAGAACAAAATAAAGGAACAAACAAAATAGAAACAGACTCATAGACCAAGAGTTGCCAGAGAAAGAGGGGTATTGGAGGACTGGGGGAAAAAGATGAAGGGATTAAGAAGTACAAATTGGGAGTTACAAAATAGTCACAGGGATGTAAAATACAGCATAGGGAATATAGTCAATAGTCATGCAATACCTGTGTATGGTGGTGCATGGTGGGTACCTGAAATATTGGGGCAGTCATTTTCTAACAACTGTGATGTACACCTGAAACTAATACAAAATAATATTGAATGTAAACTGTTACTGAAAAATAATAGTTTTTAAAAAAGTACCAATAACTATTTTAAAAATAGTGAAAAAAATAAAAAGTAAAGTAAAACAATGCTACATCTACTTCCAGATCCTAATGTTGATGAGTGATATTTATCTGTGGAACTGTGATTCAGTTTTACCAAAATTCCTTTAACATATCTTAATGGGATCTGCACAAGGACAACTTCTTGGGGTTTGTTTCTTTTGTTTTATTATTTGCTCCAGAGACAAAAAGCATGAGTATGTATTAAAAATGAAAATCGATCTCTTGGACTTTCTCAAGATCACCGTAGCAGGATCAGCTAAAACTTCTGTCCTGGTGCACCTTTCTCTGCCACCACAGGGAAGTCCACTGTACCCCCTCTTTCACTTGGTTTCCTGTTTGCCTTCATTCTGCCAGAATGATCTTTACAGAGAGTAAATCACCCTTTCTGTAAAACTCTTTACTGACTTCCTTTGGTTCTTAGAATAAGATGACCCTTTATTATGGCCTATGTAAGCTGGTTCCTACCTAACTTGTCAGTTTTATGTCACACTTTGCTCTCATCACTTCAGCCACACTGACCTTTCAGTATCTCAGTCACTGGGCTTCCTTGTCTGCAGCCTGTACACAGTCTATTTCTGCTATTTTCATCCTACTTCATTCAATTAACATCACTTCATGGTGAGCTTAAGCATGACTTCCTCAAGAGGTTCGAATCGTTCAAATCCCACTGTTACAGGTTGTCCTAGCATGTTTCTCTTTTTTGAAGACTGCCACATTTGCACTTTTACATTTATTTGTGTGATTCTTTGATTAATATCTATTTCTCCTACTGGACTAGAAGCTCAGAAGAGCAAGGATTCAATCTAGTTTTGTCAATTTTCATGCTCCCACAGTCCCTGAGAAAGAGTAGACAACCATAAGTATGTGTTGTTTGGAAGGACTGATGTCCTTCCTAGAAATAGAGTTTCTCGATCTGTAATTAGTCTCCCTGAAAGTTAAATGAAAAGAGAAAGCTAGAAGTAAACTATACAAGTCAGATCCCTGATTGCTTAGTAGATAATTATGTGTGTAGTTCATTTATGAACTGGTTCTCAGCTTTTCTTTTTCAAGCTTCAAATGAGATCTCCAGTGACAGCTAGTTAGTAGTGATGAATTTCAACCAAGAGTGGGAAAAGATGAAATTGGTAGGACATTCTTTTCTGCTGCTAAAAAATGTTTTAAAGTTTTTAGTGTGGAAAACCTCAAACATATACAGAGGCAGGCAGAATGATATAGTAATCCACATGTACCTCATCCACTTTACTTGCATTTTACTTTTGAAGAAGATCCCAGGCATCATTATTTCTTTCCTGAATATTTTACTGTGTATTTCTGAAAGATAAGAACACTTTTAAGATATCTAACTATAGGGCCACCATTACCCTCCAAAGAAACTAACAGTAACTTTTTTTTTTAATATATTTTATTGGTTATGCTATTACAGTTGTCCCATTACCCCCCTCCACCCGGCACACCCTCCCCCACCCACATTCCCCCCCTTTAGTTCATGTCCATGTGTCATCACTTCTTTAGCTTCTACATTTCCCATACTCTTCTTGTCCTCCCCCTATTTTCTATCTACCATCTATGGTACTTATTGTCTATACCTTTTCCACCTCTCTCCTCCTCCCACTCCCCTGTTGATAACCCTCCATGTGATCTCCATTTCTGTGATTCTGTTCCCGTTCTAGTTGTTTGCTTAGTTTGTTTTTGTTTTTGTTTTTGTTTTAGGTGTGGTTGTTAATTATTGTGAGTTTGCTGTCATTTTACTATACATGTTTTTTATCTTCTTTTTCTTAGATAAGTCCCTTTAACGTTTCATACAATAAGGGCTTGGTGATGATGAACTCCTTTAACTTGACCTTATCTGAGAAGCACTTTCTCTGCCCTTCCATTCTAAATGAAAGCTTTGCTGGATAGAGCAATCTGGGATGTAGGTCCTTGCCTTTCATGACTTGGAATACTTCCTTCCAGCCCCTTCTTGCCTGTCAGGTCTTTTTAGAGAAATCAGCTGACAGTCTGATGGGA
>CM052540.1:122525792-122569517 GCA_028533065.1 Trachops cirrhosus | reverse complement strand
TCTCATGCTGCTTCTAGGATTCTCTCCTTCATTTTTACCTTGGCTAATGTAATTATGATGTGCCTTGGTGTGTTCCTCCTCGGATCCAACTTCTTTGGGACTCTCTGAGCTTCCTGGGCTTCCTGGAAGTCTATTTCCTTTGCCAGATTGGGAAGTTCCCCTTTATTATTTGTTCAAATAACCTTTCCACTTGTTGCTCTTCCCCATCTGGTACCCCTATAATTCAGATGTTGGAATGTTTGAAGATGTCCTGGAGGTTCCTAAGCCTCTCCTCATTTTTTTGAATTATTTCTTCATTCTTTTCTGTTTGGTTGTTTCTTCCTTCTGGTCCACTCCATTGATGTGAGGCCCAGCTTTCTTTACACCACTATTGGTTCCCTGTGTATTTTTCTTCATTTCACTTATTGTAGCCTTCATTTTTTTTTCTAATTTGCGACAAAAATCAACCAATTCTGTGAGCATCCTGATCACCAGTGTTTTGAACTGTGCATCTGATAGGTTGGCTATCTCTCAGTCACTTAAAAGGATAGGTTCTCAGGCTTTTATTTGTTCTTCTGTTTGAACCATCTCTTTTTCTTTCTTTCTTTTTTTTTTTTTGGTCTGGCCAGGCCTGTTACATATTGAGGGGCGTAGCCTTAGGTGTTCACCAGGGCGAGGCAAGCCATTTGCTGGGTTGTGACACTGCATGTGGGGGCAGGGTCCAAGAGGGAACACTGGCGCTTGCTCTGCTCTCTATTGGATTTCAGTCCCTTCCGCCGCTTCCCCCAAGCAAACTGGACCTTTCTTGTGCTGATTCCCATGTGGGTGGGCTTGTGCACCCCGTGAGTCTCTCCAGTGAACTCTCCTCTGAGGCTGGGAGCCTCTCCCTTTGCCTCAACCCCCACAGGTGTTTCCAATCAGTGCCCGAGGCTCTATTTCCCAGTGCTGGGATCCTGGGTTGGGCGCAGTCCCTTGCTTCACAATCCCCACCTCACTGGGTCTGCCAGTTGCCACCCCTCAGCCTGGGTCTGCCAGCCGCTGCTTGTGCACCTAGGGTCTGCCCCCTGTGGTCTTGTGCACCGCTGCACCGCCAGGTTACTCTGCTCTCTGCTCCCTGACCCACACCCAGCTGCCCGACTCCACCCCTCCTACCGGTCTGGATGAACGTGTCTATTTTAACTCCTTGGGTGTCCGACTTCCATACAGTTCAATTTTCTGTCAGTTCTGGTTGTTATTCTGTTTCTAAAGTGTTATTGTCCCTATTTTGTGCGAGGAGGTGCAGTGTGTCTACCTATGCCTCCATCTTGGCCAGAAGTCCCACAGTAACTTTTTAATAGCATCAAATATCCAGTCAGTTTTCAAATTTGCAGGATTTTTTTTATAAATGTCATGATTTTTCACAAATTTATTTGACTCAGGGTTAAATAAGATTCATGCACTGAGATTGGTTAATAGCTCTGAAGTATCTTACTATAGATTTCCTCTTTATCTCTTGTTTTCTTTCTATTTATTTGTTGAAGAACCAAAGTTGTTTGTCTTACAGAGTTTTTCATAGTCTGGATTTTGGTAATAATGTTTCCATGGTGTAGTTTGACATGATTCTCCATCCCCTGTATTTCCTGTAAATTGGTAGTTGGATCTAGAAATTTTGTCAGAGTTGGGTTCAATCCTCTTTGGGGGCAGGGGGTCAAGACTTCTTCATAGGTAGCAGTATGTGGTTTTTCCATCAGGAAGCAAATTAATGTCTGGTTTTCTGTCTGTTTTGGTATTAATAGCCATGGTACTCAATGCCTAGCTCCATTAATTCTTTAGGAGTTACAGAATCAGCTGGAATACTTCTATAAAGAGAAACTTCTCCTTATCTACTATTTGATTATTCCTAAGTACAGTTTGTACAAAAAATAATAAAATGGGAAATTCTTGCTTCTTTCCTTTCTTATATCAGGATTCACAATGAGTTGGAGATGCTACCTTATAGTAGAACCCTTTCCAAAGTGAGCAAGCAGGAGGATATGAGAGGTTCTGGCCCAGCAGGTATAATAGAAATTGTATACCAACTCTGTTAAGTGTAACTGTTAGGCACAGTGACAGATTGTATCCTTCTACGCCCCCTCAGCAAACATTTCAAGGCCTATACTGGCAATAGATATCTTGGGATAAATGAGGGGAAAGCAGAAAATAAAGAGATACTTGACTCTAATATGTAGTAAAAAGGAATTGTACTTACTTGAAGGATAAGTACTTGTCCTTATTTCCACCTCTATACTCCTCAGCCCATTTTTCACTCTCCTGTTAACCTCTTCCCTGACTATTACCTTTTCCCCTGAAAGATATTATAAAACTCTTCAATGTTTAACATATGTTTACTAAGCATGTATATTATGCCAAGACTATTCTCAGCCCTAGGATATGGTAGTGAGCTGGGTAGATGCTACCTTGTCCACAAAAAACTTATGGACTAGAAAGATGTGAGTGGTTTCCACAAAGTGTGTAAGTACTATGAGAGGGCAAGTACATAATGCTACAGGAACACATAGTAGAAGCATTTAACCTAGTTTTAGGGTGAGGTTGGTTGGCCCTGAAGAAAATTACCAATTAATTTATTATGAACCCTCAAAAACATTTGGGTAAATTAGATACAGTAATCTAGTTGAACTATGATGGTGGCTTGGGGTTCAGGAAGAAGTGATAAATTTGTGAGATCCCTTTACTCAACAAATAGATATCTGGGTATCTGAAAATATTTAGGAATCTGTAAGATTTAGTGTTAGGTGTGAGGGTTGAGGAGGAAGTAGTCAAGAACGACTCCCAGGTTTCTGTCCCAGGTGGCTAGAAGGATGTTGGTACAATTCATTGATACCAGCAGATGAAGAGCAGGTTTGTGGGGGGAAATAATCTAGCTTTTTGTTAATGTTAAGTTTTTTGAAAATGTTAAGTTTTAAGGTATTAAGACATTGAGGTCAGGTAGGCTATTTGGGTTTTGAATTGAGTGAAAGGGTGAGTAATGTGATAATTAAAGGTATGAAAGATTTTTACATCTTTTGTGATTATAAAGTGAAAAGATGAAGACCTGGGCTAAAATCCAAAAGCAAGGGAATAATACTGTTCCCAAAAAAAGGGAATAGTTAACAGTACCTATAGTCAACCATAAGAACTGAAAAATGTCCATTGTATTTTTTTTAAAAAGAGGGAAGTTCAGTGCTGACCTTGACAAAAGGAGTTTCATTGGCTTTCCTCCCTGCCTTATCATATTTAGAGTGAGTTAGCTTTTAAATAAAAGGTTAAAAAGTACTGTAGAAGAAAGCACTTTCGGCTAACTTAGAAAATCTGGATGTGAACTGCCCAAAGGAGAAATAGCTGTTAACTGATGCAAAGTACATGTTTGAGAGAAAATCTGGAGACTGATTGTTTTTTCAGGTAGAAGAGATGAGATGTTTGGATGGTGGTGGAAAGGAGCCAGGGCAGGAACAGGAGCCAGAGCACACGTGAAGGCGTGGGCCTTAGAGAGGAGGGGGGTTGCCTCTGATGCCGTAGAAGGGGAAGATGGAAAAGGCTATGGAGGCAGGTAATTTTGTTGGTTTGGTAGCAGGAAGCTGAGAGAATTTTTTTGAATGTCTTCTCTTTCTCTGTGAATCAGAAGATAAAATTATTTGTGGGAAAGGAAGGAGAAGAGCCACAGTTTTGTACAAAACTGGGCATGTCTAAAATAGCCACTACAAAGAAAGGTAGGAGAGTTAACTAGGGATACACAAGGATTGCAGGTGCAATACCAATGGCCCAGGTTGGTGGTGACCATAAAGCTTATATGGGCGGTATGCTGGAGAGTCGCATGATTTTCTCACATGTTCAGATTTCCAAATACTTCTCAGGAGTTCATATCAGGAGGCAGAGAGACAGTTGGATTCATCTACAGTTGTAGTGTTTCCCAGCAGGTGGGGCAAAACTATTGAAAACTAGCAAGAGAATTATGGAAGTGATAGATCACAAGAAATCCAAATTAGAGTATCTAGAGTGATCCATGCATTGGATATTCCAGTCATTTCAAAAAAAGCTTTCTTGGAAAAGGTTAAAGGAGATTGATAGACACATAAGCTATCAGAGTTACAACAGGACACATAAATGCATTATTCAGAGATGGTTCACTTTGTGGTGATGGAAAATGATCCGGAATGTGGCCATGATGTCAATGGCTAAAATGAAGTAGAAGAGAAACTGTTATGGAAGATGATATCATAGAACTAAGGGGCTTTGGTTTTGAATGGGTCATGTGCTTGGATGTTGAAATTACTCAGAATGATGGCAGAAATTGAAGTGAAAGGAACTTAGTGACCCTTGTATCAAAGTATTTAATGATTGAGGACAGTGATTGGGAGATTGGTAAGTGACAGCACTAGGGAATGGGAGAGGTATTATAACACAAGATTTGGGGCTGTTACAGGAAAGTGGAGGAGTAATGGTTTCAAAGTGGTATTGAAAGGGTGAGGAAAACAAAGACTTACACTACCTCCTGACTCAAGTATGTGGGGTTTGGGAAACTGCTGTGAGAGGAACTGATGTCCCGTGAGAGCTAGGTTTCAGTGAAGGCCAAGAGTAAAAGGAGCATTAAGTGAATAGTTGAGGGTGTAGGGGTATTTATGAAGTGTGGAACCTGGATTCCACAAGGAAGTTTAGATAGGAAAGAGAACAGTGAGAAATAGGGTCTCACACATTTTAGGGCTGAGAGTAGGGTTCTGAAATACAGAAAGAACCTATTGTCTTTGGGCAGTGAGCAAGGCTGATTCAAGGAATGTGCATCATGACTGATTTCAATAGGTCTCGTGGTGGTGAGAGAGTAAATCACACTCAAATTTCTTCAGAATTGAGTCATGAATTGGGCAGAAACACTTCTTAAGACTGTACCATTTCTTGTGGTAGAGAGACTCTAGTCTTGCTGAAAAATGTTGGCTAAAGTCTAGCCATAATAAAGGGGCCCAGGATAGATCCTCAAAGCCCAAGTTCTTGACTTAAAGTGAGTGTGGGTATGGAAATGTTCTCTTGATGTTTCCTTATAATAAATGCAGCTGGATTTCTAGCTAGATATATTGGGAGGGCAGGAATGTCCCCAAATCTGGGAACTGTGTAGGAAGATACTAAGACCGAAGCTGAAAGAAGATTTGATGTCTACACTGAGGTGAATGTCAGAACATTTTATTGTGGAAACAGTGTTTCCTTTGTTTCAATTCAACCCCTTGTTTCTCTTTTGTTTCAAATAGTGTATTAGTTATCTATTGCTGCTTAACAAATAATAGCAGCTTAAAACAACAAACTTTAGCAGCTTACACAAAAAATGTTTGTTGTTTTTTCCATAGCCAAGTACCTCTAGTTGAGGGTCTCTCACAAGGATGCAGTCAGGTGTTGGCTGGGACTACAGTCATCTCAAGGCTTGACTAGGGGAAGATCTGCTTCTAAATACTCATATGGTTATTAGGAGGCCTCATGTCCTCACTAGCTGTTGGCCACAGATCAATTTCTTGTCATCTGAGTGTATCCAAAGGGCAGTTCACAACACAGTCGCTGGCTTCTCTCAGTGAGAACAAGAGAGGGTGCCCAAGATGGAAGCCACAGTCCTTGTTTCATTGTCTTAGAAGTGACTTCCCATCCCCTGTGCTGCAAACTTTTCACTAGAAGCCAGTTGAGTAAATCTAGCCCACACTCAAAGTCAAGGGGTTACACAAGGGAATGAATACCAACAGACAAGGATCATTAAGGGTTCTGTTAGACCCTACCTTCCACAAACAGTAAAAATAAAGATGGTATGCTCACCTCAGGATGAGTCGTTCCCCTTCTACTGTAAACCAAGAAAGGCCCCTTGCCTGAATTACTTCAATAAAAAGCTTTCTGACTGTTTTCTTTATCCCAAGTCATGGTCCCTCAGATCCATCTCTTTATTGCATCCAGGATAAGCTCTTTATCTCCAAATTTCTTCTCTCTGTACCCACTTGTTCCCTCTCCCCTCACCTCTTTCCCTTCCTCACCCCCTCTCTCTCCTCCCCCCTCCTCCTCTGACCCCCTCCCCCTTCAGACACATACACACACACACCCCCCCATGTTCTTTCTGACCTTTGCTTCTGCTTCTGCTTCATTTTGGCTGTCCTGTGGCTAATCCCCCTCCTTATTGTTGGCGAAACTCCTTCTCATAGTTCAAGTACAAAATCAGATAGCACTTTTTCTAGGAAGCCCTCCCAGGACTCCCAAAACAGTATACGAGAATGCCCTTCTTGTGTGTTCACACAGCCACTATCAGAGCACTTACCACTAAGTATGTGTGCAATAACTGTGTGCAATGAGGGTAAGACTGTCTTCACTTATATCTCAAAAGACTAGTGCTATACCTAGGAAGTAGCAGAAGCTCAGTAAATATTTGCTGTTTGGTTGCATATGAACTGAACAACCATTATAAAAGCACCCAGCAGCTGGTGGCAGTAGAAGGAGATTCAGAATGAGTCTTTCTCTGCTGCCCCTTCTCACTGCCCTGAGGAGTGCTAACTAGCTGCTTCAAATTGAGAAGTATCCCTGGAGGACTAATCAACATAAAGCATCCAGACCCACAAAAGGAGTAGAGATTGGAAAACGTAGACACTCTGGGACTCTTTACTAGTATTCTTACTCCAACCCTAGATTTCCCTATGTGAGGGAACATAAGTCGGTCTTCATGCTTTTATGTGAAGAGACATAAAAAACACCTCACAAGTTGGCACTTCTTTTTTTTGTTTTTAGATTTTAATTTTAGGGCGAGGGGAAGGGAGAAAGAAAGAGAGGGAGAGAAACCAATGTAGAGAGAAAATCAGCTGCCTCATACTACCCCAACCAGGGACCTGGCCCAAAACCCAGACATGTGCCGTGACCGGGAATCGAACCTGCAACCTTTTGGTTTTCAGGACAACGTTCAACCCACTGAGCCACACCAATCAGGGCTCAAGTTGGCACTTTAAAAATCAACTTCATTGAGGAAAGACTAACATACAATAAAATGTATCTATTTTAAGTGTACAGTTAAATGAATTTTACATTTACAATTAAATTTACAAATGTAATTTTCTCTTTTAAAAATGTTACTGTGAATGATGGTCTTAAATATGCTTTTGTAGACTAGTCAGAAAACACTAACTTTGGCCTATAATATGACCTCTGTGGAAGTTCTAAGCTGTCCTTTTAAAAATGAGCTTTATACAATTACCTATTTAAGGACTTTTTATAACAAGTACAGAAATCTATGAGTATTTAATTGTTGCACATGGTTAGAAAGCTGACTAATCACTGAGGAATGCTTGTTAACAATTTTCTGTGTTGTCTACCAGTGGAATTTAGCAGGTGAATAGTAAAGGTTACTAGCCCACAGGGAAGTTAACATGTCAAGTGAACTTCATGCACAAAAAGAAATTACAAGATCAGTTGATTCCAGAATTTAGGGAAATGGGGTACATTCAGAGATATTGATTCATTGTAGCCCTTTGTACCCTCCAGGAAATACCAACTTCCAATCCTCAAAACCTATGATTCCTTATTTCCTTTTTGCTAACCCCCCTTCTCCAATTAGCATCTATGTCTGAAAGACAATTAGAACCAGCAGTGGTGTCCCTCCCTGTTCTTATGGATTTTACTACTAGCTCTTCATTCAGTTCATAATTTGACAAATATTTTGTGAGTACCTACTAGGAACCTAAGACTACCTACCCTTCATACCAAGAATACAACAGTGAACAGAATGAGGTTTCTACCCTCAAAAAGCTTATGTTCTAGTTTTTTCTTTTGAAAAGTTGAGAACTGCAGCAGAATAACTGCCAATATCACTTTCTGATTGAACACTATTTTTGTAATTGTTATTCTTAATTATTAATGAATGCCTGTCCAGAGTTGCATCCTATGTTTTCAGTTGCCCATTAAACATTCTTACTGGATGTCACTACAATCAAAGGCAAGCTCAGTCCCCACACTGAAAGTCATCATCTCTTCCTGGGTTTCATGTATTTATTAATGGTGCTATTATCTACCCATGTAGCCAAGCTCGGCACTTCCAAATTGACCTTGACGCCAAACATTTCTTTACTCACATCCAAAGTAGATAGCAAACCAACAGATTTTATCCCTAAATATAGGGCATCCCCATTTCCCTATTCTAACTTCTTGACTTCGGGCCCTCAGAACCACTCAACTATTAGAAGTACCCACTTACTAATTTCCCATCTGCGATCTCTTCATCTTGTCCATGCTCTTTTTGAGACATGAGTCTGGTTATGCCATTCCCTTGCCTAAAGTCTAGTGACTCTCTTAACATCCACATCTTGAAAGCAGCACCTTTAAAATGACACATGAGATACTTAATAGTTTAATCCAGCCTGAATCTCCCACCACACACCTTGTTCTGTTCACAGTAAACTGGAATACTCCATGCTTTCATATTTAAACCTTTACACAGGCTCTTTTGTCAGTCTCCTGTCCCAAAATTCAAAGCCTGTCTCCTGTCTTAAATGTGACATTTTATGCAGCCTTTAATAGCTTCTAAGCAGCTTATTGTTTCTTTGTTTTCCTTTAGTATTTTATATATTCTTATATGATAGTGTTCATCATATCACACTTCAATTATTTACTTTTTTCATGTCTTTCTCAAATAGAAGTTTCAAGCAGTCCTCTCTGTACCATAAACTCCCAGAGAACTTGGACTACACCAAATTCAGTCAGTTTTGTGGTAATTTGGAGCATTTCATCGATCAAAATGGAGCTTTCTGTCAATCAATTTATATTTAACTAAATGTGGTTGCATGTCTTTGGATCTGTGAAAAAATATTACTCTTAGAATTTCTTCAGTGTTGGTTACTTCCATAGTGTGGTTTAACTGTCTTTTGCAACAAATCTCATTTTCTTCAGTTTTTCTCTAAAATTTACTTAATAAATTTATAAGTACAAACATTCATTTTGAGAAGTTAATGTTCACACTTTTAATGGTATATTTATCTGTCTCCCCTCAGGAGTACCTTAACATGAAGTTAGCTGTATTTATCTACAATCTCAATCACACTATCTATAATTGCTTGATTTCTAGGGTTCAACTACACGAATGGATCATGAAACAGCCAGTGTTTTGAGTTCTAGTAGCACACACTCTGCTCCTCGAAGGCTGACAAGTCATCTGGGAACCAAGGTAACAGAAGATTACAAATCGTGTCACTAATACTATGAATACTTCTAGTATTCATTAGATATATTGCTAAAACCATTCTTCATCTTTTACATGGAGGAGAATTCTGATTCCATCATCACAGTCTCTTAAAGAAGTGACATCTTTTTATACAAAGAAGTGCAGACAAAGGGAAAATAAGGACTATAAAAGGTGCCAAAGTAGCTAGTTAGGTTTTGGCTTTGTTTGTTTGTTTGTTAGTTTTCATTTTTTTCAGCCATATCCACTTCTCTGTAAGTATCCAAAGCTCCAGCCTCGCTGGCTTACTTGTTACTTCCCGAGCTCTCCCTGTGACTTTCTGCCTCCTTGCCTTGCCTGCAGTGGCACACACGTCCACTTTCTACCCCGCCTCAAAACAGCTGTCAAAGCTGTAGCCACTCTTCAGAACTCTTCTCAGGCTTTGCTTCTTTATAAAACATTTTCCGATGCCCGTGGTCCTCCTGCTTCCCTGTGTGGTCTCTCTCCCTCCTTTGAATCACTACAGCTTGCATGAAATGGTTTGGGAAAACAGGGACTGTTTTTTTACGTATTGTTTTTGCTGCCTTTAGCACAGGGCCTGCATATAACAAGTGTTTAATAAATATTTAAGTAGATGGAAAAATCGTTGGAAGTTGAATGTTATCCAGTGCTGATAAGTCAGGCTTCTTAGGGTCTCCCAGATGTTAGCAAACATCTTAGGACTTGGGAATAGTATGTTTGAGAAGAAAATAATTATTTTACTATTGTTTTAAAGCCAGAGATTTTAATATTGTATTGACAAAGAATGAAATTCTAATATTACTGAACAACATATTTTTCATTAAATCTAAATAATTACATTAGTTGTTTTTATTATATACTCTATATGTCCTTTCTTTATTTTAATAATATAATAGCTTTTAGGAAAAACATTACTAAAATAACTAATGTGATTTAAGAAATGAATTTTAGAGTAGTCCCTGATATTGTTAATATAAGACTTAATTCTTCTAGTAACTCACAAGAGCTACTACTTGTGAACTCTGGAGTCCTAGTAACTATGCTAGGAGTTTTATGTATGTTATCTCTGACCTTCTCAAAGCCCCTGTGAGTTATTCTTGTTTGTCTTTTTTAAATGGGAAAACTGATTTAAAAAAAAGATGTAGGCAGCTGTTCCATAACTAAATTGGAATTCAACTGCAGCTCTGTCCAACATCAATAAGTAAAGAAATTAGAGATTTCTTTAAGTAAGAAATTAGAGATTTCAATAAGTAAAGAATATTAGAGATTTTCTTTATAGTAAAAGATGTGTGAAGACTGTTGTGTGAAGACTGACAGCTGGAATACCTTTTCCTTTTTGAAGTAATTTTTGCATAATATTAAGACCTTCCTACATTTCTGAATGACAGCTACTCCCCTATATATGTATTACTTCATTTAATCTTTACAGAGAAAACCCTCTTAGGTAAGTTCCTCCATTTTGCAGCTGAGGAAATGGGCTAAGAGACCCGATAACCTGGTAGTGCCAGACGGTTTGCTTCTCTAAGTGGTGGAGCTAAATTCAAAGGCCCATTTATATCCACAGTTCCACACCACCTTCCTGTCACGATTACATCTAAGTGTGCGTGTATTTGCACATTTAGAGTTTCTCCACCTAAGCACTATTGGCTGGATAGCTCTTTGTTGCGTTATAGTATGTTTAGCAGCATCTATGATGCTTCCTCCTACAGTTGAGGAAACAGAAAATGTCTCCAAGGTATTGCCAGTAGTTAAGAACCACTGATTTATAGACATGACGCATTCTTTATATAATAAATAGCCTCTACTTTTTTGTGTTAACCTCGAGCTTTAAAATGAAGTTGATCACAGTCCAAGATAACAGTACTGTTTCCTATTCCTAATCTGCTTCTAATCCTTAGAATTTATTGTCAGAGAGTAATTGATGCTTAGGAGTTGCTTAAAAAAAATATTGTATAAGAATCCTGGCCTTGTACTCTGTGTGTGATCATGGCATTCTTCTTAGGGCAAAGTATTTTTTTTATATGTGTAAGGGAGAAATCTTATAATTTTAACAGTACTGTTGTAATTATAATCTGATGAGGGTTAGTGATTGCTGAGAAGTAATACTTAGTGAATAAAGACTGTTGAAAAATATTTTATATTTATTCATTATAGCTGTAGATTTAAAGAAGTGAAAATTTGTAATTATGCAGAGAATTTAGATAGATAACATTCCTCACTGTGTATTAGTGAAATTAGTTGATTTTCATTCATTATAATCAGGGATCCAGATAAACAGCAACTTAAGTGTGTAAGAACCAACTTTCTCTTTCAGTACCGTATACTACCACTACTGTTATTTACTCATATAAACAAGTCAGTGATGATTTTATATAGATTTTGAAATAACATTCATTACTTCATCCTGAAAAGATTTTTTCTTTTGCTTTTTTTTAATGAGTTACAATAAATATCCCATTCATCACTTCATTGGTGTTGGGTTTTGGATATTAAAGTCATAATTTTGTTTCTAAACTCATTTGGCCCACAGGTGGAAATGGTGTATTCATTGTTGTCAATGCTTGGTACTCATGATAAGGATGATATGTCACGAACTTTGCTAGCTATGTCTAGCTCCCAAGACAGCTGTATATCCATGCGACAGTCTGGATGTCTTCCTCTCCTCATCCAGCTTTTACATGGCAATGACAAAGACTCTGTGTTGTTGGGAAATTCCCGGGGCAGTAAAGAGGCTCGGGCCAGGGCCAGTGCAGCACTCCACAACATCATTCACTCACAGCCTGATGACAAGAGAGGCAGGCGTGAAATCCGAGTCCTTCATCTTTTGGAACAGATACGAGCTTACTGTGAAACCTGTTGGGAGTGGCAGGAAGCCCACGAACAAGGCATGGACCAGGACAAAAATCCAAGTATGTTCCCTATAGTGTACATCATAGCGCATGTTACAAAACAAATGTAAAAGTTTTTTAAAAATCTTTTTTAGTTAGTATGTTGTCTTTATGAATAGGAAGAAGAAATGCATATTAGCCATCTACAATAACATACTTTAAAGCTTATGTCTATTTTAAAGTCTAAAATTAAGAAAAATTTAGCAAAAGGAAAATGTTATATGCACTGCTTTGCAGCCAAAAAAGAACAGGAAATCAAGAGAGAGGTACAGAGTCATAGCATAGTAGATCTAGAAAAGATTTGAGCAATTATGTTGCCTGTCTCTTTTATTTTATAGATAAAATTCAGGAAAGTAACTTTATGTAAGTTTTTTCAGCTATTAGTGACCAAGCTAATCTCTTCTACATTTGCATATCACTCTACTCAGTGGATGCAGAGCTGTTAATACGTTGTTATTTGATCCTCACAACAACCATGTGAAGTAAGTAGGAAGGGAAGGTATTACCATTTCGGTTTTACAGATGAAGAAATTGAGGCTCAAAAAGGCTAAAAGATTTACCTGTGGCCTCACAGCTAGTAAGTGGCCAGGAACAGAAGCCAGGTCTCCTGTTCGCAGCTCAGGGCCCTTCCTACTGCACCATCCTGCTGCAGGTGTTGGGTCCTTATTGCTGGGGGTGATCAGCTGCTCAGCTCTTTGCTCAGGGAGAGACTCTTGGCCACCAGCTCCTCTCCCTCAGGAGCAGGGAACATGGGAGTTGGGACCCTTGGGGACATAACTTACTTCATTCCTGTAGCAAGAACCAAAAGCAGTAAGTATATAAGGTAAGACTTTTCTTTCACCTGATAAGAACACACATACACACACACACACACACACACAGAGAAAAGGAGTGTGTATCAACCTATGGATTTAAAAAGCAGGAGGGGAACGATGGTGAGAACATGACCTATGAAGCTTTAGGAGACTTTTTTTTTTAGCTTAGTTACAAAGGTGAATTAATTTAAAATCTAAAACATCTCAAGAATAAGAAAACACACCTGGCCAGGTGGCTCAGTTGGTTACAGCATCATCCTGTATACCAAAAAGGTTGTGGGTTTGATCCCCAGTCAAGACACACATCCAGGTTATAGGTTCGACTCCCAATCGGGGCATATGGGAGGCAACCAATAGGTGTTTCGCTCTTTCTCTCTCTCTCCCCTGCCCCTCTCCCTCACACTTCCTCTCTCTCCCCCTCCCCTAAAAAGAAAACAGAAGAAACAGTCCTTTATATCTGTTAAGATACTTTACTGGGAGATTTCTAGATTGTTTTCTTTGGCTGTTGACAGTTATGCAATGACTAACATTTTGTGTTCTTGATAACCTCTTCTCAAAAAAAGTTAAATAGAATAAATTGATACTATTACTTCTGAAAAATGCTTGCTTTTTAAATTTTATTTCAGAGAAGTTTTGAAACCTTGTGCATAGTGTTATATGTGGAGGTACATTTTCTTAGATGCCTTTTCTTTAAATGTTTGTTTACTGTCTAGTATTTGTCAATATAAGAAGTAAACTTTACTAGGTTTGTACTAGATTTCTCTACTACATTTGTACACAGCAATGTGCTTCTAACCCACACTCATGACAATAGTTTCAACAGCAATTATAAATAAAATTAAAGTTTTATACCAAATATTTTTGTTTTTTCATATAGTAAACATAAAATTTAAATTATTTGAGTTGTAGCATAAACCTGCAAAGGACTTATTCTAAAAGACTTGGTTAAGGGCAGATGAGTGGTAAACATTTTAATGGAACCAAGCAAAGGCCTTCACTCACATTTTCTTTTTCTTGTTTGTAGTACTTAATTTATCTGTTCAGCAAATATTTGTTGATCCATTAAACTATACATTAGGGATATGTTGGTGAGCTCTACGTATTTTTTAAGTATTATAAACATCATTGCTTTTGAGAAAACAAAGCATTATGGTTTATGTCAATTTTATTTTTCAGTGCCAGCTCCTGTTGAACATCAGATCTGTCCTGCTGTGTGTGTTCTCATGAAACTTTCATTTGATGAAGAACATAGACATGCAATGAATGAACTTGGTAAGACAAAAATGTTTCTTAATGGCATAGAAGAACACTAAAGATTTCTTCCCTGTTGAAATGGAATTTATGGCCACTAACTTCTATTACCAGCTGCTTCCTCCTTGTAGCAGATATATATAATTATAATCTGGTTTCCAGAAAAGAGAAATTTCTAAATAACAGAAACTGCTACCCTAAACTAACTTGGATTTTCAAGATCTCAGCTGTAGATTGGAAGAATTACTAATGGGCCACTCCTTGCCCCTATTGCCAAGGTAGACCCTGTGTGACAGTTGATAGGGAGGGTAGTTTGATTTATTTTGAAACATGGAGCTGCTTCATTTTTTCCTGACTCAGTCACTTCTGATGGCCACCAGAAGGAATTGTTATTAAGAATCTCATTTACCTTTGTGGTTATCAGTACTTTACTAGATTTTCATAATAAACACCATGGTATCTTTAACCATGTGGAAACGCATTATGCTCCAATTTAAATCAGAAACATTCGATTAATTTTGGAAGGATTACTTTTCTAGGTATGTGTTATCACACACTCTCCTCCTTATATAACCTGCATTGTGCACCCATTTTTCATGTAACGGTCTTTCTTTGATTTCTAGGTTCATTGTGCACATGTGGTATTTATAAATTGCATCATGCTGAGCCATCTCATGTGAACTGGATCTCTCTAGTGGTGCCACAAGCAAGACCATACTGAGTTCCCATCGTAGTGTAGCTGTGCCCTGGCTTTTTGTGCTGTTACGTTATGTTGCATTCCAGCTTCCACTTCGTTTTACTGTCACCCTCATCGTCATTCATCATATATCTTAAAAGTGACAAAGTCATGAGACTTAAACAGAGAACCTAAACAGCCAAAATGAGTGTTGTCTCCTTCAGAGTCATTCCTTCGGGAGGCTGTGTCCTTCTGATTCCAGCCCTGCCCTCCACCTGTGCTTTTCTTCCCACAGGCCCTAGCAGTTGGCCCACATGATTCTTTTTCCTTCCCCCACCACCTCCCTCGGCCTCCTGTGGAACCGACTATAATCTTAGGAGTTCTCATTTCCTTGGTACAACCACAACATTTGTGAAAGTGTTATGTTTGGGTGGCGTTTTTTAATATTAGTAAATGGGAAGGGGATAAAAATAATGAATAAATAGGAAAATTAATTCGATTTTAAGCTAATGCAAAGATTTTTCTATAAGTGTCCCTGTGTTCCAATGGACTGTAGACTAGGACTGACACATTAATCATCTGAATTTCAAAGTAAAACGCAGACTCAGTATTTGTTCCTCTTCCTTCCTCAGGTAGGAAGGCTACCCGGGGCATTTCATCACAGGAGCTAGGGCAGGGGCTTTCAGGTGAGGAGCAGGATGGGGCCTTTGGGGTGTGACTGCCGGGACGTAGCCACAGAGGATTACCTTCTTCTCATTCCTAGCCTCCGAATTTGCACTGGAACAAAAGAAGGATCAAGGTTTGTTTACTGTGGAGAAGTAGAGAGATAGCACAAAGTATCTGCCTGTGAGGGGTTAGGAGGAAAAAAGTCCCAAATAGGTGAGGGGAAATTCCTAAGCCCAGTCAGCTGGGACTGTCACTCATCCATACAAGAAGGTTCTACAGCTATCAAGGTCATATAAGTTTGCTCCTATTAGTACTGCAAGTGTTCAACTATAACATTAGTGATGTATTTATTAATTTATTATTTCTCGGCTCTGTCCCAGAAAATTTGCTAGGCACCAGATATAAGAAAAGATTAAGACAGAGTCCTGACTTTCAAGGAACTCATTTGCATTAATGTTTCCAAAACCAAGTCATAATGGTCACTACAGGTACTTGTCAAACCATATAGGTTCTCTGGCCCTGTAGCAAGCAGGCTTAGTAAAACAGAATCTTCAGAGGGGGAACCTAGAAATAATATTTAATAAGTGGCTTAGGCAATTCTTCTGATTAGAAAATTCTGTGAAACTCCAATCTGTAGACTATTGACGTTGAACCCCTAATATTTATTTTAGAACGAGGCATGTCATGCGAATGGTGACTAAATCAAATATACACACACACTCTCTTGAAATTATGTCATCTTTTGTATTTTTCTTTAAAATTAAGGATTCTGTTGAATGTCACCTGAAGCTGTTGGTTCTCTACTATCTGTAACATTTTGAGATACCATATTGGGTGGCATTTACTCCATCTGGATCCCTGTTTTCTAACATAGGCACTAAGAACATGCTCATTATATTTGCATTACTTGGAAATATAATAATTTTTCTCAGGGCAACCTGTTTTTTATTCTAATAATAATGAATTTTATCCTATTTTTTATTTGCCTGAAAACATAAAGGACTCTCTCCTATATCTAATATCCTAAATTCTATTAAATATCCTTTTTTTCATTAGCCACATTCATCATGGTTTTGTTCACATTGGCCATTGGCTATATTCTTCTTTAATTTTTTTTTTCAGAATCAAATGCTAAGATTTTTAGTTTCTTCATACAAGAATGCTCAACTCTTGCTCACTTAGTGCCTTCTTGGAATCTTTATTACAGATACCACTAAACCAGGCAGGATTTTATGTAGGCACAAAATGTAGCATGTTTTGTTTTGCTATTCATAGTCTGCTTTGTAATGCTCAACAATTTGGTGATCTCATCAGCACCAGCACAGTCTTCAGGTCAGTGTCCTGGGTCAAAACTCCCAGTTCTTTTACTGGTACCCTCTCCTTTATCCAAGTAGCACTTGGTCAAATTCCTCAAAGCTCTGTCCTAGGCTCTCTTCCTCTCTCCCTAAGTAGTATCCTCCACTCCATGGCTTCAGTTACAGTGTTTTTCAAATTTACATCTTAATCCAAGTTCTGTCTCCTGAGTTTTAAATACATTATCAAAGTGTCCGTCTGGTACCTTTACTTGGATGGTTGTGTAGACATTTCTAATTGAGCTCCCACAACTGAAATTTTTATCTCATCCATCCCCAGATCTATCTCTGTCTCTGCCCCATGGGAGAATGGGGGATCTTTTCTCAGAAAATGGCATTCCAATCAAGCCAGTTGCTCAGATCAGAATCTTCAAAGATATCCATGACCTTATCTTTAGCTCCTATATCTAGTAACTGAGTGCTTTAATTTTGCATCTTAAATACTCATATATCTCAAATCACTGCTCTTATTTTCATTCCCAGTTCAAGCCACCATCCTGTCTTCCATTCTGCAACTTTGTCTTACTTGTCTCACAACTTGTCATAATCCATTCTGCACCCTGCAGCCATGAGAATCTACTTAGAACACACATAAAATTATTCCTTCCTGTGCCTAAAGTCCTTAGTGTGGCACATAAAATCTTGCATGATCTGGCCTCTAGCCATTTTTGTAGCCTCATCTTAACAACCTTTATGCTGTATATTTCAGGCCCGTGGACCTTGCACATGCTATTTTATCTGCCTAAAATGCTTCATGATTCCTGCCCCACCTTTATGGATACTCCATTTAAGTCTCAACTAAAACATTATTTTCTCAACCTTTTTCTTGACCCTCCCCGCAGTTTAGGTTAAGACCACCTATTATCTTGCCCTGAACTTACACAGTCCAACACACTTTAATTAGTTGTTCAATGACTATCTTTGCACTAATATTTAAGGTCCATAAAGACAGTCAGTGTATTTTGAGTTCACTACTATATATTTTCAATTACTATGAGTAGTTGGAAGAAAATCTTCCTAAATATAATTTGGATTTTCTGTAACCAAATTAATTTTCACTTGTCTACAGTTAAAGTCATCTCTCATTTCTGCTAATCATAAAGATTTATGTGAATCTTTCTACATACACTTAAATGCCCTGGCCTAGAATTCTTGACCTAAAATAGAACTTTGTCTGTTTTGCAAACTTGCAGATTTCTCTACATTTTGACCTTCTAGATTATTTGAAAAAATATTAAATGTACAGGTTCTCTCAGATTAATGAACTGACCATTTAGACTTACAGTATCCAAGATTGTCTGTTTATATTTATCCTCTTTTTTTGTCTAAGCCACTTCTCTGTGACAAAACAATATTCTCACTCCCACATTGATTAATATTGATGGTGAAGAATATTTTGAATAGCCTCCATTTACATTTTTATTTTTATTTTTGTTCACTGCCTCACCATTTTGCTTCGCCTCTTGTTTGTTTTTCTACTACCCCTTCCTCTATGTCTTTCCCTTTCCTTTCTCATCGTTTTCCTCCTTGCTGTCCTAGTGTTGACCACTGTGGGCACCGTTGAGCATACCCAGTGGTGGGGATCAAAGGGAAGGAAAATACTACATCCTAGTATAGTGGGTATTTGACACCTGTGAGTATCAAAAGAAAAGTAAGAATTTTTTTAAATAAACGTAAGTAGCTTTATAGTAGCACATTGAACAGGCAATTCTTTTTTATTAAAAAAATTAAGCTTTGCTTTATGCAGTTTCATTTATAACTTTCAATATTTCTAAGGATAACTATTCGGCAGGTTAAAAAACATTGAAGTAATTAGGCCACATTGTGCAACAATGAAGAGTATAAAGTCCTAATAATAAAAATAAGTTACCTTTTTCTGCTTACATTCAGGAAGACCTAGTGTTTAAAAATAGCCTTTTTCATCATTGACAAGATAACAGTGTATGTGTAGTAAATAGAGTAATGCTTATTTCACTTGGTAGGGCAAGGGCTGGAGGATCAAGAAACTGGCAGAAAATGGAATAGATGTCAGTTGTACTTTATAAATGTATTAGACAAAAGTCCTTTATAACAGTGTTTGTAGCTTGTAATTCTAAAGACAAATTTAAACTATATATTCTCATTCTTGAGGTTTTTTTCTAATATTTAAGTTATAAACTTGGTACCAGTTAGTTTTATTTTAGATTGTTGTCTTTTTCCTCTTGCCCTTTTTAAATTAGGGGGACTACAGGCCATTGCAGAATTATTGCAAGTGGACTGTGAAATGTATGGGCTTACTAATGACCACTACAGTATTACATTAAGACGCTATGCTGGAATGGCTTTGACAAACTTGACTTTTGGAGATGTAGCAAACAAGGTATGTTTTATAAGATCCTCTTCTTAAGACATCTCAGGTATGAGTTAGTTTACTTTCATATGGACTACTTTTCACTGACTTTCTTTTTGTCACTCTCCTATTAAACACTAATAAAAACCTGTACTTCACATCCCACTGTATATCCTTATTCATTTGGTTGTCTTATGATTAAACAAAAGCAAAAGATAGAACACAATAGTGAATATATTTAATCATATTTAAAACACTGTTCCTAGCCCTGGCTGGAGCCTCAGTGAGCGGATTGAGTGCTGGCCTTTGAACCGAAGGTCACCAGTTTGATTCCCGGCCGGGGCACATGCCTGAGTTGTGGGCCAGCTCCCCAGTTAAGGGCATGCGAGAGGCAACCAATAGATATTTCTTTTCCTTTCTTTCTCCCTCCCTTCCCCTCTCTCTGAAAGTAAATAAATACAGTCTTTAGAAAATAAAACACTGTTCCTAGGAATGAGGAAAAATCTGAAAATCCTGATGACCAATGCAAATGTTACTTGCATATTGGTTGTATCCAAATAAGAGACCTAACTTTAAAACCCTTTGCTTCTCATTTCTCAACATTTTTTCACTTTAGTTTTCCAATTTGCCAAGAGAAAACAGATATAGCAAAGGATTAGGAGGGTATTTGTCCTTCATTTGTGTAATCTGATTCTTAATTTTTGTGAGTAAAATATTAGCTTTAATTTAAATGGGTCAGTTAAAACTGTTTTTGAAGTTTAGTAGTCAGAAATAAAGCCCAGCTCTGGGTGGCCTTGTTACTGACCCTCCGTTCCATATCTGATTTTTGCAGGCCACACTCTGCTCCATGAAAGGCTGCATGAGAGCACTGGTCGCCCAACTGAAATCGGAGAGTGAGGACTTACAGCAGGTACTGCTTAGAATTTCCAGTGTTTTTCTAGGATATCAGCTGCTGACTTTCCTGATTTAGATTAATTTAAGCTGTGACTCAGTGTTTAGTATTTCACATTTAAATTACAATTATATTAACACCAGAATAAAGGATAATAATTATATGGTAGGAATTCCTTTGGATACCATATTAGTATTTAAGAGGAATTTCTTAATAGATTTCTACTCTTCTCTCTAGTATTAAAAACCAAAAAAAAATACAACTAGTATAAATTATTTTATATACAAAAATTCTAAAATTGAATTCATTTGCAGGTTATTGCAAGTGTTTTGAGGAATTTGTCTTGGAGAGCAGATGTAAATAGTAAAAAGACATTGCGTGAAGTTGGAAGTGTGAAAGCATTGATGGAATGTGCTTTGGAAGTTAAAAAGGTACCTTTGAAAACATTTAGTACTGTAATGTGATTTCACCTTGGAATACATTTTTGTCACTCTCCCACCATTGAGAGTCCCTAATTCCTGACCTGCTTATCTCACCAATCCTTAATCTAGACTACTCCGAACTCCTAAAGTATTCAGATGGAAAAGAGGGTACTGTGGCCTAGTGTAAGTCAGGGTTTCTCAGATCTGGCACTATTGACACCTTGGCCCAGATAATTCTTTGGGGGAACTGACCTGTGCTTTGTGGGATGTTTAGCAGCCTTCCTAGTCTGTGCCCACTAGATGTCAGTACAAGGTCCCCTCAGTCGTGACAGTCAAAAATGTCTCCAGAGATTACCAACGTCCCCCAGAAGGGAGGAGGGACCAAGTCACCCCCAGTTGAGAATTGCTGGTATAAGTGTAGCCTCTATGCTCTTAAGATCTGAATCCCCTGAAGTCCTCAAATTTTCATGGTCAGTTTATCAAGAGATGATCAGACTCAAGAGCTAGCAATCTCCAAATAATCATTTGTTTATAAGAAGAAATATGTCTAGGTGGATATCTATTTTAGAAACTAAGCTATTTTTTTTATTAAACTTGAAATTTAGGAAGGACTACACAAGTCTTTACCATTGCAGGCTTCCTTTTACCCAACCAGTCCTCGTAGAACTACTGTCTACATTTTTTTTCTTTAAAATTTTCTTTTCAGAGAAAGCAAAAAGTTTTGTTTTTTATTTGTTTATTTATTTATTTTGCTAAATTCTTTTATACCTGGAAAACCCGATAAGATCAACTGGAAATTATTAGAAATAAGAAATATATTTAACTAAGTAACTGGTATAAAGATAATATGCTGTATTCAAATATAGCCCTAGCTGGTGTGGCTCAGTGGACTGAGAGCTGGCCTGTGAACCAAAGGGTCACTGGTTTGATTCCCAGTCAGAGCACATGCCTGGGTTGTGGGCCAGGTCCCCAGTAGGGGGTACATGAGAAGCAGCCACACACTGGTGTTTCTCTCCCTCTCTTTCTCCTTCCCTTCCCTTCCCTCTAAAAATAAAATAAATAAAATCTTCAAATATACTTAAGATCTGCATAATGATAGCTTTAAAACACTACTGAATTGGCAGAATACTTGCATCAATGCTGCAGAAAAGAAGATATGAAGGGCCAGTAAGCACTTGAAAATATACTCAACAACATTAGTCACCAGAAAAAATATAAATTACCATTACACATGGTATATTAGTTAAAATTTAAAGATTGACCAAGTATTGTCAAGGATGTCAAACAGCTGGAATTTTCATGCACTGCTGATGGGAATGTAAAATGGTATAACCACTTTAGAAAACATTTGTCAAGGTTTTAAAAAGTTAAACATACACCTACCTTACAACATAAACATTTTACTTCTTTAATATTTACCCAAGAGGAACAAAAATTTACACTCACACAAAGACTTACACACAGATGGTCACAGAAATATTATTTGTGGTAGCCAAAAACTAGAAGTAATTCTAATGTCCATCAACAGGTAAATAGGTAAACCAATTGTGGAATATCCAAAATGGAATACTATTAGGCTATAAAAAGAATGAACTATTCATGCAATAAAGTATAAAGACAAAAAAACGTATTAGTAGTTGCCTGGGGTTGGGGGTGGATTACAAGGAGTTACTGGGAAATCTGGGGGAGTGACACGTACCTATGTTGCAAGTTTGGTCCCTGGTTGGCACAGGTGCAGAAAGCAACCAATAGATGTTCCTCTCTATTCGTCTTTCTCTCCCTTCCTCTCTCTCTCTCAGGAATCAATAAATATATATATTTTGTAAATGTCATTGGAATCTTGATAGGATTACATTCACTCTATAGACGACTTCGGATAGTATGTGTACTTTTGCAATACTAATTCTTCTGATCCATGAACACAAGATATCTTTCTATTTATTTTTGTCTCCTTCAACTTCTTTTATCACAAAGTCTTGTAGGTTTCAGTATACAGATTTTTTACCTTCTTGGTTAAATTTATTTCTAAGTATTTTATTGCTTCTGATCCTATCATAAATTGGATTGTTTTCTTTATTTCTCTTTCAGATAATTCATTATTAGTATATAAAAACACAACTGATTTTTGTATGTTGCAACTTTGCTGAATTTGTTTATTCTAACAATGTTTTGGTGAGCCTTTAGAGTTTATTATATACAAGATCATGTTATCTGCAAACAGAAAATTATAATACTTCTTTTGCAAAAAAAGTCTGGGGGATGAAATATATGTTTGTTATCTTGATTGGTGATGGTTTCATGGTATATACATACTTCAAAAGTGATCAGATTGCACACTTGAAATGTGTGCAGTTTATTGTTCTCCAGTTATACCTCAGTAAAGTTATACAAAGAAATTAGTACTGTACACACTTTAAGGCTACTAATCTAATTAAACCTGCATATTTTCAGAAAGGCTTAATGGTTTGTATATATTATGGGAACTTATACTGCTGCTGAATTGCTCAGGACTTTATTATCTTTAGAGGACCTTAGAGATTTACATACAAACTAATTGCTACAACCCAAGAAAGCTAGATTAAAAAACACATTCTACCAGGGAACATAAAAGAAGATCATAGTAAATGGAAAGACATACTCTGTTCTTATAAAGGAAGAGTAGTATTTTAAAGATCATTTCTCCCTAAATCCATATATAAATTTCAAATGCAAGTCCAATCGTGGATAAAACTAGCCTTTAGAAATTTATATACCCAATTCTGGTTTGGGCCTGCTTCTGGTTAGCAGTATTAAAATTGATTTGTCCCCTCTTTTTCTACATTCAGTGCAATAGTCATGAACATTCTCTATCTCAATGCATCATCTTTTCCTCAACTTCATTTACTACTAGTGACCAAGAGACTCAGCACTACCTGCCGTTAGTCCTCATGCACTGTGTCGTTTTAACTTCATTCAGCTGGCTCTTACTCTTCTACACAGCAGAACCTTTCCTTCACCTGCAGTCTGTGCCCCAAGTGTTGCTGTTCACTCAAAGATGTTAGTTTCTTACTATTATTGTCCTTTATATCTTCTCTGATGGATAGAGAGAAGAAAGCCTTTTATGTCACAACTACCTATAGGAAGCCCAATATTTTGGAAACGTAAAAAGAATCACTTTTACTTCTAATTCCTGCAGTGTAACAACCCAGACCCTGAACAAGTCACTTGCTCCATTTCTTAACTGGTATACCTTCTCCGGTTCCTCTTAATCTTGCTTCTAACAGAACCTAGATTTATACATTAACTTGGGTTTTTATTGTCTGCCTACACCTATATTTGATACTTTTTGATGACACACCTTGTTGAAGATCCTCCCTTTGTTTTTACCACCTGCACTTTCAGCCTGGAGCCATTTCTTCATTTCCCCTAATCTAACCGTAAAGTTTCTTTGAAACAAAACTCTGGTGTCTGTATTGGTAGTCTTGTAGAGAGCAACTTCTATTTCCCTGCCTTCAACTCTCCCTCTGGGCCAGTTACAGAATAAAAGCTCACACTCCTCTACTCTTGGTTTTTGTTTTTTTTTTTTCTCTTCCTGTTCTCAGGATACTTTGAATGTCCCGCCATTATATCAAGCATAAAATTGAGCTCTTATCCTTCTCCAACCTTGATTGGTGAAAGCACTTCTCCCCTGCCTTCTCATAAATAGTATCTAAACCTGTTCCTAGATGGTTTCATTTAATGTCCTGATGAAGAGAATACAGTGTCTATTTATTGGATTGGACCCCATATGTTTACTGTGACATTTAAGACCTTCTTTGACTTCTCTGACCTTAATTCTCACTATTCCCCAGAACAGACTTTGATCTCCTCTCCCTCTTCTCTGTTCTTCAGTTCTCCCTTGCTGATTCCCACTTCCATGCCTTTCCTCATTCTAATTCCCCTGCCAGGAGAAACTGTCTCTGAGTGTACAGGTCTTCTACTAAGCTGCTCTCCTCCATGAAATATTTTATTTGATTAAATTTAGGTGGACACTTTCTTTCCTTTAGAGCACTTTGTTTCATTGAAGTGTAGTTTTATGTCTCTTTCTTCCCAAAGTAAATTTTTGGCACCTTCAAGCAGGTATCAGTTTGCTGTGTTGGTATCCTCTGGAGTACCTCTAATTGTGATAGGCACAGAGTAGATTTATAATGGATGTTTATTCCTTGTTTGACTTGTAGTAAGAGGAAAGACTGGCATCAGGGTCATGGCAGGTTTTGACCAGATATCTTTAATTGTATATACAGTGTTTCTGTAGCAGTTACAGTTTGACAGGTTACTATGGTATTGTATACCAGGGATTTCTGGCTTTGAAATTACTGTGTTTATTTGGGAGTTTTAAGAATTGAAGGTTTTCAACTGTACTTTCGTTTTAATAAATTGTATTGTTACTTTTGAATCAACTACATATAAATATGTATGTGTTTTATACAACCAGAATATGGTACATAGTTCTCTGTACCTTGCTTTTTTCATTTAATAACACTTCTTAGATATCCTTCCATATCAGCATAGATATGGTTTAGATATCAGCATAGAGAGGGTTTTTTGTAGTTTCTGTTATCCTCATAATGTTATCTTTTCAGCATGTACGTCAGTTCTGTTTGTATTCTAATAAGCTCTTGTAAGATATGTGCACACCATTTAAATACTTAGAATGTATTTCAGAAAGGTTATTAGTTTAATACTGTGTTCTGTGTATTGTATGAGGCTATGAGTGACTTAAGTTCCATTTGTTATTTTAATGAAAGTTTTCCTAAATGGGGAATTCCTAATACTTTACCAGTAAAGGGTGAGCAGCGAGGGAGATTTTAAAAAATAATAATTTACTCAACAGAAGTAAACATAGAAGTTATGAGAGACACATTCCAGCTCTAATTAGATGACACGTAATTTGTTTCTTAATAGGAATCAACCCTTAAAAGCGTATTGAGTGCCTTATGGAATTTGTCAGCACATTGCACTGAGAATAAAGCCGATATATGTGCTGTAGATGGTGCGCTCGCATTTTTGGTTGGCACTCTCACTTACCGGAGCCAGACAAATACCTTAGCCATTATTGAAAGTGGAGGTGGGATATTACGGAATGTGTCCAGCTTGATAGCTACAAATGAGGATCACAGGTAAATACAGAGTTTTCATATTACTTTTTAAGGAATTCATGTAGAATTCATTTTTTCAAAAAGATCCATTGGTTTTGTGTAATTATGCAAGTTCTAAGCCAAACTACATTTATTATGGTACAAAGATAACTTAATTTCTAATTTACTCATTAGTATATTCTAATAAAAGTTCACAGTATCATACAGATGTCTAGAAATGAACAAATGATAGCAAGAGGTATAACTCATATATAGAGAAAAAATTAAAGTCACAAAAACAAATCATATGGATATGACCCAGAGAGTATAGTGGTTTTCCTTTTTTCTAATGGTGTTTTAATATCAGTAATTCTATTGTTTAGCCAACAGCCATTCATCCAGTCTCCTGGAGCTGTGATACCTAAGAGAGTGCCTCAGATACAGGGTGCACATTTTACAACTTGGGCTTTCTAGTATGCCAACAAAAACATGAGTATCTGCCACAGCATATTCATTTTATTCACTATTCTTCCTCTCTTGTTTTCAAAAAGACCACGTGGTACTTTTAGTAAAAGAGCCTGTAAAGAATACAAACATCTTTTCTTTAAGTTTTTGATGTATAAATTGCAAGCCATATAGCCCTTTCTGCTATGCAAAGAAAACTTTTTAAACTCAGTAAGCACTCAGGTGTCTACTCAGCTGCTGAGGAAAGACCACCATGTTAAAGCTCATTGTACACCATTGTCAAACAATTTTAAAGTCCACAAAAGCGGAATATGTTGTCATTAACTTCAGCTTACCCTGCATTAAGTAAGCTGTAGCTCTTCAGGTCCCAAAGTTCATTATGTTCATTCTCAATCCTTGTTTTTATAGTGAAAAATGTTTTGAAAACCTTTCTTTTACTTTCTATTTACAAATAGTGACTACACACACAGTTTGCCAGAGAGCAGTTGTAAAGGGGGTAGTGGTATCACAGAATCAAGCTAGAGACATAAGTGATTGTCTAAAAGTCAGCTTGCTAATCTAGGCACTTACAGCATGCTCCTTAACTACAGAAAGAGCTACTGATTGATTAAATTACCCATAGTCCCTTTCAGCATGATACATTTATAGTCCTTAAACTGGGAAACCATTACCATGTAAATAAAGTAAGTGTGTCTGCTAAAGAAAAAATTTAAAGCTATCAGGTCAGAATAGGAAGTGCAGAATAGATTAAAATGAACATAGTACTTATTTTAGTCTGACAGAGGAGTACTTTAAAACAATAAACCTTAAATGAACTAAGACCAAAAGAAAATGTGAAATGCGTGGAATTTATAGTATAATTTTGATAGTTTTATTATGCCTCTTTTAGTAGTTGTCTTTAGATTTAAATTTGTTTTCTATTCTTTTATTTGTTGTTACTACAAACAGATTTTGACCTTAATTTTGTGATCTTATTTTTATTTCAGGCAAATTCTAAGAGAAAACAATTGCCTGCAAACCTTATTACAACACTTAAAATCTCACAGTTTGACAATAGTCAGTAATGCATGTGGAACCTTGTGGAATCTCTCAGCAAGAAATCCTAAAGACCAAGAAGCATTATGGGACATGGGGGCAGTCAGCATGCTCAAGAACCTCATTCACTCAAAGCACAAAATGATTGCTATGGGAAGTGCTGCAGCTTTAAGGAATCTCATGGCAAATAGACCCGCAAAGTATAAAGATGCCAATATTATGTCTCCTGGATCAAGCTTGCCATCTCTTCATGTGAGGAAACAAAAAGCTCTGGAAGCAGAATTAGATGCTCAGCACTTATCAGAAACTTTTGACAATATTGACAATTTAAGTCCCAAGACATCTCATCGTAGTAAGCAAAGACACAAGCAAAGTCTTTATGGTGACTATGTTTTTGACACCAATCGACATGATGATAACAGGTCAGACAATTTTAATACCGGAAACATGACTGTCCTTTCACCATATTTAAATACTACAGTGTTGCCCAGCTCCTCATCGTCAAGAGGAAGTTTAGATAGTTCTCGTTCTGAAAAAGATAAAAGTTTGGAGAGAGAACGAGGAATTAGCCTAGGCAACTACCACCCAGCAACAGAAAATCCAGGAACCTCTTCAAAGCGAGGTTTGCAGATTTCCACCACTGCAGCTCAGATTGCTAAAGTCATGGAAGAGGTATCAGCCATTCACACCTCTCAGGAAGATAGAAGTTCTGGGTCTACCACAGAGTTACATTGTGGGGCAGATGAGAGGAATGCACTAAGAAGAAGCTCTACTACTCACACACATTCAAACACTTACAACTTTACTAAATCAGAAAATTCAAATAGGACATGCTCTATGCCTTATGCCAAATTGGAATATAAGAGATCTTCAAATGATAGTTTAAATAGTGTCAGCAGTAGTGATGGTTATGGCAAAAGAGGTCAAATGAAACCTTCGATTGAATCCTATTCTGAAGATGATGAAAGTAAATGTTGCAGCTATGGTCAATATCCAGCTGACCTAGCCCATAAAATACACAGTGCAAATCATATGGATGATAATGATGGAGAACTAGATACACCAATAAATTATAGTCTTAAGTATTCAGATGAGCAGTTGAACTCAGGAAGGCAAAGTCCTTCCCAGAATGAAAGATGGGCAAGACCCAAACATATAATAGAAGATGAAATGAAACATAGTGAGCAAAGACAATCAAGGAGTCAAAGCACAACTTATCCTGTGTATACTGAAAGCACTGATGATAAACACCTCAAGTTCCAACCACATTTTGGGCAGCAAGAATGTGTTTCCCCGTATAGGTCAAGAGGAGCCAATGGTTCAGAAACAAATCGAGTAGGTTCTAATCATACAATTAATCAAAATGTAAACCAGTCTTTGTGTCAGGAAGATGACTATGAAGATGATAAGCCAACCAACTATAGTGAACGTTACTCTGAGGAAGAACAGCATGAAGAGGAAGAGAGACCCACAAACTATAGCATAAAGTATAATGAAGAAAAACACCATGTGGATCAGCCTATTGATTACAGTTTAAAATATTCCACAGACATTCCTTCCTCACAGAAACCATCATTTTCATTCTCAAAGAGTTCCTCTGGACAAAGCACTAAATCTGAACACATCTCTACAAGCAGTGAGAATACATCCACACCTTCATCTAATCCCAAGAGGCAGAATCAGCTCCATCCAAGTTCAGCACAAAGCAGAAGTGGTCAGACTCAAAAAGCCACCTCTTGCAAAGTTCCCTCTATCAACCAAGAGACAATACAGACTTACTGTGTGGAAGATACTCCAATATGTTTTTCAAGGTGTAGTTCATTATCATCTTTGTCATCAGCTGAAGATGAAATAGGATGTGATCAGACAACACAGGAAACAGATTCTGCTAATACTCTACAGGTAGCAGAAATAAAAGAAAACAGTGGAACTAGATCAACTGAAGGTTCTGTAAGTGAAGTTCCAGCGGTGTCTCAGCACATTAGAACCAAATCCAGCAGACTCCCAGCTTCTGGTTTATCTTCAGAATCAGCCAGGCACAAAGCTGTTGAACTTTCTTCAGGAGCCAAATCTCCATCAAAAAGTGGTGCCCAGACACCTAAAAGTCCACCAGAGCACTACGTTCAGGAGACTCCACTCATGTTTAGTAGATGTACTTCTGTCAGTTCACTTGATAGTTTTGAGAGTCGTTCAATTGCCAGCTCCGTTCAGAGTGAACCCTGCAGTGGAATGGTAAGTGGCATTATAAGCCCCAGTGACCTTCCAGATAGCCCTGGGCAAACCATGCCACCAAGCAGAAGTAAAACCCCTCCTCCTCCACCTCCTCCTCCTCAAACAGTTCAAGCTAAACAAGAGTTAACTAAAAATAAAGTACCTAATGCTGAAAAGAGAGAAAGTGGACCTAAGCAAGCTGCTGTAAATGCTGCAGTTCAGAGGGTCCAGGTTCTTCCAGATGCTGATACTTTATTACATTTTGCCACAGAAAGTACTCCAGATGGGTTTTCTTGTTCATCTAGCCTGAGTGCGCTGAGCCTTGATGAGCCATTCATACAGAAAGATGTGGAATTAAGAATAATGCCTCCAGTTCAGGAAAATGACAATGTGAATGAAACAGAATCTGAGCAGCCTGAAGAATCAAATGAAAATCAGGACAAAGAGGCAGAAAAACCTGATTCTGAAAAAGACCTATTAGATGATTCAGATGATGATGATATTGAAATACTAGAAGAATGTATTATTTCTGCCATGCCAACAAAATCTTCACGCAAAGCCAAAAAGCCATCCCAAGGCGCTTCAAAATTACCTCCACCTGTAGCAAGGAAACCAAGTCAACTGCCTGTGTACAAACTTCTGCCATCACAAAACAGGATACAAGCACAAAAGCATGTTAGTTTTACACCAGGAGATGATATGCCACGGGTGTATTGTGTAGAAGGGACACCTATAAACTTTTCCACAGCTACATCTCTAAGTGACCTAACAATAGAATCCCCTCCAAATGAGTTAGTTGCTGGAGAAGGAGTTAAAGCAGGGGCACAGACAGGTGAATTTGAAAAACGAGACACCATTCCTACAGAAGGCAGAAGTACAGATGAGGCTCAAAGAGGAAAATCGTCATCTATACCTATACCTGAACTGGATGACAGTAAAACAGAAGAAGGTGATATTCTTGCAGAATGCATTAATTCTGCTATGCCCAAAGGGAAAAGCCACAAACCTTTCCGTGTGAAAAAGATAATGGACCAGGTCCAACAAGCATCTATGTCTTCATCTGGAACTAACAAGAATCAATTAGATAGTAAGAAGAAGAAACCTACTTCACCAGTGAAACCTATGCCACAAAACACTGAATATAGGACACGTGTAAAAAAAAATACAGATTCAAAAAATAATTTAAATGCTGAAAGAACTTTTTCAGATAATAAAGATTCAAAGAAACAGAACTTGAAAAATAATTCCAAGGACTTCAATGATAAGCTACCAAACAATGAAGATCGGGTCAGAGGAAGTTTTACTTTTGATTCTCCTCATCATTACACGCCTATTGAAGGAACTCCATACTGCTTTTCACGAAATGATTCTTTGAGTTCTCTAGATTTTGATGATGATGATGTCGATCTTTCCAGGGAAAAGGCTGAATTAAGAAAGGGGAAAGACAATAAGGAATCAGAAGCTAAAGTTGCCAGTCACACAGAACTAACCTCCAGCCAACAATCAGGTAATAAGACACAAACTATTACAAAACATCCAGTGAATCGAGGACAGTCTAATAAACCCATGCTACAGAAGCAATCCACTTTTCCCCAGTCATCCAAAGATATACCAGACAGAGGGGCAGCAACTGATGAAAAATTACAGAATTTTGCTATTGAAAATACACCAGTCTGCTTTTCTCGAAATTCCTCTCTAAGTTCTCTTAGTGACATTGATCAAGAAAACAACAACAACAAAGAAAATGAACCTATCAAAGAGACACAGCCCGCTGACTCACAGGGAGAACCAAGTAAACCTCAGGCTTCAGGTTATGCCCCTAAATCATTTCATGTTGAAGATACCCCTGTTTGTTTCTCAAGAAACAGTTCTCTCAGTTCTCTCAGTATTGACTCTGAAGATGACCTGTTGCAAGAATGTATAAGTTCTGCAATGCCAAAAAAGAAGAAGCCTTCAAGGCTCAAGGGTGATAATGAAAAGCATAGTCCCAGAAATATGGGTGGCATATTAGCAGAAGATTTGACACTTGATTTGAAAGATGTACAGAGACCAGATTCAGAACATGGTTTATCCCCCGATTCAGAAAATTTTGATTGGAAAGCCATTCAGGAAGGTGCAAATTCCATAGTAAGTAGTTTGCATCAGGCTGCTGCTGCTGCATGTTTATCTAGACAAGCTTCATCTGATTCAGATTCCATCCTTTCACTGAAATCTGGAATCTCTCTGGGATCACCATTTCATCTTACACCTGATCAAGAGGAAAAACCCTTTACAAGTAATAAAGGCCCACGGATTCTGAAACCTGGGGAGAAAAGTACATTAGAATCTAAAAAGATGGAATCTGAAAATAAAGGAATCAAAGGAGGAAAAAAAGTTTATAAAAGTTTGATCACTGGGAAAGTTCGATCTAATTCCGAAATTTCAAGCCAATTGAAACAGCCCCTTCAAGCAAACATGCCTTCAATCTCTCGAGGTAGGACGATGATCCACATTCCAGGAGTTCGAAATAGCTCTTCAAGTACAAGTCCAGTTTCTAAAAAAGGTCCACCCCTTAAGACTCCAGCTTCCAAAAGTCCAAGTGAAGGTCAGACAGCCACCACTTCTCCCAGAGGAGCTAAACCATCAGTGAAATCAGAATTAAGCCCTGTTACCAGGCAGGCATCACAACAGGCAGGGTCGAATAAAGGGTCTTCTAGATCAGGATCTAGAGATTCCACTCCTTCAAGACCAGTCCAGCAACCACTAAGTAGACCTATGCAGTCTCCAGGACGAAATTCAATTTCTCCTGGTAGAAATGGAATAAGTCCTCCTAACAAATTATCTCAACTGCCAAGGACATCATCCCCTAGTACTGCTTCAACCAAGTCCTCCGGTTCTGGGAAAATGTCATACACATCTCCAGGCAGACAGATGAGCCAGCAGAACCTTACCAAACAAGCAGGTTTATCCAAGAATGGCAATAGTATCCCAAGAAGTGAGTCTGCCTCCAAAGGACTAAATCAGATGAATAATAGCAATGGATCCAATAAAAAGGTAGAACTTTCTAGAATGTCTTCAACTAAATCAAGTGGAAGTGAATCTGATAGGTCAGAGAGACCTGTATTAGTACGCCAGTCAACTTTCATCAAAGAAGCTCCAAGCCCAACCCTAAGGAGAAAATTGGAGGAATCTGCTTCATTTGAATCTCTTTCTCCGTCTTCTAGACCAGATTCTCCCACTAGGTCCCAGGCACAGACTCCAGTTTTAAGTCCTTCCCTCCCTGATATGTCTCTGTCCACACATTCATCTGTTCAGGCTGGTGGGTGGCGAAAACTGCCCCCTAATCTCAGTCCTACCATAGAGTATAATGATGGAAGACCCGCAAAGCGCCATGATATAGCACGCTCCCATTCTGAAAGTCCTTCCAGGCTTCCCATCAACAGGTCAGGAACCTGGAAACGTGAGCACAGCAAACATTCATCATCCCTTCCTCGGGTAAGCACTTGGAGAAGAACTGGAAGTTCATCCTCAATTCTTTCTGCTTCATCAGAATCCAGTGAAAAAGCAAAAAGTGAAGATGAAAAACATGTGAACTGTATTTCAGGAACCAAACAAACTAAGGAAAACCAAGGATCTACAAAAGGAACATGGAGAAAAATAAAAGAAAGTGAAATTTCTCCCACAAATTGTACTTCTCAGACTACTTCCTCAGGTGCTGCTAATGGTGCTGAATCAAAGACTCTGATTTATCAAATGGCACCTGCTGTTTCTAAAACAGAAGACGTGTGGGTGAGAATTGAGGACTGTCCCATTAACAACCCTAGATCCGGAAGGTCTCCCACAGGAAATACTCCCCCTGTGATTGACAGTGTTTCAGAAAAGGGAAATCCAAACGCTAAAGATTCAAAGGATAATCAGGGAAAACAGAATGTGGGAAATAGCAGTGGCCCCATACGCACCGCGGGTTTGGAAAACCGCCTGAACTCCTTTATTCAGGTAGATGCCCCAGACCAAAAAGGAAATGAGGCAAAACTGGGACAAAGCAATCCTGTCCCTGCGGCAGAGACTAACGAAAGTTCAATAGCTGAGCGTACCCCATTTGGTTCTAGCAGCTCAAGCAAACACAGTTCACCTAGTGGGACTGTTGCTGCCAGAGTGACTCCTTTTAATTACAACCCAAGCCCCAGGAAAAGCAGTGCAGATAGCACTTCAGCCCGGCCATCCCAGATCCCAACGCCAGTGAATAGCAACACAAAGAAACGAGATTCAAAAACTGACAGCACAGAATCCAGTGGAACTCAAAGTCCTAAGCGCCATTCTGGGTCTTACCTTGTGACATCTGTTTAAAGAGCTTAATTAATGAAACTAAGAAAAGTATGTGTTAATTACAACTGCTATGTAGAAATTTTATTTCAAATGAAACTTTAAAAGACTGAAAAATTTTGTAAATAAGTTTGATTCTTGTTAGAAGGTTTTTGTTCTGGAAGCCATATTTGATAGTATACTTTGTCTTCACTGGTCACATTTTGGGAAGCACTCTCAATAGTTAGGAAGAACATGGTAAAGCCGAGTATATTTGTACAGTATGTTTTACAGGTATTTAAGTAGCATCCCATCCCATCCCATCATCCTTTAATTATTGCTTGTCTTAAAATAATGAACACTACAGATAGAAGATATGATATATTGCTGTTATCAATCATTTCTAGAATATAAACTGACTAAACTTACATCAGGGAGAAATTAGTATTTATGCAAAAAAAACATTCTGTTTTAGTCCTTGTGAGCCCATCTAACATCATAATTAATCATGTGGCTGTGAAATTCACAGTAATATGGTTCCCAATGAACAAGTTTACCTAGCCTGCTTTGCTTTACTGCATGAATGAAACTGATGGTTCAATTAACAGTTCTGTGGTCACATGATGTGCATTAGCTAGCTGCAGTGTAACAATTTACACTCTTGTGCTCAAAAATATATATATGTGTTAATTGTAAAACATTGAATGAAACTATTTTACCTGAACTAGATTTTATCTGAAAGTAGGTAGAATTTTTGCTATGCTGTAACTTGTTGTATATTCTGGTATCTGAGGTGAGATGGCTGCTCTTTTATTAATGAGACATGAGTTGTGTCTCAACAGAAACTAAATGAACATTTCAGAATAAATTATTTGCTGTATGTAAACTGTTAATGAAATTGGTATTTGTTTGAAAGGTCTTACCACATTTGTATTAATAATTGTCAAAAGGGCCTCTTTTAAAAGCTTATATAAATTTTTTCTTCAAAATTCTATGCATTAAGAGTAAAATTCCTCCTACTGTAATAAAAACAATCGAAGCTGACTGTTCGCGTTTAACCATTCCATGCATTGGCACTTAACCATTCCTGAAATTTATTTTTGTTATATAGGATTAGCACTTTCTGATGTTTAATAGTTTTCTTCTTCATGTTTTTCTTACTCCACTGGAGTTGATTTAAAATAAATTCATTTAATAGCAATGTAAATTACCTAGCATAGACTAGGCATTGAACATAATAGGCCCACATCAAATATTTCTTTTTTTCTTAATATATTCTATACTTGAAAAATTAATTGATTATTCTTAGGTAAATGTACTGTCTTCCAAGGCTGTCTTGGAATGTAACTGTTTTGTCCCTTCATCTTCTCCCTATTGCTACTGAGTCTGGAATGAACACCTTTTATCACCCTATATGTTATGGCAAAATTCCAGCTACTAAGTATAATCAGCACATGGCCATGTTCAGAAAATGCAGATGAACCTCAAAAGTAGATGTAATACCATTAGGATATTCAAAAGACTATTTAAAATGCCCTGCCTGGGGAGGGATGGGTGGGCGGGCTGGAATGGGAATAAAGGATAGAAACTGTACTGAATAAACTAAAATGAAAAATTTTTTTAAAAATAAAAATAAAATGCCCTGCCTGTTGAGGAAAACTTTGTTTTGGACAGGTAGGGTTGTAGGGTATATGTGCCCCCTTCCTGACATGACAGGGAGAATCCACTTCATGAAGGAAGACAAACTGATACATTTATTAACAAAGATAATTTATCTTCCCAGCATTTGTTCTAAAAGATCAGAGGGTGTGGAAGATGATAAATACATTTGTTCAATATATGAAATTTTATTTTTAATAAGCCATGCATTCTGCATTTGGAGAAGGGAAAAGATATTTAGATATGGTGGGGCAGTGGGAAAAGGCTGAGGAGGCGTAAGCAGGTCTAGTGCCCTTGAAATCACATCATGCGGTTACTTAACTGCCTCTTACCTATGTTTATTACTTACAGGTAATGAGGCTGGTTTTTTTTTTTTTAAATAAAATGTGCCAGTAAATAAAGTGCTCTGATTAAAAGTAAGGCATTTTACTCCACAGTCCATAGTCTTTACTGGACCACTTTGCAAACACCTCGTTTTCCTGCTCTTTGGATTATTACCTACATTTAAATTTTTGTCAGGTTTTATCTGAATGAAATAGTTGTGAATAATAATACTAATTTATTTGTATTTTTCTTAGTCTGCCTTATCCAACAGGGATATGTGCATATAGGTCATATTTGTTTCCTCCTCTTTTAGTCCTGATTTTCTATTCTGAATTAGCGCTTGCCAGTTTTTATAAACCACTTCCAATACTTTTATGGAAAGAGATGGGATGTAAGCCAATTAAAATTAAACTGCCCTTTTCAAGTAAGGAAAAAAATTCTTTTTCAAGTAAAATAAAATATTAATGCTGGAAATGAAAAAAGAAGGGTGCCTTCCACATGCCAGAAAACTCAGGAATTCCTGTAGGCAGCACCTGCTGGGAGACAGGCCAATCAGTTTGTGTTGCCAATTGAGGGGAAAGTTGCTCTTTGAGACCCTCTAGTTGGAGAATTAGTAAAGAGGCAAATCTCAGTTCTACCCTTAGAAGTTCACAGGGTGCTGCCATAACACCAGATATTCCCAGATTTTATGCTTGTTACTTAGATGGCGTGCTGAGCTCCATGTTACAGATTTGTTCAGAGTTGCAATACCTGTTGAGAAATATCCAGCTTTGGACTGCGTGCAGCAAACAAAACAGTGGTTTTCAAGTGAGCGCATTTGAGTCACCAGAAGTGCTTATGAAAACAACTGGACCACAGTGTCTGATTCTGAGTGGGGTTCAGGAATTTGCCGTTCTAACAGCTCGCAGGTGATGGTGCTGGTCTGGAGCCACACTTGGAGAACGACTGCCCTAAGCTGTCACAAGGAAGCTTTTTGAATGATTACATTCGGTTCTAGGCGTCCCTCAACAACTGGACCTTTAATCTGGTGGTTATACCAACAAATACACTTCCCTCTCCTTTAGGAATCAAAGACTCAAATATTTAGCTATGCAATCTGATAATGCCCATCTCAACTCCCAGTAGTACACAAATTTACCAGACGTGGATGAACAAGTAATTTTACAGATGATGATTGTATCTGAGGGCTCAGCTAATGCTCCTATTGAAACAATTATTATAAAGGCAATAATTTCAGCAATTATCTAATCTGGATTTGCAATAAGAAGAGACTACGAAAAGGAACTTTGAAATGGAGGAAAGATTGATTTTAAGGGAAAGGAAAATGGGCCCAATTTGTTATATACAGAAAGAGTGATAACAACCAATCAACTATGGCAAGTAGTAAATCATAGTTTATTCTCAAATACCAATCTTGAATTTACGAGTTACCTGGGCATTAAAAGGAAATTAAGGGAGAAATAATGAAATAAAAGATAAGTTACTTGGGCATTGAAAGGAAAGTTAATACAGGGGAAATAATGAAATAAAAGATAAGCCTGTAAGGGTCAAATAGTACTGTGAGTAGAGTGAAAAAAATGGACAAATCAGATCGTGTTACCACCAGATTAAGGGAACGGATGAGTCTTGCTGGGGATGGGAGCCAGTCGCACTATATCTGAATTTCTGTTATCACTGGGTTTCTTTGTATCTAAGGAAAAGAACAGAGTGCCAGAATTATAAAATATATTGAGTAGTCAATTTATTAAAATTTACTAAACAAAAGTAATTTTTCAAAAGTCATGGTGACTGAAATAGAATATATAAATTACCTTTTAATTTCTAATAAGCATATGTTCTTCATATTATGCTGGCTTGAAAATACTGCTTTGTAGTGTTGAGACCTATGAACTTGGACTCCTGTAAACACCAGGTCATTTTCTTGCCATTCTCCTAACTCTGCTCTGTGGTTTATACAACTATATTCTGGTTTTTGTTGGGCCATTGATACTTCTTTCAACCTGTATGTTCTATGTGTATAATATTGTTCTTGGTGCTAAATATACTTTCTTTCCTCTGATATTCAGGATAATTCTCTATATTTGTGACTATTAGCTCATTTTCTTGAAGTTATGTGATTGTTACTATTTTTAAATTAAAAATACTAATAATGTCTACTAATGAAGGAGACCATTGAATATAAAGCACCATTAGTGAAAAATAACTATTGAGAACAGTGTCAGATGTTACCTGCTCCACTTATACCACCTTTTGGAATACAAGCAATTCACCTCACTAATTGGTCACTTAACCATGTACCCAGTCTTTTCCCCTGACATAGGGGAGACTCATCGTCAACTGACCAGTGACCAAATACTTACATGGCCTGGCTTGAAAAAAAAATGACAGCCAATTGATTTGAGGTAAGAGGCACAAAGAAAATTTCTGGTTGGTGATTTAGGGATGGAACTAAAAGATCTTACAGAGTTAAGGCTGAGGTTATTATGTATGATCGGCATCATGAAGCTAAAACTAAGGGAAAACCAGCCAGTAGAGAAAGAGAAGGGTGCATGGGAGGGAGGCAGAGAGCAAGTGAAAGATGAGAGAGTCACTAGCTCCTGGTGTTACCTTCAGCCCCTGCCATTCCTGAGATCTAGTTCTACTTTTCCTTGTGTTTGAGGGCATTTGTGAACTTCTAAACCAACTTTGTTCCTGAAGTAATTTTGCTCTAACAGATACTGTGCAAGGTCTGTCTGAAAGGTATCCAGCCATGTAATGAGAAAAAGAGACATCTATTGAAGATGATACAAGAATCATTGTACATAGGACAATGACACCTCAGTCCCCTTCAAAGTAGGCACCTTGGGACCTTACACAGTTCTCCAAATCGCCATCAGCTGCCCCATTGTATTTTCTCAAATCTCATCAACAGTCTGAAATCTCTTCCCTTTCAAACATGCTTTTAGTTTTGGGAAAAGCCAGAAGTCTCGGGACGCCAAGTCAGGGCTGTAGGGGTGCTGAGTTACCTGGGTGATTCTATGTTTCACAAAAAAACCATGCATGAGATGTGAGGCATAAGCAGGTGCATTGTCATGGTGAAGCTGCCAATCACCAGTTGCCCACAGCTGCGGCCTCCTGAATCCAAAGAGTTTTCATGGAGGAATGTTCAAGTTTAACACAAAATTTGATGCAGATTTGTTGTTCTCAGTCATTTTGAATGTGACGGCCACGCAGTACACATGCCCACTCAACAGTGTCTACCGCCACTACTGACTAGTGCAGTGAAGTCATCAATGTTCATGCATGTGCATTTCAGTCCACTCTCCTTGGCTGCCCGTTTACATCGATGTCACGCAAACCGTTTTCATTATGTTAACAATGGCTGGACTTTTTCCGGACAGACCTTGTATTTAGACATCATAGACTTTTTTTTTTTTTTTTTTCATTTCAAAGAGAAAAATCTGTGGGGAGAGGAATAGGTTGCCTACAAAACAAAAAAATTAGTTTAGCATCAAATTTCTTCTCAGCAATACTAAATACCAAAAAAAGAAAAGCAACAAATCATTAGAAACCATATATGTAGCATTTGGAAGGGAATAAAACTACCTAAGAATTCTGAAACCAGCCAAGCTAGCATTTATCTGAAGTACTTCAATCATTCAGAATTAGAGTTATCAACAAGATCTTCTCTAGAAGACCAAATAAGATGTTCATTCCTATAAAGAATAAGGTAGTTCGCAGGATTCATATATGGGCCAGAAAATTATTCTTGGAAACTGGACAGTGAAAACAATCTCCAACCAGACTATGAGGCTGCTTGAGTAAAGATTCAGTTGCTGCCCTAGCCACCAGAACCTTCTGACACATCCTTGCCATACAATAAGATGATGTGCAGCACGTGCTCCCTCACACTGCTCACTTCTGAATCCTTACTTGGGTGGCCGTGATTAGCAGAGGCTATGTCACATGCTTGAGCTGGATTCATGAAACGTGAATCCCCTAATGTGTGAGGGGCATTTCAAAAGCACTGGGCAGCCAGAAACCATGTCCTATTTCTACCTCAGTATTCCTGCTGCCCACACAACTGAATAGAAAGGTAGTAGGAAATGATTTGAGCAATAAAACTTTTGAACTTGAATAAATGTGTAAATAATTGTGGTTAATCTAATAACACATCTCAATGTGAATGTTAACTCAAAAGTGAAAGGATGAAACTGTTAATCATTTTAATATTAAATTTGAGGTATTCCAACCCTACCTAGGAAACAATATTTAGAAGGGAGGTAAGATGTAGAAGCATGATAAAGTTCCAATCTTTCAGAGGCAATGTTGAGATATTTTACCTTTAGTTTAGAAAAATGTTATTTTAATTTACTAATAACTCCAATGTTAAAAAATAAAACTTTCCATCCAAATCACTAGCCAAAAGATAACAACTAGGAATACTTGAAGAAGATATCAAAGAATAGGAGAAATGGCAGAGGGAGAATTATCCACACAAACATGAAATGACAAAGTAATACCAAATAGGGATGTCCAACCTTTTGGTCTCTCGGGCACACTGGAAGAAGAAGAGTTGTCTTGGGCAACACATTAAATACATTGTGACACATAATCACACACACCAAAAAAATCTTACAATGTTTTAAGTAAATTAAGATTTTGTGTTGGGCTGCATTCTTGGCCATCCTGAGCCACATGCAGCCTGTGGGCCGCAAGGTGGACACCTCTGGTTTTATAGTAAAATAACCACTCTCAGATTAGAGTCAAAAAGCAAAAAACTCTCCAGTGGAATGTCATTAACAGAAGACACAAAATGATCCAGAATTGATAAAACTAGAAGTATAACCACACTTGCACAGGCAAATGCAAAGAAAGCAATGATGGCAAATTTATGACAAAGTATCATTCTGGATAAAAAACATGAAAGAATGAAAAGAATATCAGTTATGATCTGAGTGTATATCAAATGATATAGCATCAAATGTATGAACATTACAGATACAAAAATTAACAAAAATCATGGAACCAGTGGCTTTGTTTGGAAATGGAACATCTAAAGAAGTAAGGTAAAATACTGGGTTAGCCAAAAAGTTCATTTGGTTTATCCCATGAGATGCTGTAGTAGCACTTAGTTGTCTTTAACTTCATTAGAAACAATTTTGTTGTATTGTGACAACTGTCATATTAGCGTGCACTTAAAAAAATCAGAATTGGTGAATTTTTGTGTAGCCATTTTAATATTGAAGATGGAAGAAAATATGCAACATTTTTGGCATATTATGCTTTATTATTTCAAGAAAGGTGAAAACAACTGAAATGCAAAAAAAAAAAAGATTTGTGCAGTGTGTGGAGAAGGTGCTGTGACTGATCGAATGTGTCAAAAGTGGTTTGCAAAGTTGCGTGCTGGAGATTTCTCACTGGATGATGCTCCATGGTCGGGTAGACCAGTTGAAGTTGATAGTGATCAAATTGACACATCAATTTAACAATCGAGGTTATACCGCACGGGAGATAGCTGACATACTCAAAATAATCAAATCTATAAAGTTAGTGATGGAAATGAAAAATATGTCTTTTATTCTGTGGAAAAAATTAAATAGACTTTTTGGCCTTCCCAGTAAGATCATAAGAATGAGGGCCTGAAACAATGCAATATATAGATGATGTATCAGAAAAATGGACACTTGAAACCTATATGATCTTATTAACCACCCCAACAAATTTAATTTAAAAAATGAAGACTAAAGGCCTAATCTGACAGGATTTGTGTCCTTATAAGAAAAGACATCAGAGTGCTCTCTCTCACCCATCCCCACCTCAACTCACACACTGAAGTTGGCTCATGTGAGCTCACAGCAAGAAGGTGGGCTGCCTGGAAGCCGAAAGAAGGGTTGAAACCTGCCTTGCTAGATCCTTGATCTTGGATTTCCCTGCTCCCAGAACTGTGAAAAATAAATTTCTGTTGTTTAAAAAGATGGGAGGTATTCTTTAAAACCACAACTTCACTAAAACGCGTGGATCCTGAAGGTTCTCAAAAGGTCCTTTCCTTTAACTGAAGACCTTTGATGGGTTTGGGATCTGAAAAACTAAGCCTGGAGTTCAGGTGAAAGGAGGGTTAGAGAAATTTTCACAGGTTTTCTTAAGAGAGGGGGGAACTTAGGGTCCTTGGGGTTTTCCAGGAGTGGGGGGCTGAGGAGCAGAGATGGGGAGGACTCAAAGGGAAAGAAGAGGTAGCACAGTGGTGAGAAGCCAGGGTCCTTTGTCAGGTGGCAGGGCAGTAAAAGTCCTCCTGATGCAGTGGGTAAAATGATGATAGAAACTGAGGCCTATGCTTGTTAGCTGAAACCCTCAGTTTTTTTTTTGCAAAATCTCTGTTCTAGTATCAATGTATTCATATTTTTAATTTTCACAATTTTTTCTTAAGATTGCAATTAGCTTCACCACCACATCAATAATTATTTAAATCTAAGTGTAAATTAAAATGTTCACCACTGTTTCCCCTACATGACACATCTTTCATTTTCTTCAGCTTTTCATGTTATTATAATTTGGCTTAGCTGGAGTAAATATGTCCTTAAAAAGTTTTTTCCCCAAGAAAAAGTTGAGGATAAACTTTCTAAGTCTTTGCTTCATTATTTTTTTACTTTTAAAAAATACTTTATTTATTTTAGAGAGAGTGGAAGGTAGGGAGAAAAAGGAGAGAAACATCAATGTATGAGAGAAACATCAATCAGTTGCCTCTCACATGCACCCCCGCTGGAGACCAGACCCACAACTCAGGCATGTGCCCTGACTAGGAATCAAACCAGCAACCTTGGGCTTTGTGGGACAATGCTCAACCCACTGAGCCACACTGGTTAGGGCTATCTTTGCTTCTTTAAAATTGTTTTTGTTTACCATCATACAAAGGAAAATTGGATCACAACTTTGGTCATAATTCTTTTTTTCCTTAAAACTCTTCTAGTGTTTACTGTGGCTAAGAGGTTAAAATGTCAGTCTGACATTTTTTCCATTAGAGCTAACTTTTATTTCCTACCCTGGTGTTTGTAGGATTTTGTTTTTATCCTTGAAATAAAGAAATTCGACTTCCGGCCAAGATGGAGGCATAGGTAGACGCACTGTGTCCCTGAGCACAACCAAGATAGGGACAGCAACATTATAGAAACAAAATAACAACCAGAACTGACAGAAAATTGAAGTGCATGGAAGTCCGACGACCAGGGAGTTGAAAATAGACTCGATCATCCAGACCGGTAGGAGGGGCGGAGTCAGGCTGGGTGAGGGACATGGAGCAGAGACCTGAGCAACCAGAGACCTGAGCAACCGGGGCAGCGCGCAAGTCGGCAGCAGGCCGACCCTGGGCACACAAGTGTGGTGGCTGGCGGGACAGGCCAGTGGGTGGCGACAGGCAGACCCGGCGAGGTGGCCATTGTGAAGCAAGGCACTGTGCGCAGCTCAGGGTCCCAGCGCTGGGAAGTGAAGCTTTGGGTCACTGACTGAGGAGGAGGGCCCCGTGGGGTGCACGGGCCCACCCACACCAGAATTTGTGCCAGAGGGGCCCAGTTGGCTTGTGGAAAGCAGCGGAAGGTTCTGAGGTCCTGCAGAGAGCAGAGCAGGCGCCATTGTTCCTTCTCAGACCCCGCCCCCATATACAGCGTCACTACCCTGCGACTGGGGTGCCCCGCCCTGGTGAAAACCTTAGGCCCCGCCCCTCACTACGGGAGCTCGTCAAGACCAAAAAAACCAGCAAAAGATGGCTCAAAACAGCTGAGGATTGGAAAGTCCCAGGTCCCATCCTTTTAAGCAACCAAGAGATAGTCAACCTATCAGATGCACAGTTCAAAGCACTGGTGATCAGGATACTCACAGAATTGGTTGATTTTGGTCGCAAATTAGCTGAAAAAATGCAGGCTATAGTAAGTTTAATGAAGAAAGAAGCACAGGGAACCAATAGTGATGGAATGAAAGATGGGTCTCACATCATTGGAGAGGACCAGAAGCAAGAACAAAATATAAAACCAGAAAAGAATGAACAAATAAGAATTCAAAAACATGAGGAGAGGCTTAGGAACCTCCGGGACATCTTTAAACGTTCCAACATCCGAATTATAGGGGTACCAGAAGGGGAAGAGGAAGAGCAACTAGTGGAAATCTTATTTGAACAAATAATAAAGGAGAACTTCCCCAGTCTGGCAAAGGAAATAGACTT
>CM052540.1:122404363-122525292 GCA_028533065.1 Trachops cirrhosus | reverse complement strand
GGAAAGAAGTATTCCAAGTCATGAAAGACAAGGACCTACATCCCAGATTGTTCTATCCAGCAAAGCTTTCATTTAGAATGGAAGGGCAGAGAAAGTGCTTCTCAGATAAGGTCAAGTTCAAGGAGTTCATCATCACCAAGCCTTTATTGTATGAAATGTTAAAAGGACTTATCTAAGAAAGAGAAGATAAAAAACATGTATAGTAAAATGACAGCAAACTCACAATTATTAACAACCACAACAGAAACAAAAACAAGAAGAAACTAAGCAAACAACTAGAACAGGAACAGACACACAGAAATGAAGATCACATGGAGGGTTAGCAATGAGGGAGTGGGAGGAGGGGTTGGGGAAGGTATGAAGAATAAATAGCATAGAGGGTAGATAGAAAATAGACGGGGAGGGCAAGAATAGAAGGGGAAATGTAGAAGCTAAAGAACTTATGACACATGGACATGAACTAAAGGTGGGGAATGTGGGTGGGAGAGGGTGTTCAGGGTGGAGGGGAACGAAGGGGGGATAGTAGGACAAATGTAATAGCATTATCAATAAAATCTGTTTAAAAAAAAAAGAAAGAAATTCTACTTGCATGAGTCCTGCTATGTCTTTTTCCCACAACCCTGTCTTTTAATACTGAATCTTTTCCATCTTGAGTCTTCATCTCAGTAAATGTTCTCAGGTTATTGTTGCTCCTCCATCACTTTCTTTTCCTCGTTTTGCAGGATCAGAAACAAATCCATAACATAGAGTTTGGAGTGGATGCCAAGTTCAAATGAAGCATATCTACTGAAATGACCGTCTCCATCAGAGACCAGCCAGAATCTTGGTGGGGACTGTATCATCAGGAGTTCCTGATGTCCCAAAGTTGCATTGTATTGTGTTTCTCCTGAAGTGAGAAGAACACCTGTCTTCCAATGTGGTAGTAACACTTTCTGTAAGAGTACTGAAGCAATCCTGCTTATAGGGCTTTTCGTGAAGCAATCTCATTATTCAAATTTTACTTATCATCTACCCTACCACCCCAAGATAGAGGCTGTGTACGGAATGTAGATAAATCTTAGTCATAAACACCATGTTATACTATGAATTTTTCCCTGTCCTGGGGTCAAGTAGTTATTCTAAATTCTCAGCATTATGTAGAAATTGACTTCCAACAGTATGGTAGATCATATTTTCAAAGAAGGTACAATATCTCCTGTTGCACATGCTTGTTGCAGTATGAGTCTATTTACCCTTCCCTTGAATCTGAGCTGACCCTGTGACTACCCTGACCAATAGCATGTGGAGGAAATGACAAGACCAGGCATCAAAAAGGCCTGACAACTTTCCACACTGCGAACTGCTGGAAGCCAGCCACCATGTAAGAAGTTGTGAAACAACCATGCTATGAGGAAGCTGTTGAGGAAACCATTACTCTACAAATAGACACATAGATAACGAGAACAAACTGAGAGTAGCTAGATGGGAGGGTGTTAAAGGGCTTGGTGAAAAGGTGAAGGGATTTAGTACAGATTGGCAACTACAAAATAGCAATGGGTATGTAAAGTACAGCATAGGGAATATAATAAAAAACATTGTAATAAATATGTATAGTGCCAGGTGGGTATTAGAATTGTCAGGGGTATCACTTCGTAAATTATATAAATATCTAACCACTATTCTGTACATGTGAAACTAATATTGAATGTCAACTGTAATTGAAAAATAAAATAATAAAAATAAAAGTGTAAACTTTAAATATAAAAAACGTTATTTGACAAGGGTTATATAGCAAACAAGACTTTATTCAAGACTATTGCAGTAGGGATATTGCAACAGGGATTGGCTCACCTCTGAACACAGCAAAGAGCTGGAGATTTATAGTGAAAGAGCAGAGCGAGGAGGTCAGTGCATGAAAAATTACTAAGAGGGGACATCAGGAGTACGGGGATTCTTGTTAAACCAACCTAACAGGATTCTTGTTGATGTTAGGCCAAGGACTAATACAGACAACCCCCAACTTATGATGGTTCAATTTAACAGTTTTCAACTTTGTGATAGTGCAAAAGCAATCCACATAGTTACAAGGTATTCTTTTTTAATCCTCACCCAAGGATATGTTTATTGATTTGAGAGAGAGAGAGAGAAACATTGGTCAGTTGCCTCCCATATGTGCCTTGACTGGGGATTGAACCTGCAACCTAGGTATGTGTCCTGAGCAGTAATCAAACCCAAAACGTTTTGGTGCATGGGACAATGCTCCAACCAACAGAGATACCCAGCCAGGGAGAGATATTTAACACATTATAAAATAAGTTCTGTGGTCAATGATTCTGCCCAACTGTAATCTAATAAAAATGTTCTGAGCATGTTTAAATTAGGCTAGGCTAAGCTGGGGTGTTCAGTAGATTAGGTGTATTAAATGCATTTTCTACTTATGCTACTTTCAGTTTATGATTGGTTTATTAGGAAGTAACCCCACTGTAAGTGGAGAAGCATGTGTACATCAGAAGGGGGATGAGGAATTTGACCACATAATGAGGGTGATCAGATATCAAGAGTGGGAGGACTCTTGCTAAACTTACTGTGATGGCTAAAGGTATTCGTCAACTTGACTAGGCTACCCAGATAGCTGGTAAACATTGTTTCTGGCTGTGTCTGTGAAGATGTTTCTGGAAGAGATTGACATGTGAATCAGGAGAGACTGAGAACAGAAGATCTGCCCTCACCAATGTGGGCAGGCATCATCCAACTCAGTGAGGGCCCAAATAAAACAAAAGGGCAGAGGGAGGGTGAGTCGTTCTCTCTCCTTGATCTGGAACAGCCATCTTCAGTCATAACTGGGAGTTACATCATGAGTTCTCAGGCCTTTGGACGCAGACTGAATCGTACCACTGGGTTGCCTGGTCCTCCAGCTTGTAAATGACATATTGTGGCATTTCTCAGCCTCCATAACAGTGCGAGCCAGATTCTAGAATAAACTCCTCTTACATATCGTATTAGTTTTGTCTCTTTGGAGAACCCCACTACACTTAACTCAGTAGCATTCTTGCTAAAACTAGGCTAGGCAGGCTGAAGATGGAACAGGGGCCGACTTCAAGGCCTAGTCAAAAAGAGGATTCAGAGGAACCTTTTTACAGTTTGATCAAGGACAGAGCCTTTGTTAGAGTTCAACCTGGCCCTATGGGGACGCTGCGCCACAGGGACAGGGAAGTGCCCCTTCAGCCGTTCCAGCCATCCCAGTGAGGAGACATAGGAGTGAAGAAGTCATTTTGGATGGTCCAGCTCCAGCAGATGCCACACAGAGCAGGAATAGGCTATCCTGCTGAGCCCTACCCAAACTGAAGTTTTATGAGCAAATAAATGATTGTGGTCGTTTTAAAACATTGTTTCAGAATGATGCTTTGTTACATAGTGACAGACAAGTGAAATAGGCAGACTGTCTCATTAGTGAGTCAGATACACCTAAGTATGCCTGAATTCCATGATGGATTCAATCAGGCCCCTGCTGGGGCGGCCGTGCTATGGCTATAGCTGTGTGAATGTCAGCCTCATCGTTTGGACTTACTAGAAACTTGAGCAAGAGGGTTTTTTTGTTGTTGTTGTTGTTGTTTTTAATCTATATCTGTATCCCTAGCATCTCTCAGAGTATCTGGCTCATAGGAGCTTCTCAGTGTGCTCTTACTGGATGGGTTCGAGGCCGATGGGTGATCTGTAACACAGACGCTATCTAATCTGCCAGTTTCTTCCCCTTACCACTTTTTCCGTCAAAGCTCACATGTCATTTTACTTACATACCCAGCAGCCCCTCCACCAAAATACACATATACACATTTCTTTAACCTCTTTCCTCCTGCTGCTTTCAATTCTTACTCAGCTCTCTTATGAAAATTTCTCTTGCCAACCTCTATCTTCTCTTTCCACCTTTATGAACCCCAGCCCTATCCAAGAGCCTCAACCAAAGTTGATAAGTTGAATTTAATGGCATGAGGAAATAGAAGACAATTTGATCAAATAAGTTTTGAAAACAAGTGCCATTGATTTCTAAAGCCCTTTCATCATCTCCACAATTTTCCATGTCCAGTTCTGTCCTTCGTTAACCAACCTGCTTTTCTACAGCACAAGCATTTAAAACCTTACATTTGGTTACTGTTTCTTTAATCATCAGTGTAGTAACAGCGCTGCTGTCTCCCCACCCCCCTTTTTCTTTGTATTTGAATGCTATTTTCAACAATAGTGTAGAGTTAAATAGGAGTTATGAATCTAGCATTGAAGAGCACTCAAAAATATTAGCTCCATCATTAATGCAGTGTCTATGAACCAGAAAACAACCAATTTTAATATCGGTGTTTTTAATCTCCAGTTACTGGCACGACTCCAAGAAAACAATTCCCTGGTGTAAGAAGGCTGTTACATGCATTAACCCTCAGACTACCTTGTTTGTTTCCCCCTTTTCCCACATGCGTACATAAAATGCTGATATTCTGAAAAGTGTTTGAATTTCCATAATGCCGCTAAAGTATGAAAGCAGAGTCCTAAAACAGGTAAACTATGTTTTTTAAAACTTTGGAGTCATTTCAGCCCTAAATATTTCATTTGGTTTGGTTTGGCCATTGCATGAAGCTCTTTGTACAGGAATCCTGTATACTTTAGAAACAATATTTATTTATTTACATTAGCACCAAACTAACCAGGTACTAATAAACTACAAGGAAGATTGAGAGGCAGAATTTAGGGCACAGAGGAAAGTTGGGAGCTCACAGTCAGACTAGCTCGGCGTCTACACCCAGAGATCATTAGCATGAATGGGCAACTTACCTACTCTCAGTGGAATGAAGCTTTTTGGGGATTTTTGTTTGTTTAGTTTGTTTTTTCCATCTGTAAAAGAGAATACAGGACCTATCTTACCTTGCCCTGTATTTTGTAAAGTACTGTTGTAGGTGTGAAATAAGCATCTGCTACTAAAATGGAAATTGAGGCAGGCTAGCAAGAAGCTAGGGTAATTCCTTGGCAAGTGGAATAGGAAAACTGAGACAAATAGCTAAACAAAATGGCCAAGCAATTTATAGCCAGAAACAAAAGGCCACCTCCCTAGGGATGACATCTAGGCCTCAGTTGTATTGGGTTGGCCAAAAAGTCCATTTTTTTCTAGCTTTCATTTTTACCAGTTTTTTCACTTTCACCGACAACTTTATTGCTTTGGATATTTTCAGTATGTCTACTATCACCCACATGGTATAACATTGATTGTTCTCAATTAATGCCTCAATGTGATCACTATCAACTGGGTCTACCCAACCGTGGAGCATTATCCAGTGAGAAATTTCCAGCACAAAACTTTGCAAACCACTTTTGACATGTTTGATCAGTCACAGCACCTTCTGCATACACTGCACAAATCTTTTTTTTGCGTTTCAGTTGCATTTTTACCTTTCTTGAAATAAAGCATAATATGCTGAAAATATTGCTTACTTTCTTCCACTGTCAGTATTAAAATAGCTACACAAAAATTCACCAAGTTGACAAGTTATTTTTAAATGTACACTGATATGACACTGTAACAACACAACCTAACAAAATTGTTTTGAATGAAATTAAAGACAACTAAGTGCTACTAGAGTCATCTCATAGAATAAACCACATGGACTTTTTGGCCAACCCAATGTTTTAGCTCCAGACCCAGAAAAGCAGCAAAACCAGGAGTGATGCCAGGACCAACTGTAATGACTAACAACCCCTGCCCTGGCAATGACCAGTAAGTGGAAACCATGACCCTGAAAGGTTATACCTGGAAAACTGATTAATATTCTGCTGAAATCCTCCACTGAGACCTTCTCTAAGATTCCTGCCTGCAAGAGAGAGAAGTCTCGAGACAAAGGACCCAGTACCGCACTCTCCCTTTGGGGAGTAGCCCAAACCGTTTATTTCCTTTCCCCTCTTCTTTCCCCACAAGCGTGCATCTGGTAAACTCAAGGCAATGGGCAGCGGCAACTTGTCCCAGGCTAATCCCCTGAACCTGGTCCCAAGGTCTCCTAGGCTCGCTCTCCTGTTGCTTCTTCTACCCTAAGTTCTTCCTTGTTTTACTGCCCTCAAATTTAATAGTCACCTGGACTCGTGTTGTGAAATCTTTCCTGCACAAAATTAAAAACCCACACATTATGGCCTGGCCCTAGGCAGACCCACTCAGGGCCAGGTCCCTGTCCAATAACAGAAAGAGAGGTGTGTCTAGTCAAAGAACAGGAATGCTGAAATGCTTTTCAATTAACCTAAGCTATGCAGAGATAGAGTGAATTTTAGTATGGAAGGTGGTCTTCGGAAGTCTAAAAATGTGTAGTCAAGTTCAGGACCAGAAAGGAATAAAGATAAAACATACAGGGTATTTCCTCGCCTGCTCCAACAACCTGAATGGAACTACACAGATTAACCCCGGAACAGTGCCCTCTCTATTGGTGAGGGTAGCTAGCACTACGCAAACCAGTGTGAAATTCCATTTCAGCGACGGCGCCTCCACCCAAAAATCTCGTTTTGACGACACAAGGGAAAGAATTAGAAGCTTTCTGAATCCTATCGCGAGAGGTTACAGCCAAATGCCACGTAAGAAACTACAGATCCCGGCGACGAGCGACAGGTGCCGGAACAAACGGACAGTGAAAAGCCCTGGAAGCGTAGGCGTTCCGGTGGGTAGGACTTCCGCCGGAAATGGGGTGGTCTGGGAAATCTTAAACGGAGTTCCGGTGGGCGTACTGGCGGGGGTCTCGCCAGGTAGGCAACAGGAAAATGGCTTGCGCGGCGTCTCGAACTCCCGCCGACCAGGACAGGTGGGTCCTGAGAAAGGGAGGGGCTTGCGGCGAGCCCGCGGGCGTTGGGCCGCTGTCCCCAGCCCCGGGAACGTTCGCCGGCGCTTCTCTGAGCCGCTCTCCGAGCGTTCGTTTCTCCGAAACAGGTTCTAAGCTGGGTCCCTGAAATTCCAACTTCAGATAGCTCAGGGTTTACCTGGTTTACCTGTACGTGACGCAAAGGTCTTTGGGTGCTACGTGGACATGACATTAAGTAACAGAATCACAACGTGAGAACTCTGTTTTATTTTGTTTTTTAACTATTGTGACGTTTCACGAAGGCTTGCCTGGGTTCTTTAAAGTTTTTAATACCTCCGATCCCATATTTCTATGTACGAGAGCGGGGCCTACCTTAGGAATTTTTGACAGGTAGTAGCTATATCTAACTGAAGAGTTAGGACATTCTTTCTTTTCTTTCCTTTTTTTAAATTTTTCTCTCGCAAGTGATGTTTTTTCCATCTAAAGTAGTGAGTTAAGGTTTTCTTTTTAAGTGGGTTTAAAAGGGAGACAGTACAAAGAAAAAAATATGCGAATAATAGTATGTGAGTACCGGCAGTCTCGATAATGACGAATTAATGAATGAGTGAAGTTTTGGAAATACTGCTCTAGTGATACCAGCTGTGCCTTTTCTGTGACAGGTTCATTTGTATATATCCAGCTTATTTAAATAACAAGAAGACCATCGCGGAGGGCCGGCGAATCCCCATAAGTAAGGTAAGCAGGCTGACACTTTGGTCCTTAAGGGGAGGTTTTACTGTTAGGGCCACAAAGGCTTCTTTTACCTTACTGCATTGTGGTGGTGGTGGGGGGGGGGGCCGAGGCTCGTGGCTGAAGAGAACGGTCGCCGAGAATTGGGTGCTTTCCTTAATAACGGTGAAACCAGAAAGGCCCAAATTCATAGCGGAAGGAATTTCTTAAAGTGATTCTTCATGAACCTGCCGGGTTTGAATGAGGAGAGGGGAGGGTTGTAGGATTTGCACTGTTTTCATGTAAACCGAGGTTATGACAATCTTCCTCTTAATAAAGGAAACCGAAATCATGCCACTGTGCAATGCAGTGTCCATAGCGCATTGGAGTTTTTAAAGGAAACTTGCAGAAAGTTCAGAGTTGTTGAGTTTTACAGTTTTATGTCAAGTACCTAATACCAAGTGAAAGGTCTTTGTTGAAGCTTTTTATTTTCAAAATTGATGTCATAATTTATTTTTAAGAATCACATTTTTCAATCTAACAACAGATTTAAGGTAACTTGGTCTGAAGTATTGCATTTGTTATTTTGTGTTATTTCATATCTCCTACTTTCTTCTTAAACGTGTAAAGGAAAGTCTGTTTTGCTGCCTCAGGGTAAAAGAGAAAATGCCAAAGCACTGGTTTAGAACAATGCCTGACCCAAGCCACTGTAACAGAGGCTTCTGGGAGCAAGCTCTCAGATAATGTGGAGAATGATTAAGTTGTTTTTAACTTTATTGATACATAGCATACATACAGAAACATACATAAATCTTAAGTGTCTATGTTAATTTTCACAAAATGAGTACACATGGGTAACCAGCACCCTAATTTTAAAAATGAAAGCATTACCAGCACCCAGAAAGATTCCTTTATGAGCCTCCCCAGTCACTGTCCTCTCCACATATATGCACATAAAGGACAACCACTGTGCCATCATCATAGATTACTTTTGCTTGTTTTGAATTTTATGTAAATGGCATTATATACTATGTATTTTTGTATCTGTCTTTTTTCACCAAATTTTAAGCTTATGAGATTTATCCACATTTTCGAGTGAAGTTTAATTCTCATTGCTCTGTAATGGTGTTTCTCAACAGCAGCACAGTTGCATTTTGAGCCAGATAATTCATTGTTGTGGAGGCTGACCTGTGCATTTAGATTGTTTAGAAGCATCCTTGGCCTTCACCCACTAGATGCCAGTGCCTTATGCTACCCTAGTTGTGATAATCAGAAATGTGTCCAAGCATTGCCAAATGTGGGGTAGGGGGCAAAATTGCCTTGATGAAAACCACTGCTGTACAGTAATGCATTGTATAATATACCATGGTCCATTCTACTTTTGATGGGTAATTGAGTGGTTTCTGGTGTGGGGCTGTTGTAAACAGGGCTGCTGTGGACATTCTTGAATTTGTCTTTAGTGAGCATATTTTTGCATTTTTCTTGAATATATACTTAGAAGTGGAATTGCAGGGCCATAATGAATGCATACATTTGGCTTTAGCAGATACTGCCAAACAATTTTCCAAAGTGGTTGTGTCTGTATTAGTTGTTTGACCAGTATTCACTGAGCACCTGCTATGTTCCAAGTATCATGCAAGGTGCTGGAGAATATACTGGTGAGCAAAATAGTCCTTGGCCTTGTGTAGTTTATGTTCTGTTGGAAGGGAGATGGACATAGAAATGTGAATCAGTGTTCTTCCTGGGAATATTTTTTAATTTTTATGATTACAATGGAAACAACTGCACCTAGTAGAAAAGGAAACCTAGGATTTGATATATGTTTTGATCATAGTATTTAAAATAATTTGCACAACAATATTGCAGTATCCACTTAAAGCTAAGCTGTTAGTGTTTTTTTTTAACTGTTCAGGCTGTTGAAAATCCTACAGCTACAGAGATTCAAGATGTGTGCTCAGCAATTGGACTTAATGTCTTTCTTGAGGTATGGTACGGTTTTTTCCTTCACTATTTTCCTTATTCATCTCATTGATGTAACTTTTTAAAACAGAGACTGTTTTGTTTTGTTTATGTTAGAAAAATAAAATGTACTCCAGAGAATGGAATCGTGATGCTCAATATAGGGGCAGAGTCCGGGTCCAACTGAAACAGGAAGATGGCAGCCTCTGTCTCGTTCAATTCCCATCACGTAAGCTTTTTTTAAATCATTGCATAAAGTTTGGGGGTAGGTTATTCCATAACACTGCAAAACAGGTTCTGATCTTCTGAAAGGTAAAAATAATATGTGTTCCACAGATTAATTTAGAGAAAGACTACCACTGATGGAGAGGTAAACAGTGGTTCTAACTTCTTTAAAGTTAAGGACCTATTTCATAATGTGATGAAACCTGGTAATGGTTTCTCAAAACATACTCTTTTGTGAATGATTTCTAAACCTCTGGAAGTCCATCATTGCTCTCAGGTTAAGGGTGTAAAATTAGCCTTGGCTGGGTAGCTCAGTTGGTTAGAGCATTGTCCCAATATGCCAAGATTATTGGTTTGATCCCCAGTCAGGGCACGTACAAGAATCAACCAGTCAATGCATAAATAAGTGAAACAACATATCAGTGTTTCTTTCTCTCTATCTCTCAAATCAGTTATTTTAAAAAGAGTGTAAAATTATTAAATTGTCAGTTGTTAATTGTCATTTCAGATCCTATAGATCCTGAGATCTGTTTATAATTTCTATCATTAATAAATCTAAAAAACTATACTTAGTGGAAAAAGCAACAGATGTGCATAGCATGCTACCACTTAGATAAATTTAAAGACAAAATAAGGAAATACTTAGTCTTACAATTATAGTTAACCTAATGGCAAGTAGGGCAGGTGATGGGGAGTGGGGGCAGAGGGTTATGGTCAGAGCAAACTGTAGCATTATCCCTAGTGTTCTATTTCTTAAAAAACAACAATAACTAAAAACTAGACATCAATATTCCAAAATATTAGTTCTGGATATATGTCATTCTTCTCTGAATTTTATTTATGAAACATATATTTTAATTTTTTTTTAATGGAGGTTTTCTCTGTGTGTGACACAATACCCCAGACTGACAACTTGCTTCACGTGGATTGAAATAGATTGGTTTCTGTATACCAAAACCTGTCAGAATTGAGATATTTCCAGAAATTTAAGATTCTGACTCAGGAATGACAGACGAGTATATCCCAGTGTTTTATTTTTTCTTGTTTGACATCTTCCTGTACTGTATCTTAAAAGTCAAAAGACACACACAAAAAAACACCCACAAACTTTTGATTTAAAAGCTTTAGTTGAAAAGATGTTGCTTCCTGTTTTCAGGAAGAAAATAGATACACAGCTTTCTGAAAAAGCTGAAGGCGTGGGGTGTTGGGGTGAAGAAGGCAGCTGATGGGGCTGGAGGAGGCGGGTGGGTGGTGTGCACAGCAGGGTGTGTGCATTCACAGGTCGTCTGAGCAGGTGAGGAATTCTTTTGTAGCTTAATGGCACTGGATTTTTGTTGCAAGACAGAGGTTCTGTATTTCCATAGTTTAAAAGTTATAGCGATATGCTGGTTGTTTTCATTTTGCTACATTTATATATGTTCTCCTTTGATCTTCAAGTCAGTTACTAGACCAGGACCAAAATTTTGTTTCACAGTTAAGTGCTTTAAATTTTGATTGTGTTAATTTAAATATTTCAGCATTGTTCTCAGTACTTTTCTCCACCAAAGACCCTCCACTTGAATGAGTTATTGTCTTCATAGTCATTTATTTATTTATTTTTCTTTATTTATCTTTAATTTATTGATTTGAGAGAGAGAGAGAAACATCAGTTTGTTGTTCCACTTATTTATGCATTCATTGGCTCCTTCCTGTATGTGCCCTGATTGGGGATGGAACCTGCAACCCTGGTGCATTGGGACAACACTCTAACCAACGGAACTGTCCGGCCAGGGCTGTGTTTTTCTTGTTAAATCTTTCTCATTTTCTTGATGTGGTGTGATAATTTCTTGAAATTCACGGTGTCTGAATTAATGACCCTCTGTGTCTTACCTCTCAGATCATACACTAACCCCAACCTCTGGTTCCTAGGTAAGTCAGTAATGTTGTATGCAGCGGAAATGATTCCTAAACTAAAAACAAGGACACAAAAAACAGGAGGTGGTGACCAAAGTCTTCAGCAAGGAGAGGGAAGTAAAAAAGGGAAAGGAAAGAAGAAGAAGTGACTTGGTATGAGAAGCAAGTATGTGATACTACTGCAAGAGATATGAATGGAGGTTTCTCATTTGTATCTGAGAGACACAGGAGCTTTGGTTTGTGTCATTTAACTGACTGAACATTTGTGCCTCCCAACTCCAGCATCAGAGTTGACAATGAAATAAATTTACATCAGAAGTTTGCATCTAGTTCTTATGCAGTATAAAAAAAAAACAATTTTCTTTGCCTTTCAATGCAGAGTTTTTGTGGAAGAGAAAAGCTTATTTTTAATGGATAATGGACTCTACCATAAGTTACTTGAAATCCTGTATCTGTCTTCTCTGTGAAAACATGTTCGGATAAATGAGCTTAATAAGATTTGAAACACACTTTGGTTCCCCTTTTAAGTTAATGAAATAAAATTTGAAACTGAATTTTGTAGCTTTTGCTTACAAACTAATCAATGGCAGTGGAAGAGATAATTAAAGAGAATAATATGGGTAGTGGGTTTAGTATGAGCCTAAAACTAGGACAAAGTAGTTAAATCCTCCTGGCGGTGTATGAACAGCCAGTCTGTAGATCATATTCGTAATTAGTTATTTAACTGTTATTGTCATTTAACTGTTCAATGACTGGTTTTTCTTTTGATGTATGTAAAGTGCTTGAGTTGAAGGTTTAGATTTAGTTATTTTGTAGGCTTAAGAACATTGTTTTAGTTGGATTTCTAAAATTGCCTATACTTTCAGGGGTGTCAAACTCATTTTCACCAGGGGCCACATCAGCCTCACAGTTGCCTTCAAAGGGCCAAATGTAATTTTAGAGCTGTATAAATGTAACTACTCCTTAACTAGAGACAAGGGGCAAGGAGCTCAGTGCTGCCACCGGGTGGAAACAAAGTGCTGAGCAGGATAAAACAGGATGGAAGGCCGGATTCGGCCCGTGGGCCTTGTGTTTGCCACCTGTGCTTTAGCACCTTGAGATACCCCTTTTCAATAAATTAAATTATATAGGTGATTCTAACTTTATTGCAAAGAACTATTTCTGAAAGTGGTGATTTTTTTTTTGTAAAATTTAAGAGAATCCCTGTCCAGCCGTGATTTTGTCCACCAAGAATCGTTTGGGAAACTGCCTTCTCTGACTCCGTATGCTTTTGGAAGGGCTATTGCAGTCATGCACCACACAGCATTTCAGTTAGTGACGGGCCACATACACAATGGTGGCTCCATAATATTATAATGGAGCTGAAAAATCCCTGTCACCCAGTAACGTCATAGCAGTTGTAAGCTTGGAGCACAGCAGCGCTATACTTGCATTTGTGGTGATGCTGGTGTAAACAGACTTGCACTGCCAGTCATATAAAAGTATTGCACATAAAATTATGTACATACAGAACATAATGGTAATGGTAACAGATGACTTACTGGTTTACATATGTGCTATATAAACCTTTCTATTGCTATTTTAGAATGTGTTCTTTCTACTTATAAAAAAGTCTGCTATACAACCGTATGCCATGTTATACCAGCAGCAGCCTCATATAGCTTGTGCTTACTGTGTGTGTGTTGATCACATTATTTCCTGTTGTGCTTGATTGGATCTTGTGCTGTAGTGTGCATTTAGTGTAGCCTACGTGTGCAGTGTTTGTGAAATTCGCAGCAGTGTGGGCCTGTCCCCGGCCTTCACATCCACTCCCCACTGCTGACTCACTGGCTCACTGGGGCAGCTCTCAGTCTTCCGAGTGCCATTCATGGTGAGTACCCTGGACAGGTGTACCACTTTTTAATCTTTTGTACCATATTTTTACTATGCCTTTTCTATGTTAAGATATGCTTAGATACACAAATACTTAACCATTGTGTTATGATCACCTACACTATTCAGTACAATAGCCTATTGTACAGGTTTGTAGCCTAGGAGCAATAGACTAGACCACATAGCCTAGGTGTGGTCTTAATTGTTGAGCACTGTGGTACATGTCCATCTTGAGCTGCAAGGCAAGCTGGGAAACTGGATATAAGGCTTTCCCAGTCGTGATAGTGGACACAGCCAAGAAGAAGATAGTTGCAAATGGGTATTATATACCCATACAACTTAAAAGATTTGTCATAGAAAGAAGACTGAAGTCTAAAATTGTTCTAGTTCGGCGTGAGGGGGTGGGTAGGAATTACCACAGAGGTTTCAGAACTACTGTGTTGCTGTTTCTTCATGTTGTGATCAGTGCATATTTGAACTTTCCTTTGCCAGTCAACTGAGAAAGGAGTTATCCCTAGGGACAAGATTGAGCATTTACTCATATGTTGACCTACCATTTGTATTTACTTCAATGAATTATGTTCACATCCTTTGCCCTTTTTTTTTAAAGACTTTATTGTGATCAGTAGTATACCTGTACATAATTAAAGAGCCATCTAGTTTTTTTAATATATTTTATTGATTATGCTATTAAAGTTGTCCCATTTTTTCTCCCCTTTATTCCCCTCACCCTGCACCCCTTCCACCAGCATTCCCCCACCCTTAGTTCATGTCCATGGGTTGTACATAATAATTTTCTGTACTATTGTTAACCTCTCCCTGTCTATTTTGTACCTACCAACTATGATTCTTATTCCCTGTAACTTTTCCCCCATTCCCCTCTCTCCCTTGCCACTGATAACCCTCCTTGTGATCTCTTTCTGTTCCTGTTCTAGCTGCTTGCTTAGTTTGTTTTTAGGTTCAGTTGTTGATAGTTGTGAGTTTGTTGTCATTTTACTTTGTATTTTTGATCATCATCTTTTTCTTAGATAAGTCCCTTTAACATTTCATGTAATAAGGACTTGGTGATGATAAACTCCTTTAACTTGACATTATCTGGGAAGCACTTTATCTGCCCTTCCATTCTAAATGATAGTTTTGCTGGGCAGAGCAATCTTGGATGAAGATCCTTGCCTTTCATGACTTCTAATACTTCTTTCCAGCCCCTTGCCTGCAAGGTCTCTTTTGAGAAATCAGCTGACAGTCTGATGGGAACTCCTCTGTAGATAACTGTCTCCTTTTCTCTTGCTGCTTTTAGGATTCTGTCCTCTTTAATCTTGGGTAGTGTAATTGGGATGTGCCTTGGTGTGTGCTTCCCTGGGTTCAACTTCTTTGGGACTGTCTGGGCTTCCTGGAATTTCTGGATGTCTTTCCTTTGCCAGATTGGGAAAGTTCTCCATTATGTTTTCAAATAAGTTTTCAATTTCTTGCTCTTCCTCTTCTCCTTCTGGCACCACTATGATTTGGGTGTTGGAATGTTTAAAGTTGTCCCAGAGGTTCCTAAGCCTCCTCATTTTTTTTGAATTCTTATTTCTTCATTCTGTTCTGGTTGAATATTTATTTATTCTTCTGCTCCAAATCATTGGTTTGAGTCCTTGTTTCCTTCCCTTCACTGTTGGTTCTCTGTATATTTTGCTTTATTTCACTTTGCATAGCCTTCACTTCTTCCTCTATTTTGCGACCACACTCAACCATTTCTGTGAGCATCCTGATTACCAGTGTTTTGAACTCTGCATCTGATAGGTTGGGTGTCTCTTCACTGCTTAGTTCTATTTTTGGAGCTTTGACCTGTTTCATTTGGGCCATATTTTTTTTGTTGGCACATCTGCTATGTTGTAAGGGGCCTTAAGTATTCACTAGGGCGGGGCAACCTACTTGGCTGTGTTGTGGTACTGTATTTGGGGGAGGGGTCTAAGAGGGAACAATGGTGCTTGCTGAGCTCTTGGCCGGCTTTCAGTCACTTGCTCTGCTACTCACCAGCAAATTGGGCCCTTCCAGGGCTGATCCCTGGGTGGGTGGGTTGGTGTACATTCTAGGACTCTGTGGGCCTCTCCAGTGAACTATCCTGTGAAGCTGGAAGTTTCTCCCAACACCACAATCCCCACAGATTTTTACAACCAGAGGTTTTGAGGCTTTGTTTCCCCATGCTGAGGTATCTACTTTTAATAGTTTAAATTTTAGGCATTACTTTCCATCGTAGGAGCATTTAGTTTTCGTTCTTTTACCCCACCCCATGCATGCCTGGTCTCCATCTTCCCTCCTACCGTTTACCAATATATTTCATAATTTTGATCACTAGTCACAGTTTACATTATTGTCATATATTCCATTTGCAGCTGAGCCATGTAGTGCCTTTGTTACTCAAAAATGTGGTCAGGAGTCCAGCAACACTGGCCTCCCCTTAGATCTTGTGAAACATATGGAGTTTCGGCTCCATCCCAGAATTCAAACACATACAACAAATCCTCAAGTAGTTCTTACGCACATGTATGGGTTGTTTTTTTGGCAAGTGACTTCCATTTTTCAGATTAGTTTACTAGACAGAAATACAGAAACAGATATGGAAAGCAGGGGCTTAGTTTTTATCACTATCCCCCCACACACATACACTAAACTACTATAAATTCATATTTATATACTTAGCACATGTTGAAGTTTAAGAAATACTTAAGTATGCTGTGGATATTTTTATTTCCTGCACTTATGTTTTCCTTGGAACTATTATTTTTTCTTTTATTTAATATTCTAAATATTACTAACTCAACCACAAATAACCAGTTGTCAAAACGTCCTTTCAAAAAGTTTGTTCGCATCAGGCACTTTATTAGTTTCATCTTTGTAAAGAAATCTCTGGAGCCTTTTACCTGGCTCTAATCTGCTGGTCACCCATTAGGCCTAGTGCACAGCTTCTCTCTGGGTTCTCACCGTCACCTGCAGTGTGACTCCATTGCTTTGCTGGATATCTTGTATTAGTGTATTCTGTGTATTCCTTTTTGGGGGATGGTTCTGTGTAAACCCATCTTAAGGCTCTTCTGGGAAAAATGCAAGGGGGGAGATAAATGTTCTTAGACCTTGCATATCTGAGTGTGTCATCGATCTACCCTCCCACTCTTCAGCTGGGTATAGAATTAGCATTGGGAATCATGTCAGAAGTTCAAGGGCATTACTTCATGAGCTTCTGACTTCTGTTACAGTTGAAGAGAAATCCAACCCGTTCTAGTTTATGGTTTTTTGTGACCCACACTAATCTGTTGAAACCTGCAACATCTCAGTGTTCTGAAATACCACAATAGTGTGCTCCACATGGGTCTTTTTTTGCCTGTTACACTGGCTACTTAATGGGCTCTTTCAATCTGGAAACGTGTGTTCTTAAATTCTGGGAAATCTTGATCTTTGTTGGACTCCTGATTTGAATATTGGACATAATGGACTAGTACTCAAATTTTCTTATCTTTTTATTTTTTCCTTTGCCTTTATGTTCTATTTCCTAGAATTCCTCAGCTTTATCTTACAACCAACCCATCTATTGAAATTTTTATTTTTCTTGTATTTTCATCTTGTCTAAGCTCTCTTGCCATCTGAATGTTTCCTTTTTCTAGCATTGTTTTTTCATGGATGTAAATTATTTCTCAGAGGGTATGATTTGTATTATTTTCTAAGTTTCTTTTTTTTAAATCCTCATCCGAGGATATGTTCATTGATTTTAGAGGAGGGGAGGCAGAGAAACATCAATTGGTTGCCTGCTGAACGTGCCCCAACCAGGGGTCAAACCTGCAGCCCTTTGGTGTGCGGCATGACACTCCAACCGAGCACCCAGCCAGGGCCTTCCTTTTTTATTTTGATCCCTGTCATGTTAAGTGGGTTTCCTTAGATTGATTTTTTTTTTTTAAGAGTGAAAGATCACAAAGCTAATTGGAAGTTCTGAGCACACGGGGCTTGCATACCGAGTTTCACTGAAGGGATACCTGCTGAGATGTTTTCTGGAAAATTTCCAAGGTCAGGGGTGTCCTCTTAAGCTGATTTGCTTTCCCAGGAGTCTGACGGGCTCCTGGGAGATTAAGGGTCTGGAAGCCTAATGGGAGAAGGTGGGGTGGGGAAATGGGTCTCAGCTTTGAGTCACTCAGTCTTGTCTTTACTACAACTGCCCCCTCAGTCTGCCTGTGTTCTCCCCACTCCAAGGACCCTCTTACTCTGTGCAGAGGTATAAACCTCCAGCCTTTTACTGGAATAGGGATAGGGTAGTTTTTCACCAGCTCTACATTTGAGTTCCCTTCCAACATTAACATTGCTCTTTACAGTTATTTTGATAGTGGGTATAACTTTATAATGAAATTTCCATATCTAAAGAGACTAGGTAAGTAGGCAGACCGCAGAGCCTGTGGTTACGTTATTTCACATGGCAAAAGAGGCTTTGCAGATGTGATTAAGGATCTTGAGCTGCTTCAAGCATATCTCAGAAATATTGTGGGTTGAGTTCCAGACCACCGTAATAAAGTGAGTATCGTAACAAAGCAAGTTGTAATCTTTTTGCGGGTGGAGGGTCTTGTGTTGTGTTTGTAAAAAACACCTGTGAAGTGCAATAAAGTGGGGTGCGATAAAACAAGGTATTCCTGTTGTGGGTTACCCAGGTGGGCCCAGTGTGATCACACATATCATTACAAAAGGGAAGCGAGCCCTAGAGGGACACAGGTGGAATGCAGTCTTCAAGCTGACAGAAGCAAGGATATGGATTCTCTCGTGCCCAGAAGGAATGCGGCCCTGCCAAGCCGTTTTGGGTGTCTGACTTCCAGATCTGTAAGCTAATGAACTATGTTGTTTCAAGCCAATTCATTTGTGGTAATATATTACAGCAGCAATAGGTAACTAACACATCAGATGAACGGTTAGCCAAAAAGTTCATTTAGCTTTTTCTGTGCAATGGCTCTAGTAGTGTTTAGTTGTCTTTAACTTCATTCAAAACAATTTTGTTAGATCATATTGTGACAGCTGTCATACCAGTGTGCATTAAAAAACTAAGATTGGTGAATTTTTGTGCAACCATTTTAATATTGAAGATGGGAGAAAATATGCAACATTTTCAGCATATTATGCTTTATTGTAATAAAGGTAAAAATGCAACTGAAACTAAAAAGATTTGTGCAGTATGTGAAGGTGATGTGACTGATCGAACATGTCAAAGTTTCTTGGTACTACTGACATGTTGGCCAAATAATTCTTTGCTGTGGGGCTGACTTACGCATTGTGAGATGTCTAGCAGCACCCCGGCCTCTACTCACTAGAAGCCAATAGCAGGAGATAGCTGACATACTCAAAATGCCCAATCAATATGGTGGAAATGAAAATTGTGTCTTATACAGAAAAAAACTAATCAGTCTTTTTGGCCAACCCAATATCTAGCTAAGATAGACTCTCCAGACCTTGGAATTGTTGGCCTCATTAGAAGTCTCTACTTAGTGGTTCGAAACCCTAGCTACATATTAGAATCACCTGGACTTTTTCTAGCACCTGGGTACCACAGTGGCTTGTCAGGACTTCTGGCAGCTGCATCCAGTACCAGTATTTTTAGAAAGCACCTTGAGTGATTGTAATGAAAACCTCTGTATATGAAGTGTAAAGATAGCATTTATCTAGCAGTGGTTTTATCTTAAAATGCAGTTCCTGGACCATCAACATTGCCTGGGAACTTGTTGGAAATTTAAATTTTTCAGCTCTGCCCAAGACCTACTGAGTGACAGACTTTGGGGATGGGACCAGCAATCTGTATTTTCACAACCTGCACCCCTCCCAAGAAACAGATGCACACTAAAGTTTGAGAGCCACTACCTAACCACAGAACCTCCTTATTGTTAATCTCTGAGGTGTGTGTTACAAAGATATAAGAACATTGTGATAACTTTTAATTAAGGTCAGTCTCAAATATATTTCCTGCTGTACTATACAGAACTATATTTGATGGCTAAGGATCTGAATTGTATGTGTGTGTGTGTGTTTCAAGATTTTATTTTCAGACAGGAAGGGAGGAAGAAAGGAAGGGAAAGAAACATCAATGTGTGGTTGCCTCTTGTGTGCCACCTCCTCCCCCTACGCACTGGGGACCTGACCCACAAACCAGGCATATGCCCCAACTGGGAATGGAACTGTCAACCCCTTGGTTCACAGGCTGGTGCTCAATCCACTGAGCCACATCAGCCAGGGCAGAATCATGTGTTATTCTAAACACATAAAGATTGTAGACATGTAAAGACAGATATAGGAGACAAAGCTAACATACCCTCCAGCAGTAGGTATTTTTAATAAAATCCTCAAAGTACAGAATAATTTAGAGACACACAAGTGTTTACTGCAATAAAATATATACTACAACTTAAGTCATGAGACTTGTGTGTAATGCAATATTTGAGTAGAAAGTGGTTTAGATTTCCTTTAAGTGAGAAATGGGATTAATAAACAGCAGTGTTTAAGGTTCATTCATCTGTATTCAGAATTAGTCTACACTTTTTAAAAGTCCCACAGAATGAAATGTAATGGTTCAATGAGATAGTAGAATTTTATTTACATCCATTTCCATTCAGTATATCACATCTTCAGGATAGGCAGTAACTTATTTAAAGGCTATGCTCATTTTCTTCAGGCTGTGGGCAGAAGACTCCTGAGGAGCAGTAATTATTGATCTGAAACCTTTCAAGTAGAAGAACTGTAGGGATTCTGTAACTTTACATATCCCCCACATACCATTCCTGCACAAATAAATGCTCATCTCCTAGCTAGAGGCTCAGTCAGTTTCCAAATACGCTAGCATGGCAAAATATTACTTGGGAAATCAAAGCTGAGACAGAATTGTTCAACTCATAACTTCTGTCTTTAACATGCATGCTTTGACTGCCAAAAACAGTAACAAATTTCTTCCAGAATGCACTGTAGGAGAAAACTATCGAGAAAAAAATTGCATTCAGAATATGTTTTCTCACTATAATAGTTTTTAAACTGATACTAACTAGCCTGTAAGTAGTTACGAGCAATAGTAACTTGTGTATCTTGCCTGGTAACATATTCTGTATACTAAGAATATGATTATATCGTATGCCAAAGATTGCTCATTTTCATTCTTTTGCCACCAAGAAAAGTGTACTGTATTTATGGGGAAAGGGATTTAAATACTCCTACAGGTTTTTTTTTTTTTAACTAAAGCCTGACTTTATCCAAATGCTTGCTTTCTAAAGGTTTTTAAAGTTGTTTAATAAGATGCCTTATGATCACCACTATTGTCCCTAGAAAAAGGTAAATACCCTGATCCATATTGTGATATTTGGGTGGTATCATCCCTTATTTTTGATTGTCTTTAATATTTTTTACATCGCGAGACATCATTATGATCTTACCTGTTGTTGTAAGGAGAACTAACCATTTATTTGCCTTAAAATACCTCTCGTATGCACCTTGACTGGGGACTGAACCTGCACCTCAGGCACGTGGCATGCCCTGACCAGGGATCGAACTGGCGACCTTTCACTTGGCAGGATGATGCCCAACCAACTAAGCCACACCAGTCAGGGCTAACCTTGGTAGTTTTGTTGAACTCTTTAGTCAGTTTAGTCTAATTCAGAAGTAGCCTAGCAATACAGTTGATATAAAGATCAGTTTTTCTACTCCAGACAAGCTACTTGGCTGATCAAACTGGAGACTTTGATTTTTAACTTTTTGTTACATACTCAAAACTATGTAGTTATACACAATTTATCAAAATAAAGCATAAAGATTAAGGAATTTAAACAACTACAAGTGATTCTAACTTGCGAACTAGGGAGGCCTCCTGTGCTTGACCTTAAAGGCCAGAGGAAGAAGGTGAAGGCAGTTTTACCTCACCACTGCCAACCAGATTACAGGTTATACCATGCTTTCTTTCAGTCTCCCAGAACTGCTCTCAGAGGCTGCTGTTGTCGTTAGCATGCACTGCTGGCTAAGGATATAAACAAGAACATACATGTAATCAGGGGTGGGCAAGTCTTGGGGAGGTCCTTAAACTGGTTTAAAAAAGACTGGAAAAGAAACAAGATTAAACCAACACATTAGCATTGAGGGAGAAACCAGGGCTGATTTCCATTTTAGCATCTCAAAAACAGACAAACCTAAAGCTTATAAGCAGGTTATTAAAAGGCCACAAGTCAGTATTACTAGTTAGCTCTACAGGGAATTGGGAGCTGTGATTACTGATGTGTGTAGGTTTCCCCATTTGTGAGCAAAGTGACTGCTGTACAAAGCTGGTCTAGTATTCAGCTGCTACAAGGTTAGGAAAACAGACAGGACAACCTCCATTCAAACTCATTTATCACTTAACTGTTCATTCTAATTAGTACTCATTTGTAATAAATTTCTGAAGTATTTTTTAGCAGACTACACCAGCACAATGGAACCTCCAGCTTTTGGCAGGTGCTCTCCACGAGCGTTATGCATGTTACAGCCAGTACATTTCCTTACGTGTGTGTGCACAAATACATCAAAAACATTTAATACAAAATTGTACCTTACATAAAGTAGAACTTCAAAGAGTACCCTAAAAAATAAGTACAAAGAAAATGCATGCAAAGAGAGCCCATTAAAGTACAAAGCCCATGGGATATATAATTTTATTTTAAGTTTATATTTCTGGCAGGATGATAAATATGTCTTTTCCTACCAAGAGGCAAAATATATTTTCCAAAAATTTGGATACTGCCCATTGCATTAAATTTAAATTAAAATGTTCCCTATGTATATAGACAGTAAAAGTAAGCAAAAAACAACACATTTCATTTTTAAATATATCAAAAATGTTTCCAAGGCAACATTATTAAAATGATTATACCACAGTCCCTAACACAACATCAAGCTCTAATAGGCAGGTACAGAGGGCAGAAAGGTCTCATTCAGGTGGGCTTAGGTGCTCTTCTTCTCATCTCCCAGTAAATTCACGGCAGCTTTCTTGACTGTTAAGAGGAAAGGAAATTTTATCAAAGCTTTTTGCAACAGGCTCTGCGCGTAATGTAGCAACTAGATAACAACTGGGATGACTCATGTTCAGATGAGAACACACTGAGGTTTGTGGTCAGGGCTGAAAGTTTCCAGGAAACGGCCAAGAAACTACTTCGTGGCACAAATCCTGAGTAATTCAGCACGGTTCTTGAAGGTCCTGGCCCCCCACCCTCCACCCCACCCCTGCTAGTGACAGTTACCACTTTAAGCCCTCTGTCCTCCTGAAAGCATCTCACACTGCAGAGATTCCTTGGGCATCTGGTGTTCTGTACAATCAAGAAATTCTCATTTGTACCTAGGTGCTTACCTGTACCATTTCACTGTTTCCATCTGATGACACCTAGGTCATCCACCTATTCTATGGTGACAGAAACTGGAAGAAATCCTCATTCCCATACCCTAGAAATGATGGTATATTTATATACATTTGTATTCTCTAATTGTGCCACCATTTCCTCCTGTGATGGGAAGAATGTGCTGCAAGTCTCCGAGTTTGTGCAAGATCTACATTCATGAGAAAAAGTGTTGGTTCCTCCATGGGAAGCTAAGCCGTCCCCTTCTTAATTACCAAGTAGTGCAGAATGTGCTGTGAGAACTGGTGTGGAGTGTGAGATAGAGGAGGGAGGGCGTTTTCCAGAAGCCGCAGGGCCTCCTGTGAGTCCACACTGCAGCTGTTTTTGATGGAGCCGGAGTCCAATGACAAGAGCCAAGTCCCTCCTTGCTCACAGCCTGGCAGCGGATCCCCACTCAATTAAAACTGCTGAACAAAATCAACAAGAAACTGTAGCCTCTCCTAACTAGCCCTTTGTAAAAATGTGCTTGCTAGAGCATCCAGAAGCTTTGGGAAGAGTCTAATATGTTCAGCATGTAAGTTTCTTCTTATTTTCATTCTCACACCCCTATTTAGGTATGTTTCATAGCACAGTAAGACGGGATTAAAATGGGAATTAAAGTATTGCTATCTAAGAGAACCGAGAGGTTCTCTAGACAGGACCATTCCTAGACAGGAATGGTATCTCCAGAGGTTGATGGGTAGGCTGAGGGCAAGAGGAACAGAAAAGGAAGTTCTTAAAAGCAACTGGTGACTCCAAAGTGGGAACACGTGAAGGTTATAAGTGATTCTTAAAAATGCAAAAAGGTGTACTGGAGTAGACTAGAGCTCCATGGGCAGAAACAGGAGCACAGAGGAGAGCTCTGAGAGGGAGAAGTGGGGGCGCATCACATGGGGCATCAGTGCCGCTAGAGGGGGGCAGGTCAGCCCGCATCGCCCACTTTCTAGTTATCATGGAGCTCCAACTACAACAACAAAATCTCTAAATTTCCTGTCCACTGCCCTCTCTTCTCCAAGTGCTGAACACCCTTACTGTGCCCTCTGGAACTTAACACCCATCAGCAGCAAATCTCCTCTATTCTCAGCCATTTCTCCAAATATTCCCTGCCCTTCTTGCTTTTACAGAAATACGGTTATCCCCTGATGACACTGCTTCCTCGTGTGGTGGCTGTTTTTTTCCCTTCTTCCATGACCACTGGGTCTAGGGTCTGGTGTTATCTTTGTTGTTCACTGTTACATTCAGAAGTTAACGTCATCAGATTGTATCTTCCTCGAGCATTTCTTTTCCCAGTCATCTCTGATCCTTGCACTATGTTGCCTTATTTCTTTAAAATTTTTGCCACAAAGTTAATATCACTAATACCACTCCTATTTTAATTATCGGTGATTTCAATATCAATATATATATACATGATCCTTCCAGTATCCCGACCTTAGTTGCTCCCCTCCAATTGCCTTTATATTCCATCCTACCTGCTCTGCCTACCGCAGGCACTCACTCTCCTAGTTCCCGTCACTACCAGTAACTGCAGTCCCTCTGCACTCTGTGTCAAGCATCCCACCCTCCACCATCACCTCCTATCTTTGCAGCTCACTCCTATTATCCTGATTCAGAGTTCTTCCCCCACCACCTGGTTTAATTAGCCGGCGATCTTACCCCCTTTGCCGCTGTTCCTCCCCTCTCTCCTCACCCAGCTTAAATTCCATCCTCAAGCACTAGTCCCATTCTCACTTCAGTTGTTACTGAACAAAATTAACCTTGACACAATTCCACCTATTCTGAATGTGGTTAGAGAAAAACAAAGACAAACCAGTCACTTTAAACCCATGGACATAAATCTCAAGTGAGCCTTTAATTCTGACTGGCCATCACATGACACTGTCCTGGGCCACTCCCGCTCCCACTGTCTCAGTGCAGCCAGCAAATGACAGACGCACTGGTGTGTATACTGCCTACAGCCGCTTTCACAGTACAACGGGGAAGCTGCGTACCAGTAAGAGGAACCTGATTCTGGCCCTTACAGGACAAGGCTGCTGATCCCAGTCCTAGGCAACTACTTCACAACTTCTCTTCCCACCCTCCTTTCCCTATCCTCTCTCACTTGACCTTTCCTTCCCACTTTACTGAGGAATTTGAAGCAATCAAAAATTACTCCGGTAAGCTCCCACCATCACATGTACTCACCTACCATCATTTTACCCACGAACCCTGACTTCCCTCCCGTTATAAACTGCTGCTGCTCCCATGATCAAGCCCTCTGTCTGTGCACCAGACCGTGTCTCCTCTGGTCTAGTAAAGGACAGACCGCCGGCAGTCCGCCCTCTCACTTGTATCTTTTTCTTGCCCTTCACTGGATCACTCCCACTGATTCTCAAACATACTTTGTTTCTTCCACCTCAAGGAAAAGAAAAAAAAATCCTTGGGACACTAGTTCCTTTTTCCAGTTCCAGCCCAGTTCTGCTCCTTTGCAGGAAATTTCTCGAAGCGGCTATCTATACTCTGTCACGTCTTTCCTCCCATTTCTCTCAAACCCATTCCAGTCAGGATTGTGCTCCTACCGCTCCACATACCTGTTTTGTCAGTATCACCAGTGCCTTCCTCACTGCTAAATCCAATAGTCTGTGTGCAGTCCCTCTGATCTTACCTGTCCTGTCTGCAGCAAGTGACACGATGACTCACTCCCTCCTCTCTGAAACACGTGCTTCACTGGATTCCAGTGATACCCATCTGGGGCTTTTCTGGCTCCCTCAACCGGCCACTCAGTATCAGTCTGCTTTGCTGTTTGCTTCTCATCTTCTCAATTTCTAAACACTGGGGGCCCCAGAGTTCAGTCCTCAGACCCCTTCTTTTCTAACCACATTCACCCCCTTAGTGACCTCATTCAGTCTCATGTTTACTATGCGCGGGTAACCCCCAAACTCATATCCCCAGTCTAGACCTGTCCCCTTAATTCCCAATGTCTATATCCAAATGGCTGTTTGACTACTCCATGTAGGTACCTAACAGACACCTCAAAGTCATGTCCACAAATGAGTTCCTTGTTTTCCCTCTCAACCTGTTACACCCAGTCTTCCCCAGCTCAACAGCAATTCTACCTTTCTGTGTGTTCTGGCTAACAAGCTTGGCCTCATCCTTGACCCCTCTCTCATACTCCACACACAAGTCCTACTGGTTCTACCTTCTAAATCTGTCAAGAACCCAAAGACTTCTTACCTCTTGCTACTACCATTATGAACCAACCCACCACCATCACCTCAGCCAAGATCACCACAACGACCTTGTAACTGGTCTCCTCATTTCCTCCCTCTCTCTCTTCACTCTAAATACAGTAGCCAAAGTAATCCTGTTAAAACACAGGATGGATCATGTTACTCCTCCGCTCAAAATTCTCCAGCAGCACCCCATCTAACACAGAGGAAAAGCCAAAGCCTTTACAATACCCTACACGGCATTACATGACCTCTTCTTCCAGCCGCCACTCTTCAACCTCTCTGCACTTGTCTCCTTCTACTCTCCCTCTGTGTCACTCTCTTCCCTTCCCCTCCAGGCTTCTGCACAAGCTGTTCCTTCGGTTCTTTAACACTTTCATGTCTGATTCAGTATAACCTTCTTGGTGAGGATTTCCTAAATCACTCTAGCCCCTAACACTGCCTATCTTTTCATCTGCTACATCTTTCTCTATGTCAACTGGTAACTATTACTTTTTAATTTAATTCTCTCTCTCACAAGACTATAAATGTTCATGAGTTCGAGGAGTATGATCTGTTTGGTTCACTGGTTCTTCCCCAGGGCTATGAACATGCTTGGCACATATTAAGCACCTCAGTGAATATCTGTTGAATGAATGAATCAGAGAGCTGAGAGTGAGGGCATTCTCTGGGACCTGTAACAAAAGCAATCTGGATAGCATGGTAAGCAGTTCAACCTGAAGTCAATTAAAGAGATACCTGAATATAAATAAATGTGATTCTCTCAAATCTGTCTACCACAGCAAGTCATTTTTCCTAATGTGCTGAATGAATGGTGTATTAAATGTGGCATGGAGGAAGAATCTGAGGAAAGTAAAGGACGATAGGCAGTCTTGGTAAAGAAATCCCGAGTAATGTTGGTGTTTGGCTGAGGAAAGCTGACAGGACAAGAAGGCCAAGGAGCTTATTGCTTAGGCCCAGTGTATCACACCCCCCATCACTTGCTGAACCGCGCTGTCCCGGAGTCTTACCTTCTTTAGTGATGGCATCTGCAGTCCCTTTGGCTTTGTCCTTCATTTCATTCACCACATTGTCCACCTGGGACTGGTGCTTCAGGAAGAAAGGACGGATGATGCGCTTGTAAAGCAGTTCCGCCCCGTTGGAGGGGCTCGGGGCCATGCACCACAGCAGGAAGCCGCACTGCACAGAACAAGAGGCGGCATGGTAACGGGGAGTGGGCGCCCTGACCACACGCCGCCCACCGCGCCGCCGCTGTGGAGGCACTGCCTCTGCCAGTTTCTCCAGCAGCATTTCCAGTGCTTCTGCAAGCTACAGGGGAGCTTTCTGAGATGGAGAAGTGTGACAAATAAAGGGCTAGCAGGGAAAAGCTGAGACTGAAAAAGAAAGGTAAAACACATCAAGCCCAGCAGCTTAATTTCCTTCCTAACTTGGACCGCTTTTTAGTTATAACAGCTTTTATTAATTATTAACTCTTCAAAATCAATTAAAAAAAACACACAGCACTTCTCTGCATGTGTAAAACCCTATACAGATGAGACTAATATTTATGAGGCTTGTTCTTAGTAGGCTTACCTTGGTAAGTCTGTCACATTTATTAATCCTGTTATAGGGGAAATACCCTGCCAGTCTCGAAATCTTCCCAGAGTGGAATCTCAGTTTTAGTAGGTCTGAGCCGTCAAGTAATCTTTACAGTCAGGTGTTTCTCTTCTTCACCTGAATGTAGGTATTAATCCTAGCTCTTTTTTTATGGCTCTACTTTGCCATTGAGATTTAAAAAAAAATAAAATCGACAAGAAGTGTACCCTAAAAACTTAAAAAAAAAACAAAACAAAACCAAGAATTGTCATACTATATTTATATTCAAAATAATTTTACTGTTTATTCAAAGGATAAGTAACAACCCAGCACTTCGAGTTGTCCAAGCAGTTTACTCCTGAACAATGAGCAGAAAAGGGAACATCCAGAGTGATGTGCTCATTCCCCTAGAAAGTTTAATAAACTATGTGCACACTAGGTTCTTTTTGTTTAAGATTCTATCACCCAGGCTAGTTGGCTCTATAAAAAACAGAACTCAGTTCTGGAGATCCAAATCTGTATTTTTTACTTCTTACAGTAACTAATCCCTTGCCTTTTTGTGCCACAGATTTAACTCTGTAGCATTAATCCATGTTACTCTGAAGCACAGAGTGTATTCAAATAGTCAAGAGGCTATATCACTTTTCTAAAAGAAACTTTTGGACTTAACGCACACATTTGTGCCCTAACATTCACTCCATCAGCACTATGTTGGCTCTAAGATACTTGCATTATATTTTGCAGTTCTGTTACACTCAAAATCAATAAAATGCAGGTTCTCAACAGATTACCCTCTCTAGATTATCTGAACTATAGGACTCTGGGAAAGTAACAGTCATGAAGTAGAATTTTTACAGACGTAAGAGTGGGGGGGCAAGATTTCAAAGGACGGTTATCAGACTGGGTTATGAAAAATAAACTATAGTTATATGCTTCTTATAAGAAACATACCTAAGACAAAACCAATTAAGACTTAATGGGATTTTCATCCTTTTATTTGTATTAGACAATTACCAACTCTCAAATAGCTCATATAGTAGTACATGTACATTACTTATGGCAAAATAAGCAAATAGCGATAAAGGAAAATTCACCAAGAAGATTGACCTAAATATCTTTGCTATATGTAAACTACATATAGCTTTGTGTATATATTAATAATTATATCATTATATGATTCTTATTTTTGTAATTATGTAATTTGTAATTATATATAGCTACATAGTTTCAAATATTGCTCTGAAATATATAAAGTCAGAATTACATAAATGGGCAAAATCCATACAGATTTTAACACTTCCATCAGAAAGTTATATATATCAAACTAGAAATTAATAAGAATACAGAAGAACAAAAATTTAAAATCTTGATTTCAAGATTTTTACATATTTCTCTATTCAACAAGCAGGGATTCTAAGGGGATTATACACTACATTATACAGAGGATAAGAGTATGGTCTCAGAGAAACTGGGTTCCAGGGCTGGTTCTGCCACGTACTTAATAACACTGGATTAAGAATCAGGAGAGTTGATATCTGCTTTATAACTTTAAGTAAATCAGCCTCAATAAGAGTTAATTTTCTCTTATGTAGGATTTTAGGAAAGCCACAAATTAATGTACTTGAGGAAATTAAGTAAGATAGCAGCAGCATTACCAAGTCCTATAGTTATTTCTGTTGAAAATCTGAAATATTATCCACCTGTTATAGATATCAACTCTCAGCAATCCAGAATCCAGTCTCAGCTTCATCCATCTTTTCTGGATGAATTAAGGCAAGATACCAGACAGGACCAGAGCCAAGGGTCTACACACTGGCACCTATCCAATGTGATTACTTTGTAGGCTATACTCCAGACGGTTAATTTGGTTCTTTCAGCACCCTCTTGAGATAGTAAAATAATTAACACCCTCCACCTACATCCTTAGCATTTTCCAGGTCTCAAATAAAATAACTTCCTTGTATTAAAAATAAAGTTAATTACTGTTCAATCCTCAAGGTGATATTCGGCTGCCAACTTTTACAACTCCCTTTTCTTCATCTGTGTGACTGTCCCGCAGCCCAGGAGTGCCCTCAGCCACGCGGATCCAGCCGTCCTTGAACCCAGCTGCCCTCTAAGTGCCCGCTGACGATACTGCCAAGAGCAAACAGAAGCCCACTCCCGTGCTGCAGTTCAAAGAGTCTGTGCTTTTTCAGCTGAACTCTTGGCACTCAGCAGGGACACACGAAATCCTATAGTTATGAATTATGACAGGACAGATAACTCTGTGATTCTAATGCTCTCACCATCCAACTTTTCCCTAGGAGAGTTATTTCCAAGGTAGAGATATGCATAATATGCACAGTTTAAAACTAGCCTCCAAACTGAGAGGTAAAGTCAGGAAAACATGTATTTCAACACTGGCCTCCAGATACGCAGCAATTATTCCCTCAGAAACCTAAGCTTTCCTTGGGAAGACTCTGCAGTGCAGCCGCAGAACAGCGATGGGCTGGAGTTAAAGGGGACTGCTCGGAGCGCACAAATACGAGCTCAAAGGCACATGGGACGGGGAAGATTATCTTTTTTGCCTCCTGCAAAGTTAAGAAGAGGAACGTTCTGTTCTCTGTCAATGGGTGAAACAGTACAGGTGACAGTTTGGATCAGGACATAAACTTGACAGAGTTTATTCAATTTTGTTTTAAAAATAAATCTAGAAAATGATTTCAGTGAGGGCAAAAATGAGGTGCAAAGATATGTACTCATTGGAGCATTAGTTATAACAGCAAAACAAAACTAAATGTCTATCAGTTTAAGAATGGGTAAATTATTAGCTATAATGGATAAACAGCTATGTCAAAGAATATTGAATAACATGGGAAAATGCTCAGAGTATTAAATTAATTGGAAAAAAGTGAGATATAGAGTTGTATATAGTATATAGCCTGAAACATACATATGTGGTTAAGACAACAATATATACACAGTTCTGTGTGTATTTATGTCATGGACAAATATATTTGCACATTACCATAAATAGGAGGACTACCTAAGGTGTTAACAGTGGTAGGGTTACAAATGCTTTTTCTGACTTATCTAAAACATGCCCCCTCTGAATACACACACACACACACAAACACAACACGAAACTTTTTTTTATTCACCAAAGGATTCCCCAGACCTAGAACAGATTCTGGCACATAGAAGTTCTAAATAAATATCTGAAGAATAAAGAAATAAACATATGTTATTTTCATAATCAAAGAAAAAAGGGGTTTTACTTCTTTTTAAACCCTTCTGCTCAACTCACAATCCACTGTTTGTAGCTTAATAAATTGTACACGATCTTTTCAACTAACCTTTGAAGGCTGACTACTGGTTCCTCTTATTTACATCCAATATTATAGGCGGCTTTAGAAAAATGAATGCTAGGACTTCCACTCAAAGATGGAGGCATAAGTACACATGCTTTGCCTCCTTGCACAACCACAAGAAGAATCACAACTAACCACAAAACAAAAACCACCCAGAACTGCCAGAAAATCAAACTGTATGGAAGTCTGACAACAAGGATTTAAAGAAGCCACATTCATCCAGACAGGTTAGAGGGGCAGAGATAAGGAGCCTGGGTAGAGAGGACATGGTGTGGCATGGAGACGTGGCAGTGGTACAAGAGGCAGTCCCACATTCGTGTGTAGAGGATAGAAATCAGGAAGGATACCTTGGGAGCCAGCCATCCCAGCCCCAGGCCAGACCACAGGAATACAGAAGAAGAGGAAGAGCAAGAAATTGAGAACATATTTGAAAAAATAATGAAAGAAAACATCCCTAACTTGGTAAAGAAAATAGGCATACAAGTCCAGGAAGCACAGAGTCCCAAACAAGTTGGACCCAAAGAGGACCACCCCAAGACACATCATAATTAAAATGCCAAAGGTTAAAGATAAAGTAAGACTCTTAAAAATGGCAAGAGAAAAGCAGAGTTAACTACAAAGGAATTCTCTTAAGACTATCAGCTGATTTATCAAAAGAAACTTTGCAGGCAAAAAGAAGTATTCAAAGTGATGAAAAGCAAGGACCAACAACCTAGGTTAGTCTATCCAGCAAACTATCGTTTAGAATGGAAGGGCAGATAAAGAAGTTCATCATCACCAAATCATTATTATATAAAATGTTAAAAGGACTCATTTAAAAAAAGAAGATCAAAACTATGGACAGTAAAATGACAGAAACAGCTATCAACAAATGAATCTAAAAAAATAAAAATAAACTAGGAAAACAACTACAACAGGAACAGAATCACAGACATGGAGATCATTTGGAGGGTTATCAGTGGGAAAAGGGGGGCAGTGAATGGAGAAAAAGGTACAAGGAATAAGAAGCATAACTGGCAGGTACAAAATAGAAAGGAGGAGGTTAAGAACAGTATAGGAAATGGAGAAGCCAAAGAACTTGTATGTATGACCCATGGACATGAACTAAGGGTGGGGGAACACTGAGACAAAGTGGGGTACCAGGCAGACAGAGGCAAAGGGGGAAAAAATTGGGACAACTGTAATAGCATTAAAATATACTTTAAAAAAGATCTGTCCTCTAAATCAACTTCTTACAGACTGCAGTTCAGAGGCTTTTTCTCAGCCTGTTCACTGAAGCCACTCAGAATATGATACTAACGCAGGAAGAAAACATTTTGATTGACAGTACAATCAATTTTAATCATGTCAAGTACATTATCTATTTGCAACATGTACAGTATATTCACCTTCTGTCACTGACACCACTAATGGATGCACGTTCATTTTACTATTAGGCAAGATCATTTGCTGTAAACCACTTTTTGTAGTGTACTTCAAAGAAAAACATAAATGATTTAGTAATTTTCTCTCATTTTGGATCTTCTCTCTACCTTGTGTGGCCTCCATTGGCAGAGGTGATCGGGAGCAGCCAGAAAGCCAGGCTTGCTCACGTTGCAGAAGTTTGAGGTCAGACGCTAGTGTGACTGGTTCTGCGAACAGGATACTGTTCACTGCAGCAAGCAAGGGGGCCCAAGGCCACAGCCAAGTTCCCGTCCATTAGAGAACATACTGGGACATCACTACCGTGAGATGGGTCTTCTGAGGGGCTTCAGAATTATTTGTACTTTAAAATATATGACATCCAAATTAAAGCATATAAAAATATTTCTTATAAATGCCAAATGTCTTTGAGTAACAAAAGTGAAATAGAGCCAACCAGCTATGAAATCTTTAATCTTCCCACAGAGCAATTTTTTCCATTTGTTTCAAAAGGACTATTCTTCAGCTTCCTTACATGGCCTTCTGTGGTAATGCCATTCCAAATTAAACATGTATATTCCAGTGAGCATGCTTTCACTTAAATTTTTAAACCACTTAGCTTGTCATACTATATGTAATGTTCTGTGATTTTTATAATGAAGGAATCATGCGAAAAATTCTCTATCTGCACATATAGGCCATTTCATTCCTTTTAAATGTATGGATGTACTATTAATCCATTTAAACATTTACCTTTTGAAGGAAACTTCAGTTTATAATTTTTCATTATGACCAAAACCTCTGCACTAAATATCCTTGTACAGCTCCCTTATGTACAATGAATATTTCCTTAGGATAGATACTTAGAATTGCTTGAAAGAATTTCTATTTATAATCTTTGTCCATTTATCTTTTTCTCTTACCTGTAAACATTTTTATTTATTATAGACATTAATTCCTTATCTATTATAAATGTTATAAATCTATCCTCCTTGTTTGTCATTATTTTAATTTTGTTTATGTTGCCTATTGTCATACAGAAATCTAATTTTTAATAATTTAGTCAAACTTTAATCAAATCTTTTTGTTTGTGACTTTACATTTTTCTTGGTTCCATACCTCCTAGTTAGAAAACATTCTATACTTTTTTAAAACAGAGGATTTGGGCCCTGACTGGTGTGGTTCAATCGGTTGGGTATCATTTCACAAAGCACAAGGTCGCCAGTGTGATTCCCGTTCAGGCCACATGCCTCAGCTGTGGGTTCAGTCCCCGGTTAGGGCGCATGCGAGTGGCAACCTAGAGATGTTTCTCTCTCACATCAGTGTTTCTCTCCTCCTTTCTCCTTCCTTTCCCCTTTCTCTAAAAATAAATAAATAAAGCCTTTAAAAAAATCAAACAGAGGTTTTGGCGTAGACGTCCTATCCTTGTGAGCTGCAGAGGAAACAGGTGGGGGGACTAGGTTGCCAGGGAGTTCCTCCCAAGCCCTCCTGCTCCAACTCCTGGAGCTGCGATTTATAATTTAGCCTCATCTCCTCATGCTGTTTGGGAGAGCAAAGGGTGACACCTCCACCTACAGCTGACTAGGACTGGGGTGTGGCCTTCCTCCACTCCAGTGCCTGGCAGAGGAGCTGATCCCTGGAGGGAAATGAGCTTACAGGACAAAGCAACAAGATTATTTGAAAAATTCAAGCATTGCAAAAGAAAGACAACACAATCAACTACAAATTCTACTAGCAGCAGAAATATTAGAACTGAAGGACCAAGAACTTTAAATTGGATTGCTAACTATACTAAAATAAATGAGCAATATGAAACAAGAACAAGAAAACATAGGAATACGCCAAGAGCAAAAATATAATAGCGCATATAAAGAACACAATGCATGATATAAACAGCAGATTAGAGCAAACTTGAATATTGGAAGATGAGATTGAGAAAATCTCCCAGAAAGCAAGGAAAAAAATAGATATAGATTTTTAAAGTAGCCGAGACCAAAGGAAAAGAAAAAATATGTCCACAACTACCCAGAAGTAAAATCAAGACACTATCAACATGGTGCTGGTTCTGGTGAGGGAGACCAAAAGAATAAGAAAGCTTCCTGTATCTAATTTCCTAAATCTAAATTTTTTTCAATGAAAATTTTAAAAAGTAAGTAGAAATATAGAAAACATAAGATACATTCAAATAACAAGGGATGTGAGAAATATGTCTGAATATAGGAGTAAGAAAACAATGACTAGTTCTTGGGGAAACAAAAACTGAAGAATACTGCATGCACCTTGTAGGTACACTGGGTGGCCCTAGGTAACATTTACAAAGTCGTACTAACGCCAGGGTGATGTTTGTTCACCTAACCAAAGTCATGGGACAGGCACCTGAGGAAGACGGGGGCATGGCGAGGCTGCATGTGAGCGGGAGGGACGAGGCAGGAGAGAGCCAAATCCTTGTCTGCTAGTGGGGATCAAGAGCTAATGCTTGATAAAACAGACAAATTAAAAGGCGGCTAAAGTAGAGTAGTATTTAGAGACATCGAGTTAAATGGCAAGATAATCTGCCATAAATGAAGGGACAGTGGCTGCTTTTAAAGAAGGCAATGCAGGAGGCAAAGGGGTATAGAACAGCTTCCTCCAAAACTGCTGCACAACTTTTGAGTCTTTAAACTATGTGATTTGTAACTTTTTTAAATTTATTGATTGACAGAGAGAGAGGAAAGGGGGAGAGAGGAGACAATGATTTGTTGTTCCGCTTATTCATGCATCCATTGGCTGATTCTCGTGCATGCCCAGACCTGCAGGGATGAAACCCTCAATTTTCGCATATCCAGATGACGCGCTAACCAACTGAGCCACCCAGCCAGGGCATGTGTAACTTTTGTTAAAACAAATATTTAAGCTGTGAAGGGAAGGAACAGGACCTAGAATTCACACCCTCTCCAGTTTGGGAAGTCTGGCTCTGGAAACCAGACTATTTACATACTATACAGAGCTTCTTCCATGGAAGACACTTGAAGAATCAGCTGACGACAGCATGTCCCATTTACAGAGAAAGAACCACTCCATCTATTAAAGTATATGAACTCTCCTTGTGATTCACCTCTGGTGGAAATCTGGAGTCGATACAGTTCCGCTGGGAATGATTTTTCACTTCCTCCTCCTCTGCCCTCCTGCTGGTAACCTGCTGCCCAACACAAGGCGTGTCAGGGCTCATCCCTGGCTATGCGCTCACCAAAGGTATTAAAATGGCATCCCCAGAAAGCCCAGTTCACGTCTTCTTTCTTCAAACCTATATAAGAAATAAGTATTTTTTCTGCCACAAATACTGACTCCTGCTCACCACTGAGAAAAATCTATGGCCTGCGAAAATTTGCAATGCTTCCACATCCAATACAGACAACACTGTATGGAAATAGGATCTTGGCAAGCAGCAGCGTTTGTGATAGGTCACAGTATTTCCATCTTTTATTATCAAACACATCTTGAACACACAACTGCTATGGCTGTTTCCAAGAGTGTAAACAAAACAATGTTAGACATGTTCAATCCTGTCTTCCTGTTTAGATAATCTGAAGCAGAGCCACAGATGTCTAACATTCAACCATTTGTTCCTATTCCTTATTAACAGGTCCTGAGATGGAGTTTCTTTTAGGGGCTGGGAGCAAATCAAATCCACATATGGAAGGAAACAGAGCAGATTAGGGAAAGCCGACATACCTTCAGCATGTAGTAGAAAGGCAACCATGACAGGAAGAAGTCGGAGAAGAATTCGGCAATGCTGAACACACCATACACGACCCAGTAGGTCAGCCACTGGGTATCATCATCTTTGTTGGGACTCTCAATGGCTTTAATTCTGAAAGGCAATATAAAAGCCAGTATATCATATAGTAAGATCTCAATGAAACATTTTCAAACATATTATCACAGCCAGCCCTCCAACACCAATTGAGAAACTCCAGCAAATGTATGCACTGTGTCACTAGACGCAAGAGTACAACAAAAAGTCAGGAAGCAATGGGAAGATCAGGACAAGCTATAAGTACTTGTTCCCATGTTCTGGTCACCACAGAAACCAGTACCAGCTCTCCCCTAGATCTCCACCCTGCTCAGCCTCTACCCAGGCCCCAGGAAACCACCCCAACGGCTGGGAACCCGTGTACTTCCCACTCCTGAGGGGGTTCCTCCCACCAGGGATCTATCAAGAATCCTCTCATGGTACTTCGGTTCTTGTGCACTTCTAATAACTGAGGTACATCATGGCTGAATAGGAATTTTCATAAAAGAACTCCTGGGACATAATTCAGGCACTGCCCAACGTCCATAACATATTTCATAACAAACAGGTGAAAACAAACACTGCGGTGTCCTTTTGGTTCTACGTTATGAGATCTTCAGACTGTGGTCTTTCCTTCCTTCACCGGTTAGTAAATAACACGATTTCCTCAGTACCAACTACTGCTTAAACAAAATTCATTCTGCAAATAAGTACTTATTCTGTAAATAAATTTAAATTATTTTACTTTTTAGCCCTGGCTGGTGTGGCTCAGCAGATTGAGTGCCAGCCTGTGAACCAAAGGGTCGTCAGTTCAATTCCCAGTCAGGGCACATGCCTGGGTTGTGGGCCAGGTCCCCAGTAGGGGGTGTGTGAGAGGCAACCACACACAATGATGTTTCTCTCCTTCTTTCGACCTCCCTTCCTCTCTCTCTAAAATAAATAAAATCTTTTAAGAAAATATTTTACTTTTTAAATTCCCATCCCTCCACCCCATCCCCTTTAGCAACTATCAGCTTGTTCTCTGAGTCTGTTTTGTTTATGCATTTATTTTTTAAAATTTCACATATAAGTGAGATCATCACAGTATTTGTTTTTCTCTAACTTACTTCACTTAACATAATATCCTATAGCCCTAGGGCCATCCACGTTGTCATAAATGTCAAGATTTCATTTTTATGGCTGAGTGACATTCCAGTGTATAAACAGGTGTCTGGCAGTAGATGGATGGATAAAGATGTGCAAAGGGACAACTAGGTTGCTTCCGTAGCTTCGCTATTACAAGTAATGCTGCAATGAACACAGGGGTACATATATCTTTTCAATTTGTGTTTTTGTTTTTTTTTTAGATAATACTCCAAAGTGGAATTGCTAGATCCTGTGGCAGCTCTATTTTTAACTCTTTGAGAACTCTCCACAGTGGTTGCACCAGTCTGCATTCCCACCAACTGTGCACTAGGGTCCCCTTTTCTCCACACCCTCACTAGCACTTGTTTTTCTTTGAGTTATTGATGGTAGCCACGCTGACAGATGTGAAGTGCTATCTCACTGTAGTTTTAACTTGCGTTTCTGATGATTAGTGATCTGAAGCATCTTTTCAAATGTCTGTATGTCCCTCTTGGGAGAAATGTCTATTCAGGTCCTCTGCTAATTTTTTAACTGGATTGCTTTTCTGGTGTTAAGTTGCATGAGTTCTTTACATATTTTGGACATTAATCTTTTATCAGATGTATCATTTGCAAATATCTTCTCCAACTCCATAGGTTGCCTTTTTGTTTTGTTAATGATTTCCTTTGCTGTGCAGAGCTTTTTAGTTTGATGCAGTCCCATTTATTTCCCTGTTCAAGGATACATAGCCAAGAAGATATTACTAAGAGCAATGTCAAAGAATTACCACCTTTGTTATCCTCTAGGAGTTTTATGGTTTCAGGTCTAACATTTAAGTCTTTAAACCACTTTAAAGTTTATTTCTGAATATGGTACAAAGTGATTTGGTTTCATTGTTTTGCATATATCTGTCCAATTTTCTCAACACCACTTATCTAAGAGACTGTCTTTACCCCATTGTATATTCTTGCCTCCTTTGTCATAGATTAATTGACCATATAAAAAAGGATTTATTTCTGATCTCTCTATTCTACTCCATTGATCTATACACCTGTTTTCATGGCAGTACCATTCTGTTTTGATTACTGTAGCTTTGTGTTATAGTTTCATGTCAGGGAGCACGACCACTCTGTTCTTTCTCAAGATGTCTTTGGCTATTTGGCTACTTGGCTGTTTGATTCCATATAAATATTAGGATTAAGTGTTCTAATAAAAAATAACCTTCTTTCACTTCTGAATCACAAAAATTTCTTCCAGTCCTAGAAATCTCTTCATCCTGAACCTGAATTCCTAACTTTTTTCTTTTACCCTATTCTAACATATGTCTGCATGTTTATCATTAACTAAAATAGTAAACTAAAAGAATCTGAATCTTGTTTAGCCCATGACAAGGGCTAAGTATTGCAAATGCCCTGGTTACTTTGTACAGTGTGTTCCCCAAAGAGACAGTGAGGCTGCTGAATCACTCTGAGTCAGTCACTAAGACAGCCTGAACTAATCAGAAGCAGATGTGGGTCACACGTGTGCTCGCACACATACGTGCTTTTAGAGCAGGGGTGTCAAACTCACTTTCACCGGCAGCCACACCAGCCTCTCGGTTGCCTTCAAAAGGCCGAATGTAATTTCAACTCTTTAACTGTTAAGGAGTAGTTACATTTGTATAGTCCTAAAATTATTTTGGCCCTTTGAAGGCAACCGCAAGGCTGATGTGGCCCCCGGTGAAAATGAGTTTGACACCCCGGGTTTAGAGAAAATAACCAGGGAGGGGGGAGCTGAATGAGATGACTGCTACTGACATAAGAAGAAATGATGAAGTGAATGCTGAATGTCAACACTGGGCAAAAGTTTTTCAGTTTAAACACAAGAATCATATAAAATGAATGTAAGAGAGCTGACTATAAAACAATGGCTTGTACCATGCAGCTCTGTCTGTGTTTTAGCTCTCCTCAGACAGAAGCTAGCTAATCTAACAGAAGGCCAAAGGAAAAGTGTAGGCAAGCACGTTAACCAAAGAACCAACCACAGTGCACCCTTTACACATAAGATTTTTCCCTCTGGGCTTCAGCTGAGTGTGGTTTATCTGCTTATACCTAAGTGGATTTTTAAAGTTTATTAGTATGATAAAATTTTATTTCTTATTCATCCTGGGTGGAGGGGATGCACCATTATATTTCACTTAAGGTCTTAATTTTGGGAACTATAAAGCATTCCATGAGTAAGTAAAAAACATACATGACTCAGTAAACACATATAAATATGAAATGCTAAACATTTCATGAAACCACCTGACATTTTAAATTCCATTCTATCGTATCTTTAAAAAATTTTAATCCTCACCCAAGGATATGCTTACAGAGAGGAAAAGAGAGAAACATATGTGAGAGACATGGGTGAGTTGCCTCCTGTGTGCATCCCAACCAGGGATCGAACACACAACCTAAGGATATGCCCTGACGGGTGATGGAACCCACAACCTTTGGTGTACGGAAGACGCTCCAACCAACCGAGCCACCCCACTAGGCTTTTCTTTAACTGTTTTTAAGCTATTAGTCAAGATCCACAGATTCAAAAACAGAAAAACTACACTAACAGTTCAAGTTCAGTTCTTCGAGGAATATAAAAAGGTTAGTTCCTGAACTTATCACTTTCTATGTTAATACACTTGGAACATTACATAGTAACACAACAGTAGAAAGAACTGAAAACTGAACACACACATTGATCACAACTATGTAGAACTCCAAGGCAATGAAGGAAGACAGGGAAAGATCAGTCTTATTAAGGTGAAGAGATTTTTTAACAGAACTTCTCAAATTGAAGCATTTAATTATTTTTTAAAATATTTTATTTATTTATTTTTAGAGAGAGTGAAAGAGAAGGAGAAAGAGGGGCAGAGAACCATCAATGTGTGGTTGCCGCTCAACCGCCCCCCACTGGGGACCTGGCCCACAACCCAGGCATGTGCCCTGACTGGGAATCAAACCAGCAACCCGGTGGTTCACAGGCCCATGCTCAATCCACAGAGCTATACCAGCCAGGGCACAAACATTTAATTATTGTTTTAATTTAAAATAACACATTTATTTTTTTAATATGTCTACATGTCATAACATCATAAGCTAGTCAGAACAAAAAGAATATTGAAGATAGTCTCACCCATTCAATTTACAGTTGAGGAATCTGATACTCTAAAAGGTAGAGAAGAAGAAAGCTTAAAACTGGGTGTTCCTGAATGCTATTTACTTATAACACTTTCTTGTCCAGGTGAGTGGACACAAGTGATTGTTCAACAATATACTCCACTCCCTGGTACAAATACTGAATCATAGTTCAATGTTTGTATCAGAAGGAGGGTGTATCAACTTGTCAGGCAACAGGGGATTCAAGAAATCATACGATGCACTCTCTGTAAGTCATTTTCAGCCCAGCCCAAATGGCAAAGCTAGAGTGGGAGGGGTGGGGAGCCCTGCCTTCAGAGGAAGAAACGGAGACACGGCAGGTGCAAGGGTGGCCAGCAGCACTATGGGCGTGGCCAGCAGCTCTAAAAGTTCCCTGAGCAGAATCAGAAATCACAGAATGTGGAGCTGGAAGATATCTGAGAGATAAACTAGCTCCAATTCTACATTTCATAGGCAAAAAATTAATTTCAAAGAGGAAGGAGTGATAGTAAAATGAATTTCAAGTCAAACTATAACATTATAGAAGCATGTGTTCACACATTTTTTAAGGGCAACAATGGACTGTTGAAATAAATTTTTGGTGTAACCATACACTGACATATCCTGAAGCTTTAAAAAGAATACTGACAGGGAAAGATGTCTAAGATATAGTGTCCAATGTAAAAAGGAGATTACTCATTCTGTGTACAAAAAAAGAGATATGTCTGTATGTGTGTTTACGGATTAAGAATGGTGTTCAGAAATATATATTTCAAATCGTGTAAAGTTATTCCTGGGTACAGGAATTGCAGAATTTTACTTTTATTGTCTTTGCAATGAGCCTGTATTATTTTTTATAACAAAAAGGAAAAAAGATGATTTCTATTTGGGGAAAAAATGGGCACCAGACTTTCTATAACTACCTACTTCCTCCTATGAGATTAGGTCTCTCTTTAGGGCTTTATTAAAAAAAAACACTAAAGTGAACATCAGACACGTTCACTTAATTTCTCTCTTGAGAAAACAGCTCATGATTTCCTTACAAACAAACTTCTCTAACAATGATCAGACACAATCTACTGTGTTTGAGAGCATTAAAAGGCCTTAAATACTCACATAAAGACAGAGAGAAGTCACACAACCCATCACATGAAGCTGACTCATCCTAATTTTCTAGTTAAAGCCAACTATCAAAAAATATTAATTACACCGAACGAGTAAGTAGCCATTCTTTTTCCATCGTTTCTTCCCAATGCTCATCTGGCATTACATCATTTCACCACCTTTAGCCTGCAGCCTGTATCCTGGTTCTACCACTTACTGTGCATATGGCTTTGGGCAAGTTATTCTGGCCTCAGTTTCCTCATTTGTCAACTGGGGATGATAAACCTCATTGTGTTGTTGTGAGGACTAAGCTAATACATGTAAAGCACTGAGAAACAATGACTGGGACAGAGTAAGCATCACTAAATATTACCTTAATAGGTGATAATTACAATATGGTAATAATTTATTATCCTTGGGAGGCTAGAGAGTAAAAGGAAATTAGAGTGATAAGAACACTTCAGTCCTAGCTAAGAAGAGCTGATAAAGGATTAACAGCAGTGTTAATAGGCTTACAGGAAATTAGAGAATTAACCATGTACTTTAATTTTACTTCACTCTCTGAATCTCAAATGCTATAAAGAAAGAGTTAGCTGAAATTCCAAGTATCCTATTCAAGGTCAACAGGAACAAATTTGACATTGCTGAAAACGTTTTTGGGGCCCATTGCCACAAAGGTGGCTGGCCAAAATTCTTTACGTTGGTACTGAGTCAAAACCGGTATGTCCACAACCCACTGGCCAGCCTGCAAAGAGACCAGTGGGCCCCCGTGACTGGTACCAGCGGCCTCCACCCGCACGGGCCCATCTACTGTTCACACCTTTGCTGCCTCGTTCTAAAAGCAAGGGCAGGAACCGAGTGCGGCCAAAGGATGGCATCAAACACAAAAGTCCACATTTACACGTGCGAAATGTACCAGCGTTCAGGAGTTTAACCAATTAATACAAAATATAATGTCAGTAACATTCTACCCTTTTACCTAATATTTGTACTATAAATATTCTATTGTTAGATCATTAAGAAATTAAACCAGCAAATAGGAAAAGCAGGTATGAGGGGAAAGCCATATTTTCTATGGTCTTGAGATGTTCTTGCCATAGTTTCAAATGTTGAGATTTCCTTCTTCCATCAATGACAACTTCAGGTAAGTTGTATCACTGGGATGAATGCTACATTTTCATACTTTAATGAAGTTATAAATTAAAGCATTTTTGAAACTGCATTAACTCTTTCAGACCCAAAAGTTATTCCTAGTTACTGAGTATTTTGACACCTTCATTCATGTATTAAACTGAAAAATGCCAATTTCCTACATTAGAATGGAGTATGTGCTGCATAAATGTCATATTTATGTATTATACACACATGCACAGACAAGGAAGGGTAGGCGTAAGATTGATGGCAAACCCACAAAGCTCATGGAGTAGTTTTGCCAGTTTCATTCCTACATCCTACATTTCCAATGATACACGTTAAAGGCAGTTACTAAAAAGCAGTTAATAAATAAAACCTATACCAATAAGAAAGCTTTGAGATGTAATAAACAGAAAGGAAATTGCTTGTAGTACGACTGCCGTTTTATTTTTTTAATGTGGTAAGTTATGTTTCATAACAAGTAGTCCAGAGGTAAGGCAAATTCTGTGAAGCTTGAGTATGAACTGTGTTTATAACCCTTTTTGATCCAGCAGGCACATAACATGACCGCCCACGGCGCCCAATGCACGCAGGACTGCTTTCGTCGGTGCCTGAGAGCCTGAAGCAGAAATTCCTGATATCTCAGAACGGTTTTCCTACTTCCTATTACCTCTGTTCACAAGTCTGCCTTTGTAAATCTTATTTGACGCATACAGTGTATCATCAAATTGGAAGGAAAAACATCACATATTTTAAGACATAAACACTAGTTTGTTTCTATGCCAGTAAGCTTTTTCCTCTTCATGGAAAACAAGAAGGTCAGAACCGATGAGCATACGGGAAATCACCTTATTTTTCAGTGGTGAGTAGGTGTGATGCAAAGCAAAAGAGACGAGTGCACGGGAACTGGACACACGGTAACACTTGCTTGTGTGCTACTGATATCATGCCCAAACCTCCTCCCCGCCCACCAGAACAAGACACGACAGCGGGCGGCAAATATGCTCCATAAATACACAGAAACTACCTTTTGCCATGGCTATCCAAGATACAAGAACAATGAAAAACTATACCATGCATTTTTATTCTGTGATGTAGTGTTCTCCTATAGTATAAAATGACCAACTTAATAAATCTCTAATGTACAACAAACTAAATTCACAGGCTAATACGTTTTAAGATGAGTCTATAAACCATCTCTAATGGACAGTGAGCCACCAAAAAAAGCAGCCATTCACAGGTCACACATTCTGGTTTAAATGCAATAGCATTATTTATCAACTGCCCATCATTTTGTTTTTTATCACAAAATGGAAGATTCGGTCACGGTCAAGTGTGAACCAGGTGAATGCTGACACTGAGCAGGCCAGGGTGGTCGAGTGTCCATCTCTAGGCCTACGCCTGGTTTTGCCTCAACAGCCTTGTGACTTGAGTCAAGTAACCTGACTTCGTGGCCGTGATTTCCAAATCTGTGAAAGGCGGCTATCACCCCAGCAGCTCGATCTCTCAGACCTCTCCAAGCTAACATTTTATAACTCAAAACTGGACACATTAAACAATTTCAGAGATGGTTTAAAAAGATTAATGCCCGAAGCAGTAAAATAGCAGATGCAAATACTATTGGGACAACCCTTTATCAATAAAACTCATGGCTTTATAAATATAACATCTATGTCAAGTATGGTATCGTAAAGTTTAACTTAAGCGCAAGTGCCCTGACTACTATTCAGAACAACCTAAACTGACCTTTCCCAGACAAAAGAGAGCCACATCAAGATGCAGACAGCAGTCTAGGGTTACCCCCGACGTGTAAGTGATCCTTCACTACATCACCTGGCCTAGCTATCAGAAGCTGCAGGGTATATATAGTGGCCATGTGACCGAGAGGGACACACGATAAGCTCTCCTCCCAGCAATCAGAAGAGTGAGCAAGTGATAGAATGAAGTCAGGATAGGTTTCTACAGCCTCCACTTATATTTCAAGTGCTACAAGAAATAAATTTCATTAGCAATTTTTGAAATTGTTTTTAAACTTCTACTTATATTAATTCACTGTCCCTCAAAATTAATTAATCAATAGTGTTATTGACAGACACCAAATTCCTCCAAATATCCCCGTATGTATTGACACTTGTTTTAAATACTATGTGAGGGCACTGAGCTGAAAACTGAGTCCTCATTCAGTCAGTCCTGAAAAAGAGGACCCCAGGACAGAGAGGGGAAAGGAAGGCAACTCAGAAGAACAAGCAGACCAAACTTGCATGGCTTTTATCAACAAAAAAGAAAGGATTCATTACAGCTCAAAGGAGCACTCCAGAGCAGACTGGACTATCCCTCCACTACTGCTTTAGAGCCCAGAAACTAGATCGTAATGAATAAATAATTTAAATCATTCATCTTATTTGCTCCGCAAAACTTTCTTTTCCCTATACAAGCTAAGGGGAAACACACACACACACACACACACACACACACACAACCCACACAAATGTAACCAAACGCTGGCTGTAATTATCTTTAAAAAAATAGCACAGGTTGTTACAAGGATATTTTATTTTTCAGTTTTCTTCACACCCCTCTATCTTAAAATACTTCAGCAATATTAGCAATAATACTAAGTGAAAACATAACCAGTAAAAAGCTGACAAAAGTAAAATGTTTAAGTGTTTAAGGTTCCAGTGTTGCTTAAGGCCAAATTCACAGAATGCCAATTAAGTTCTGACCCAAGGGCACAGCCGGCCAGACTGTGTGCATTTCCTTCACGCTACCCAAAGATGGCCAAGTGGGGCAGGCACCGCTGCGCTCGTATGCACTCTAACACAGAACACAGACGCAGAGAGAAAAGCTAGTGTCATAGAACACAAGCAGCTTAGTAGAAAATGTATCTGCTCCCAAGTTCTCATGAGTAAAAAAGAAAAAATAAAAAGATAATTGTAAGTTCTCAAAAGAACACAAGAAAACAGACACACCCCTTACTGACAAGTCCGTGAAGAGAACCGTAAACACACATCCTCCAGCACTGTTAGCGACGCCCTGCTCCGCTGTAGACAACTTGTTTCTGAGAGATGGAAAGTGGTTCAGGACTGTCGTCGCAAGGTGACTTTCTCCAACTCTCCTCTGGCAATGAGCCTCTGTGTAGGAGTCTGCCACTGCGAATCTTAAGTAGATTTCAACCATTTCTAAAATATATTTCCTCACTTTATCTGCAGTGCATCATTAGCTAAGGAGATGCCAGAGCTTCCACTTGAGCTTGTTATTACAACTCTTGCAGTAACTTTGACAGGTTTTTTTTTTTTGAGTAAAAATACACTGTATGAAAGGAATGCATTGACAGTGTCAAACTGATCAACAGCTCAGTTTGCATCTCTACATAAGATTATGGCTCATCTCCATGACACTCAGAGCCAGCCGGGGAGCAGTGCACCGTAAGAGTTAAGCACATGGACTCTGGAGCCAGACTCCCTGGGTTTAAATGCCATTTTCACCATCTACTAGTCATCAGACCTTAATCAACTGAACTTCTATTTCTTCATCTGTAAAATGGGAAACCACAGTACTTAGTCACAGGGATGTCATGAGAATTAAATGAGCTATATTTGTAACGCACTTGAGCAGGGATCCACAAGTGCCTACTGAATACAGTGCTGCACAGGTGTCCAGCAGTCAGGCAAAGAGCTAATTGCTCTTACACTCTTACTACTGATGGCAAAAGCTTGAAATGGGCTGGTGAGGACACACAGGAGAGAAAATGACACATCACTGAAGTGGGTGTGAGACTTCAAAGGCGGGATGAAACATTAGATTACGTATACACACCAAAACAGTGGACTGGACACATATTTAATCTTTTGACCTTGGCACTAAAATATGTCTAAATGTGCTTCCACATGCCTGTGTTGCCAGGGACGGTTCCAGAACAAATCTGGCCCGCGTGTGGCCTTGGAGAGCATACTCTCCCTGTCTGTGCCTGATCATTTGGAAACTCAGAGTTGGACCACCGTTTGATCCCTGAGGCCCAACTCTGACAGACCCAGGGAGGTGGCAGCCTGATCATATATATATTTAAAAAAGGAAAACTAATAGACTTTTACAGAATTTTAAATAAAAAGGTTGCTGACTAGGACAAAAAAGAGCACTGCCCTCCTTTCCTCTCTCTGCAGAAGGAAAATAAAGTCATTAGGCTTTCCCTCCTAATTCCATTTGACCAGAGCAGCAGGGAGAAGACCAGTACCCTCACTTGAGGTGCCTGGGGGGGTTGCCTCAGGTCTCAGGTGACAGACTTTGTGAATGAAGGGGGAGCCCAGCACACTCCTGAGAGGCCCTCAGAACGACTCTTATTTGTGCAACGCCATTAAAAAGGCAAGGCTGCACCAGAAACAAAAGGCCACATATTATGGGATTCCGTTTATGTGAAATGTCCAGAAGAGGCAAATCCAGAGACAGGAAATAAAACGGGGGTTTCTGGGGACTGGGGAGCAGGAGAAAAGGGGAGTGGCTGCTGAAGGGTGTCGGGTTTCCTTTCCGGGTGACGGACATGTTTCGGAATTAGTGGTGATGCTTTCAAAACTGTGAATATACTAACTACTAAACTGTACACTTTAAAAAGGTTACATGTGACCTATATCTCAGCAAAAGGCAGGGCAAGTCTACCTTAATAATGGAGGTTCCTATTATTAACCAAGAGTCTTATCAGGAACACAGGAAAGCAGGAGATTAAAGTAACTCTGTCAACAGCTCTTGATAAGCAGAAGGCTGGAATTAGATTTCATATTGCCTGCAGATAAAACGTCTGCGGGCCAAAAAGTCTGGAAACATAGAAGTAGAGGATTAAAGGCTCTGTTCTCAAAAAGCTCAAAGGGAAACTGCGTCCTCAGAAAAGGAGAGTAGCCAGTAGGAAGGGAGTCCCTGATGGGCACTGGTTGCCTCCCAGCGCACTGGCCAGGCCCTTCTGCTCACGGTGTGCTCCGACGTGCCGGGACCTGACCTGCAGCCAGGGGCACCCGAGCCCTGCCCACAGGTTTCCCAAGGCAGTGAGTCACAGGAAAAGCTGGGAAGCCAGCTGAGCTTCTACAAATTTTATTTCTGCACCTGACAGCCTCTAGGCACAATGTTGGCACATTACATAAAATCTGAGGGCCCCTCTCTAAGATGGTCTGAAGAGAGGAAACAACAGGAGCAAAAGCTGAAAGGTGAGGAAAGAAGGGCTAGACGACAGTTTGGCAGATCACCAATTTCTTCTAGAGATCACTGCAGTCAGAATGACTTTTGTATCATGTCATCTCACGCCCTACGTAAAACCCATCAAGGCAACCCGAAGACATGCAAACCCCCTACAACCATCTGTAATAAAACACACGCTTTGTGTACCAGTCACAGGGTGATGAAGCTGTACTTTGGCTACCCCTGACCACGCGGCTTTGTTGGTTGCAGCACTGTCCAGTGCACCAGAAGGTGGCGGGTTCAATTCCGGGTCACAGCACCTGCCTAGGTTGCAGGTTCAATCTCTGGTGGGGGGTGGGTGGGCATGCAGGAGGCAACTGATAGATGTTTCCCTCTCTCTCTCTCTCTCTCTCTCTCTCCCCCCCTCCTTTCCTCTCTAAGGTCAATGAACATGTTCTTGGGTGAGGATAAAACAAATTGTTTAATTAAAAAAAAAAGAGAGCTGGCTGGTGTGGCTCAGTGTTTTCAGTGCTGGCCTGCGAACTGAAAGGTCAGTGGTTGAATTCCTGGTCAGGACACGTGCCTGGGTTGCAGGCCAGGTCCCTGGCTGGGGCTGGGGGCTCACAAGGGGCAACCAACAGATGTTTCTCTCTCTCTCTTCCTCCCTTCCTCCCTCCCTTCCCTTCTCTGTGAAAATAAATAAAATCTTTAAAAAAAGTTAAATGAAAAACAATAAATCTGGCTAGGGAACACAGGGAAAATTACAAGAGGCAAAGACAACATTTAAAGTAGTGTGATCATAGATCACACTTGAAGTAACACTGATTTAGGTGCTATTAATACCCTCATTTTCAAGGACTTTATGACAATGACACAATCATGCTGGTTAAGCAAGGAACAGACTTGATTAGATGAACGTAACAGGGGTTGCCCTAGTGTTTACTAATGGGGGGGGGGGGATGGGGGGCTGCGTGCTCTGTACCGTGCACACGGTACCGGCCCCTGTGTCCTGGAGCCTCCCTCACAGAGCAGAGGCCAGGAGACTTCTGGCCCGCAGGCCACTTCCCCGCCTTGTGCCACCTTCAAGGGTAACAAGCAGACTTTACTGCTCTCACTCTTCACCGGGGTTCTCAACATTGACTGCACATTGCAATCCTTTAAACACAGTAAAAGACTGAGGATTTAAAAAAAAACCCAAACCCAGGCCAAACCTCAGAACAAGTATATCAGAATCTCTGGGGGTGGAAACCAGGCATCAGTACTTTTTTAAGGCTCCTTAGAGAATTCTGGTGGGCAGTCAGGGCCGAGAACCACTGTTTTAGGGAAAAGTCCAAGTTCCCTGAGACTAACCTTTATTTCTCTTACCATCAGAGAATCTCGTATTTATTTTAAAGGTAAAAGAATTGGGTCTTCTAAAAGGAAGCATCCTATGAATAAATACTAATCCAGAAATAGTCATTATTTCCTAAATTTCTGCTTATATCATTAAATTTCCTCTATTAGATTTTTAATACTTTTCCAACTCCTGTTAAGAGGTACTACAAATGTTATTTTGCCTCAGAATATATACTTGGTGAACAGAATAATTCTTAAATACATAAAACTCCCTTACCTGAACTACTCAGAAATATGACAGTCTCTACCATTTCACAGAATTCTTAGCAATAGAGAGAAACATTTAGTTTCTTTTAAGCAAAAGAGCCAATAATACTCAATTGCCTATGTGAAAGAATGAATGAAAGAATGACTACAAAAAAACTATAAAGTGAAATTGACTGGCTTGAAACTACTTTGGAATCTGACTTTAACAAATGGCCCCTGTGAGAATTAATCCACTCCAGGTCAAGAAGTATCTTCGAGTTCTGTCCACATCTTCGAGTCACATCCACTCCCACACACACATGGATCTACCTACCCCACCTGCAAACAGACTTCTACCTTTCTAAAGCCCGCAGCGATGATCTCAGCAGACCGACGGAGAGGTTATGTTTCTCATGAGGTTATGTACCAAATGGCACTGATGTGGGGCGTGGGGGACTTTTTTTATGTTATTCAGTATTTTTAAAAATCCTTGTCTAGCTAATGGCATATAATTCAAGCAGTGAGGCCATACTAAGCTGCCACACCAAATTTGTTCTAAATGTGATAACATCTAGAGCACAAACCTGAAAATGCTTTAAAAGCTTTCTTTTTAGAAGAGCTCCTGCAAGCAGGCTACACAAACCGAAGAGAGGTAAAGGAGAGTACTGCTGGGCGGTTTTGTCTGTTGTCACAGACAGGGATGTCCAAGCCGTTTTGAGTCAGGGCTGCCCACAAACTTTCTAGATATGCCATATACCAGTAGACCGCATTTAATGCAGCACTGCAATTCTTGTACTGCTTTCATCGATCTGAATGCCAAACGAGTTTTTCTGATGTGCCTTCAGATTCTTTTGGTAGTCACACAAAACCTGATGTTGCTACAGTAGGTAATGCCAGAGAGGGTAAAAGCTCTTCTCAAACTGAAGAGTGAAGATCTCGGAATGCAAAAGCAAGTAGTGTCCCATATGCTGCTAGACTTTCTAGAGTCCCATGAAGTGTACCAAACTAACATAGTAACTATTATTTATGTAGTTTCAATTTAGTTGTACAAATAAAAACTTCTAAAATATATTTTCCCCTTCCAATGACAGACACAAAATGTAATAATCTGTTGTCTATGCCTTAGCCTCCTAGCTGAAAATTTTTCTTCCTTTATTTTTTGTCGCTATGGTTGAGGAAAGTTGCAAAAACCAATTCAATGAAAGTAAAACCCACCACCATTTTTGGGAAGAGCTGTAGAGTAAAACAAAATTCACTTGTGTGAGGAATAATTCTCAGTTGAATGCATGGAAAATGAAATTGTATAATATTTTAAAATAAACACACTATAAAGTAAACAACAACCTTAACAAATAATTCAGCTCTTAATCTGATAAGATTCATTTGTAATTTAGTTTAATTATATGAGTCATTTATAGAACCAAGAAGCTATATTAGGGATATATTTCATAATGTTTTTGTTTTTATATTTGGGTATTTCCCACTTACCTGTACTAAGTAGCAAGACTTTTTATTTTCTTGTATTATTTATTTTTTAAAATTTAAATGTGCTGGGGCAATACTATTTAATAACATAAGTTTCAGGTGTACAATTCTATTCATCTGTATTCTGCCTTGTGTGCTCACCACCCAAAGTCTAGTCTCCCTCCCTCACCATATATGTGACCTTTCTACCCTCTTCCTCTTCCCCCAAACCCTTCTCCTCCCGTAACCACCACACGGTTGTCCATGTCTACGAGTTGGTTTAGTGTGTCTGTTTGATTCTATCTCATATCCCATATATGAGCGAAATGATGTGGGGTTCTTCTGGTAAGCCTTTTTAAAAGCAAGACGAAATTCTCCCAAGTGTCTGAATTAACATTAATTCGGAATTAAGGAAGTCTCAGTTGATGGGGTTTTACTGTCCTATGTACATGACTATATGGTGAAATACACATTTAAATAATTATTAGTGAGAAAGAATCAGCTCTCTGGACAAGGTGAAAGCTCCCCACCAGTAAAAGCAGGATGACTTTGCTGTAACACTTCCAATTTATGCATCCATTAGAAAGTACACATCACGCCAGTAGAAGCTGATGAAATACATGTTTCAGCAGTCATCAAGAGATCAAGCACCAAGTTAAGGCTCTACCAGGGCTGTCCAACCTGCGGTTCGCAGGCGGCATGTGGCTCAGGATGGCTATGAATGCAGCTCAACACAAAATCATAAATTTACTTAAAACAGTATGAGAGTTTCTTGTGATTATGTGTCGAAATGTATTTCATGTGTAGCCCAAGACAACACTTCTTCCAGTGTGACCCAGACACCAAAAGGTTGGACACCCCTGCACCTTAAGTAGTCAGTTACTAACCTGGGATGCTTAGACTTCTCTCTCAGGGAAACTGGGCGTACAGTAACTAGGGCAGCCCCGGATGGGGGAAGGGGAGTTAAAGGGAGAAAGATGGTTGCAGGGGGAGCCACTTACGAAATGTAGGCTGGGTAGCCAAATCCTATCAGGTTGCAGAGGAGAGGGGCTCCACAACCGAACACCAGGTACAAGGCCACTGCCCCGATGACACCTGGAGACACGAGGAGAGAGAAGTAGGTCGAGTGGCACCAGAGGTACTCAAACGCACAGCCCCCCAACCACAACGCAAAGCTTGGTCAGAGACAAGGCGTTGGAGAAAAACAAACCAAGCAGGGAAGGTGGGGGCCTCCCCTTAGCGGGGCTTTGCCCGGGGTCTGGGATTAACAGGCGGCCCCCACCTCTGTGCGTCCTGCAGGAGCCCTTCAGGGTGTGGAGCTCCAAGAAGGGTCTGGCTGAGACTGGCTCTCACCGCCACGGGTGCCTGCGCGCCCTCCCGCAGGGCAGCCCCCTCCCCCTCCATTGCGCGCCAACCCCGAGCTCGGCCCAGGGACACCACGCTCCGCCGTTCGGGCAGACACGTCAGCGCCAGCCCTTTCCCGCTCCGCCACCTGGACGCGGGCACAGGCCAGCGACCCCCCAAGCTGGGGCCACCCTGGAAGGAGTGATCTCCGCCCCTGGCCTTTTCCCAGCCAGTTCGGTCCCTGAAGATGCCGTTTGCCCCCATCTGTCACCCATATCGCCTTCCCCAAACCCTCTCCCCGGAAGCTTCCCCAGCAGCTGGTGCAGCAGCTGCTCCAGGACCCCGCCAGCAGCCTCCGCCCCTGGCGGGCCGCAGCCCCGCACCCACCGAGCGCAATGTAGCTCCGGTTCACGCCGGTCTTGGCCTCGAGCTTGGCCAAGAGGTCGGTCAAGCGGTTCTTCTCGTGCAGGAACTGGTCGAACCTCTCTCTCATGGCCGCAGACATGGCGGTGACTTTAGTGCCGCCTGGGGTAGTTTCTAGTGAGGGTAGCTGCGGAGCTGGGTGACGGGCGGAGCCGGAGGGGACGGCAGTGGGCGGGGCCGCCCGCGTCTGCGTCCCTCCAGCGTGGTCCCAGCCAGCACTGCCGAGTCCGCACCACCCCCTCGTCCCTCCCCCTCGCTCCGCTCCAAAGCCTGGGCCACACCCTGGGCGGCGGCAGCTGCGAGTGCGCACGAACTGCAGGGGCTCCCTGCGGGTCCACGGTCCACTGCTTCGGTTGACAGCCTTATTATCCTTTGAGGGTAAAAAGGGGAGATGGCTCTTGTAAGCTCCTTTCGCGAATCGAATAATGCAAAAAGCAGGTGGAAAAGGAGGAGGCAGGAGCCCTTAAGGCCCCACGTGCAGTGTGGTGGGACTAATTTGATGTACTTAAACTGGCGAGCTAAACCTGCGGAGACATTGTACATCTAAAAATGGAAATGTACGACCATCCTGAAAGAACTCTGATTGCGAACCTGCTTTTTTCTTCCCTGCCATAGTTTTTTCTCACCTATGTATAATAGTGTTTTTGAAAAGACCCTTGAAGAAACCTAATACGCTCTCTTCTGGTACATCTTTCCCAAGAAAGTACTGCACTACTTAAACCTTTTCACGGTGGACCTGCATTTGCTTGATGCTTAATATTGTGGAAACATTTCCAAACCCTTCAGCACTTGCCTACAAACAAAAGTACCCTGAAGAAGGCAATTGCAATCCTTAGGGCTGGACATTACTTTGCCTTCTTAAGAACGTCTTGCTCAAGCTTTTCATCCAAACCGAGGCTCTTGTTACCTCTCACCCAAATTATTTCAGGAGGCCCTTATTGAAAGTATTAAGTTTTCCTCATTGCTGAAGGCTCCTTATTAACTGCAGACTAAAGCTCTGATTCCTTAACTTAGCATTCACTGGCCCTGCACAAAGTGGCCCCCACATTCTCCATTTGTCCTACACAGCCCCTCTGCTCCTACAAATTGGCTTAATCATCATACTGCCACTTCTGCAAAACATCCTGCCCACTCCTAGATTTTTTCTTTTATGCTAATTCACCTTCCTCTTTTCTTCCCTGATCTTCTTAGCTCAAGTTTCTCAGCACTCCCACCACCATCCAGCCAAATGAGTGAACAAATTAAACCAACTAAAATATTAATGGCATTATTGTGACAGCCTCCCTACTGAGCTGTCGATTTCTGTCTTTCTACCTACAGTCATTCTCATTGTGGCAGCCAGTTGGATCTTTTAAAAATGTAGGTCAAGTTGTGTTATCTTTTTGCTCTAAACCCTCCAGTGGCTTTCCATCTGCCTGAAGAGTGGTCTCAAGATCAGAGATAATGTGGTTCATTCCATCTCCTACTGCTTGCCTCCGTGCTGTGCCTCAGACAAGCTGAGCCCTCCTGCTGTCCCCGCTTGGTCGCCCTCCCATCTTTCACTTTATTTCTAGCTCACTGCTTCTCCACCAGGGATGATTTTGCCCCCCCGCCCCACCACAGGACATGTGGTAATATCTGGAGACATCTGTGGATGTCAGAAAGATGGTCACAACTGGGATATAGATGGTACCCACTACTAGCATCTAGAGGGTAGTGGCCTGAGATGCTGTTAAACATCCTACAATGCACAGGACAGCCCTGCACAACAAAGAATAATCCAGCCCCAAATGTCATAGTACTGAGGTTGGGAAACCTCATACCTCAAAAACTCCAGACAACCACATAACTGTCTCCTCCAGTTTTTCAGACCTTTGCACGAATGACACCTCTATGAGGCCCTTTCTGATCCCTAATTGCAAACTTCAGCACTCTCTAGCCCCATCTTTTTTTTTCCATAGCACTTATTACTGTCTGACATTCTATATACTCTACTTTTTAAATTGTTTTTCTTTCCCCACTAAATGATGAGCCCCGTGAAGGTAGGAATTGTGGCCTGTTTTGTTTACTTCTGTATCTCTAACACCTAGAACAATGACCAGCACCTAACAGGTGCTCGGTGACTATTTCTTCAATGAGTGAGTATCTAACATGTATTGTACTACCCAGTATTCTAAGTGTTACATGCACTAATTCATTTAATCCCCACAACCACATGAGGCAGGTACTATCTGTTTTATCCTCATTTAAGGGAAGGAGATGAGGAAACGAGGCCTCAGAATTAATAAATGTCAGAGCTAGAATTTAGACCTGGGTCCTTACCCCCTGTATTATACTGCTGATGTGGGTTGAATTGTGTCGCCCTCCGCTGCCCTGCCACACAAATGGCATTGAAGTCCTTACCCCCAGTATGTCAGACTGTGACTCTTTGGAGATAGGGTCTTTACTGAGGAAATCAAGTTAAAATGAGGTCATTAGGATGGGCTATAATGCAATGTGATCAATGTCCTTATAAAGGAGGAAATTGGACACCAAGACAGACACACATGGAGGGATGATGATATGAAGACACACAGGTAGAAGCTAGCCATCTACAAGCCAAGGGAACAGGCCTGGAACAAATTCTTCCCTCATAGCCCTCAGATGAAGCCAAACCCGCTGACACGCTGATCTTGGACTTCTGGCCTCCCAAAGAGTGAGACGATAAATTTCTGTTATTAAAACTATCCAGTCTGTGGTAGTTTGTTACAGCAGCCCTAAAAAACTGTTGTCGCTGCCTACTAGGATAACTGAATTTTGAACTTTGTAACCAGTTGGGAGTTTGTTCAATTTCCTACTAAGTGAGTACAGTAATTATTCACTTATCTGGAAGTCAGGGTCATGTTTTTGAGTATTTGAAATGATTTACAATTTGATGGTTTCATTTATTATTTTATTTATGTTTTTGTAGTTGAAAGTGTTTGTAACTTATTGAGGTTTTATTTATTTTTTAAGCCAAAGAACAAAATCCTTTTAGTTTTTTATTTTTTAATTTTACTTTTCAATTACAGTTTACATTAAATTTATTTTGCATTAGTTTCAGGTGTAAAGGTGGAGAATCCTTTTAAGTTAGGATTCAAATCAGCCTAAATTTCGTCACATTTCATAGTGTCAACATTTGTGCAATATTAACTGTGCATGACACATCTGGAACATACTATTCATTTGGATATATAGTGTATAAATAGTCTTCTTTTCTCAGTTTTCTCCTGAGGTCCTAAGCTTTTTCTTTCCTCCATCGTTCCACCTAACACTGGCAAGAGGAGGCAGCATAGAGGAGGCAGCATAGCGGAGTGTGGTGTGTGGGACAGTCTCTGGGGCCAGCCCGTGTGGGTGGAATCCGAGCTGCACCGTTTAGCTATGTGACTTCAGGCAAGTTACTTAAGCTCTCTGAGCCTCTGTTTCTCTTCTGCAAAGTAGAGGTAACAGTAGTACCTATTTCACAGGGTTGTCATGATGATTGAATGAGCTATTTGTAAAGTTATTGGAAGAATGCCTTGTTTTAAAAAAGTGTTTGTTAAATAACTTAAGAAAAGAAGAAAAACACAGCTACATGCTAAAATGGAAACCATTACATGCTAAACTTGGGGAATATTACATAATTGCCTCTAGGAATTTGTGATCAGTTCGGGGAGTGTGGAACCCTCTGCTCATCCAGCCATCACTACAAAGCTTTGACTCTTTCATAGGTGAGAAAAAATATGCAGAAGCTAAGAACTCTGCCTTAGGTGTCAGACTATTCACTCACTCCTATTTATGGGCCAGACACTGCTAGGCCTGGGAACCAGGTGGACCAGTCTCTGTCTGGGAGGCCATGAGGAAGGTTGGCCTGTAGCAGGTTGCCTTTGGCAATTGCTAAGAAGGAAGTCGAACCAATCTGAGATGATGCAAATGCTGTTACTATAGTACCCTTCCTGAGCTAGAGAAGAAGTTTCTGCCAGAGACCTGCAATCAGGTCACTTTAGTTCTCCATAAGCTCTTTCTTCAGGTTAAGATAATTTCTCAACTACTTGAAGTCATTAACACACTTTAGTTCTAACTCTCACATATGTTAGGTAGATTGATACCTGCCCCACCCCACCCCCTACACTTGGAGAGGACCCTGGCTTTTATTGGAACTGGCACAGATGAGGCAGCCAGCCTTCTCAATCAGGAGGCCCTCAGCCCCTGGGGACACAGCCTAGTAGACACTCCCTCCCCCACCTCCCACCCCTGCTTCTGCTGGAGGAGGCTGATGGCAACATGACCTTGAAATAAAAAAGGCAAAAGACAAAGTAAACAAAACTTGAAGCAGGCCTGCCAGACAACGGAAGGAAAATGCAGAGGCTGAATACAGTTTAAGGAGTATTAAAAGAAAGAAAATGTGGAAATCACCCTGTCCTTCCTGAATATACTTGTATTATATTGTTTGCCTCTTTTGTCTTAGTCTTAATGTTTTCTACTGAAAATACGGACGAAGCATTTTATTATTGTCTCCATTTATCAAACAGGAAGTTGAATTTTAGAAAATTACTGCTCATGGCCCTGACCAGGTGGCTCTGTTGGTTGGGCATCATGCTGCAAAGTTGAAGGGTCCCTGGTTTGATTCCCTCGTGGGGCACAAGGCTGGCTTGGGGGTGGGTCTCCCTACAGGATGTGTACAAAAAGCAACCCTGATCGATGTTTCTCTCTCACATTGGTGTTTCTCTCCCTCTCTTTCTCCTGCCTTCCCCTCTCTCTAAAAATAAATAAATAAAATCTTTTTTTAAAAAAGTGCCCTCCATTTCACCCTTTCATATCTTTAATGGCACCTGCACAGGAGACAAGGAGAACATATATCACTCTTAGATTGTTTCTCTGTGTTCAGGATTCGCCTCATAGCCTGCAGGACAATGTGCATTTTTGCTTCTTTTCCATGAAGAAAAGAATCAAAGCGAGACAATTTTGTGCACTTCCCTTTGTAACTAGGCATCAGAGGAATTTAGTTAACTTGAATAAAGGAACTGACTAGTTGTGTCAGTTTCCTAATGCTGCTGCAACAAATTACCATAAACTTGGTGGCTTAAAATGACACAAATTTGTCTTACAGTTGCTACATCTGCATGCCAGATGTCTGACACATGTCTCTGGGCTAAAGTCAAGGTGACTTCAGCAAGGCTGTATTCCTTTCAGGAGGCTCAGGTAAAAATAATGCATGGTGTTTCTTGCTTTTTTCTTTTGCTCATTTTGGGTTGTTGGCAGAATTGAGGTCCTAGTACTTGTGGAACTGAAGTCTCCATTTCCTTCCTCATCTTCAAAGCCAACAGCAGTGGGTTGAATCCTTCTCATAGTCTAAATTTCTCTTCCTTTTTCTTCTGTCTCATCTCTCTGACCCATCTGCCTTCCACTTCCATTTTCACAGCCTCTGTGATTCGATTGGACCCACCAAGATAATCCAGGAAAATGGTGCACCCCAAATCACATGAGACCTTGGTCACATCTGCAAATTCTCTTTTGCTATGTAAAGGGACATAATTATAACTTCCAGATATTAGGGCATGGACATTTTTTTGCGGAGGTCATGATTCTGCCTACCACACCAGCCTTATGTGGGGGATCCATAACCAGCCTCAAGGTCCCTGAGAGAATGAATATGTTGAGACCGATCAGCTGGTGTAGTCCTTTCACTCACATTGAGGGCCCACCCCGGACATGGCACAGGCCTAAGGCCCTGGCCCAGGAGCAGATGCCCTGGCTCCATTACTTGTCTGCATGATCTTAGGAGAGTTCTCAGCACTACAGACCCCACTCCTTTAGCCTATCAAATGAAGATAATGTTGGTTGAAGATACTATAGACTGAACGTGTCCTCTCCAAATTTATATGTTGAAATCTAAATCCCAATGTGATATTATTTGAAGGCAGGGCTTTGGGGAGATAATTAGGTCATGAGAGTAGAGCCCTCATGAATGGGATTAGAGCCCTTATGAGAGATTCCTCAGAGAGCTCTCTTGCACCTCCCATCATGTGAGGACACAGAGAGAAGGTGGCAGTCTGTGATCCAGGAGGCGGCCCTCCCCAGGCATCACATCTCCTGGTAACTTGATCTTGGACTTCCCAGCCTCCAGAACAGTGAGAAATAAGTATTTGTTGCTGAAGCCACCTAGTCTATGACATTTTCACTGTAGCAGCCCAAATAGACTAATACACCACCTCACAGGGGTGTTGGGATAAATGACATACTCCAGGTAAAGCACTGTGTAGAGTGTCTAGCCTCACACAGTGCTGGTGAAGTTTTCGCTGACCTGAAAGACAAGCGTAAGTGACAAGTACACAGTCAAAAAAGGTGATGCCTAAAATTCCTCCCTCTTGTCTGTCTCACTTGATTCTAGGATTTGGTACTTATGAAAATAAAAACACTAGAAGAAAACAAGAGCATATTTTCATCAGTGATTTGACTCTGGGAAAGAGAATGGAAAAGGAAAATTTATACTGAGCACCTATTTTGTGTTAGGCAAATTTGTGTGCATAAAGCATCCAAGAGCATATTTTTATGAGGTGTGGGCACCAGGTGCTGGAGGATTGAAGGAGTAGTCTTTCCTGAAGCACAATGTAGTGAAACAAAATTGTTAATTTGCTCATTTTTTCTAGGACCTTTTGCCTAATCTGCGGCCAAAGGAAAGAGCCCCTCCAGCCCTGCAGAGATGGGAACAGGAACTGACCTAACAATGGCTGTTCTCTGACATTGGCCAAACTGACCTATACAGTTCCTCGTCACCTAGAAGTCTCCAAAGGCTTTCCCTCTCTTTCCTTGGTCTCTGTTTTCAGCCTTTTTTGGATGGGCCCAAGGTCATCCAGCTCCTAGACATCGATCATGCCATAACCACACTGGTTGACTCAAGGACAAGCCTCTTCCTTTGAATACAGAAATAACTTGCTTTATTGTGAATCTGCCTTGCAGTTCAGAGAGAATGACTTGATAATGTAGCCTTTTCCTTGTGACCTAGGATGGACTCCAAAATCAATTCTGATGTAGATTTATGACTAGTTAGTATTGGGGGTTTGAAACAAGGTTATGGGCGGGGAGAGGAGGACAGGCTTGATTTTCTTCACAACTTTTTTTCTAACAATTACTTATTTATTGGCAACCATAACAAAATTCTCTGATAAAACTGAAAATTTATTAATCTAAAAAAATTATGATTTTTTTCTGTCCCAAAAAAACACAACTGTTGTGTGTATCAACTTACACGGCTTTATAAAATTAATGGAAAGTCACAAGTGTTGATTCTTTTGACCATTCTCATGCAAAGAGTTTGAACTTGGAAATATCAGAAGTTATAACTTCTAATTTTATACAATAGAAACTGATTTTGTGTTTAACACATACACCTAGTTTATACCTCATTTATATTTGGTATGTTTATAACTCTATACAGTGGCATACAAAATGGATTAAAAGTGAAGTCCCTATTGCTAGATTCTTTGAGAAAGTGATTACTTATAACTTGTGTCCTTAACCTTTGATTGCTTCATATCAAGTTCCCAACTTTCATTTATTGATTTTTAGAGAGAGAGAAGCACACATCAGTTTGTTGTTCCACTTATTTGTGCCTTTATTGGTTGATTCTTACATGTGCTGTGACTGAGGATTAAACCCACAACCATGGAGTATTGGGATGATTCTCTAACCAACTGAGCTACTCAGCCAGGTCTTCAAGTTTACAACTTTTATTTAATGTTGAACAATGCCATGATTTGGACAAGATGCAAATATCATAAATAAGTCACAAAATACTTGAGTGCAGAATTAAGTGGAGAATGTGCTTATTATCTTGATAAATTATTATTACTTTGACATATTAAAACAGAAAAACAACACTGGCTTAATTTCAGTGTAATCTTTTTGAAATAATTTTTTAATAGTTACCTCAAATCACTTTATCCAATTTGTATTAATTCAAAGGAGAAGAAAGAAAAAAAACTCATCCTGGACTGATGACAGATTCATTAGCTTTCTGAAAATGAGTATAGCCCTGGGTAGTATGGCTCAAGTGGATTGAGCACTGGCCTGTGAACCAAAGGGTCGCCAGTTCGATTCCCAGTCAGGGCACATGCCTGGGTTGCGGGCCAGGTCCCCAGTAGGGGGTGCATGAGAGGCAACCACACACTGATGTATCTCTCCCTTTCTCCTTCACATCTCCTCTCTCTAAAAATAATTAAATAAAAAATTTTTTAAAATGAAAATGAGTATAAAACCCTTGACAAATTAAATCACCAGGAACCAAGATAGATATGGTCCAAGCTTTATGGATCTCAGGGTAGATAATGGGAACATTTGATGTCTATCCCTGAGTTAGAAAGAAACTTTAGTATCTTAACTCAATATTTATATATTTTTATCACTAAAAAGAAAACTATTATCAATTTTTAAAAACTACTCAATTTGTCTATCAAATGATTTCATATAATTTATTGTCTCTTTACCAGACACCCTTTACTCTGCTAGCAGCAAATCCTTTTCAACTCTACTAGCTTTTCACTCGCCCTTTCTCAGATCCAACAGGAGTTGGGGAAGTGGCACCGTCATGGTTGAGTCACCATTTTGCTATGTTATGCAATAAATTTATAAGTACTAACAATGGAAAAACTAACTAGTGGGGGAAAGTCCACTGTTTATCCCTCACCTTCCAGTTTCCCAATACTCTGCAGAGGATCATCTGTGAAACGATCAGACCCACCCATGAGGAGGGGGAGGGAGAGCTAATCGCTGACCCGTCCAAGCATCTGAAGATAATACTGTCTTTTTATTCTATAAGGAAACACTTAAATTGGTATAAATAGACAACTTACTGTTTTACCTTAATGCAAAATATGGTAGAGTTAGCAATTGTTTGTTATACCAGTCAACTAACATCTGTTAACAATGAGGTTCTGGCATCCCATTCTGCATGAGTAATCCTGAGGAAAAGAAGCCAGAATAGCAGAGTAGGGGTCACCCCTAAAATAGCCCTGAGACTGCAGCTTTGGGCAGGACAACCCACAGGCAAAGCTGTGAGGTGAGCAGAGCTCGTTATGTTTTACCCACCTGCACAGTGGCTGTGATGTGCTAAGCATTATGTTTAAAGATGAACAAGATGCACTTCCTGCCCAAAGAAATGTGTAAATTTTAGCTACCTTCTGTTGACTTTTTTTCCTTTTTCTTTTTCACCTCTACATACCCCACATATCCAGTATCCTGTATTCCTTGTTCTTTGATCTCTTGATTCTCGCCTTATAAAAAACTTAATTAGCTACAAGGTGGGAAACTGATCATTAAAACATAATAACGTGTAAAAGACTATAATGGTATAATTTATAATATTCTAGCCCTGGCTGGTGTGGCTCAGTGGATTGAGTTACGGCCTGCAAACCGAAAGGTCGTCTGTTCAGTTCCCAGTCAGGACACATGCCTGGGTTGTGGGCCAGGTGCCCAGTAGGGGGCACGTGAGAGGCAACCACACATTGATGTTTCTCTACCTCTCTTTCTCTATCCCTTCCCCTCTCTAAAAATAAATAAATAAAATCTTTAAAAATGTATATAATATTCTACTGCCTTTCTGAGAGGTCTTTGTATTTTCAGAAAAAATAAATCCTTTAATCTGAAATAGTGAAATTAATGGTAAAACCCTAGGCATTTGCAAAACAATAGCAGCAACTTTCCTCCAAGTGTAAATAATTTCCCAAGGTTTGCTACACATGGATAAGGCTAAGCCTGACTTTGAGTTCTGAATGCCCAGTTCAATTTCACATATGAGTCCCAGCAAATCAAGTCCATTATGTTTGTGTGTGTGTGTTCGTCAGCATAATTAAATCAAAATCTTTCAGGTACTAGGGCACATGTCTCCTTTAGTCTGTAAAGAAAAGTTTTCATTATTTTTAAAAGTTTATTCTATTATTCACTTACCAATTCAACAAATGTGTTAGGTGCCTATGAAATGCCAGTCATACTGGTAAGAAAAAATAAAAATTTCTATTGGCATTAATAACACAAAACATAAATTATATAAGCATAAATTTGACAAAATATGTGTGATGGGTATATTTGAAGAAAACTGTGTAACTCAACTGGAGAACATAAAAGACTTAAGACATATTCAATAGGATACATATGTTAGTTCTTCCCAAATATATCCATAAATTTAACACAATCCCAGCATTTGGGATTTGACAAAATTTCACCTGTAAGAATAAACATGAAAAAACAGCTACTAACATTCCCAAAAAGAAAAGTGTGAGGAGAGCTTGCCTTACCAGGTATTTAGCTACAGTAATTGAAACGGTGGATTTGGGTGCAAGATGGACAAGCCAGAGAAATAAAACAATGTATGGACAGACACCAATATGTGTGTGAAATAGCATGTGAAAAAAAGAGAGGGAAAATAGTGAAAACCAACCAGTACAAAAAGCAAAATAAACAAAAATCTAACAGGTAAAAAGCAAATCTGGAAAAATATTTTATTCATATATCACAGACAGGGATAGTAACTTTATATAAGCAGTTATTTTTATTTCTTCTATTATTTATTTTTTCCAATTACAATTGACATTTAATCTTATATTAGTTTTAGATGTACAACATAGTGGTAAATTTATATAATTTATGAAGTAATCCCCCTGAAAAGTCTAGTACCCATCTGGCACCAAATATAGTTATTACAATATTATTGACTATATTCCCTATGCTGTACTTTACATCTCTATTTTGTAACTCCCAATTTGTACTTCTTAATGCCTTTACCTTTCTCAGTCAGTCCCCTAGCCCCCTTCCTATCTGGCAACCACCAATTTGTTCTCTCTATGAGTCTGCTTCTGTTTTATTTATTTGCTTATTTATTTATATTTTAGATTCTACATATAAGTGAAATCATATAGTAGTTGTCTTTCTCTGTCTGACTTATTTCACTTAACATAATATCCTCTAGGTCCAACCATGCTGTCACAACTGGTAAGATTTCATTGTTTTTTTGTAATCAAGTAATATTCCATTGTATATATATGTACCACCACTTCATTATCCTTTCTTCTACTGATGGATACTTACGTTACTTCCATATCTTGGCTATTATAAAGAATGTTACAGTGAACATAGGGATGCATATATTTTTTCAAATTAGTATTTTGAATTTCTTTAGATAAAGACTAAGAAGTGGAATTGCTGGGTCATAAAGTAGCTTCATTTTTAACTTTTTAAGTTATTCCATACTGCCTTCCACAGTGTCTGCACCAGTCTACATTCCCACCAGCACTGCCCTAGGGTTCCCCTTTCTCCACATCCTCACCAGCACTTGTTTGTTGGTTTATTGATGATAGCTATTCTGACCAGTGTGAGGTGATAACTCATTGTGGTTTTAATTTGCATTTCTTTGATGATTAGTGACATTGAGTATCTTTTCATATGTCTGTTGGCCACCTGTTCTCTTTGGAGGAATGTTTATTCAGGTTCTTTGCCCATTTTTTAATTGGATTGCTTGTTTTTTTGGTGTTAAGTTGTATGAGTTCTTTACAAATTTTGCATATTAACCCTGTATCAGATGTATCATTGACAAATATCTTCTTCCATTCAGTAAGTTGTCTTAGTTTTGTTGATAGTTTCCTTTGCTGTGCAAAAACTTCTTAGTTTAACGTAGTCCCATTTGTTTATTTTTTCTTTTGTTTCCCTTGCCTGAGAAGATAAATCAGAAAAAAAAATTCCTAAGAAAATGTCAGTGAGTTTACTGCCTATTTATTCTTCTAGGAGTTTTATGGCTTGGGGTGTTACAATTGAGTAACACTGCAAAACATAAATATATTATTAATATATTTAATATGTATGAATATTATAAGCATTAAATACACATATTTAATATTAATATATTAAAATATATTTAATATATTTTGAGTTTATTCTTGCATATGGTACATGAAAGTGGTCTAGTTTCATCTTCATTTGCATGTAACTGTCCAGTTTCTTCAACACCAATTATTGAATAGACTTTTTACACATTGTATAGTCTTTCCCCCTTTGTCATAGATTAATTGACCATATAGGCATGGGTTTGTTTCTGGGCTCTCTATTCTGTTTTATTGATCTGTGTCTGTGTTAATGCCAGCATCATGCTCTTTTGATCACTATAGCCTTGTAGTATAGTTTGATATAGGGTAGCGTGTTTCTAGAACTTTATTTTTTTCTCAAGATTGCATGAGCAGTATATTTATTTTTTAAAATTATATTTTCTTGACTATGCTATTATAGTTGTCCCAGTTGTTCCCTCTTTGCCTCCCTCCACCCAGCACCTCCCACTCCTTCAGGCAGTCCCCACACCATTGTTCATGTCCATGGGTCATGTGTATTAGTTCTTTGGCTCCTCCATTTCCTATACTGCAGTTTACAGCCCCATGGCTGTTCTGTAACTACCTGTTTGTACTTCTTAATCCCCTCACCTCTTTACCCATTCCCCCACATTCAACCTCCCATCGAGCAACCAACAAAACATTCTCCATATCCATGATTCTGCCTCTGTTCTTGTTTGCTTAGTTTGTTTTTTAGATTTAGTTGTTGATAGATATGTAGTTATTGCCATTTTATTGCTCATAGTTTTGATATTCTTCTTGTCTTAAATAAGTTCCTTTAACATTTTGTATAATAGTAGTTTGGTTATGATGAACTCCTTTCAATTTTTTCTTGCCTGGTAAACTTTTACCTGCCCTTCAATTCTAAACAATAGCTTAGCTGGGTAGAGCGATCTTGGCTGTAGATCCCTGCTTTTCATGACTTTGAATATTTCTTGCCAATCCCTTCTAGCCTGCAAAGTTTCTTTTGAGAAATCATCCGACAATCTTATGGGAATTCCCCCATAGGTAACTAACTTCTTTTGTCTTGCTGCTTTTAAGTTTCTCTCTTTATATTCAAGCTTTGGCATTTTAATTATGATGTGTTTTGGAGTAGGTCTCCTTGCACCCTTCTTGTTTGGGACTCTCTGTGCTTCCTGAATTTGCATGTCTATTTCCTTCACCAAGTTAGGGAAGTTTTTTTTCATTATTTTGTCAAATGGATTTCCAATTTCTTGCTCTTTCTCTTCTTCTTCTGGCACTCCTATGATGCAAATGTTGGACCTCCTAAAGTTGTCCCAGAGGAGGCTTACACTCTTTGTCTTTTTTAGATTCATTTTTCTTCCTGTTGTTCTGATTGGTTACTTTTTTCTTCCTTATGTTCCGAGTCAATGATTTGATTTTCAGCTTTATTCACTGTACTGTTGATTCCCCATAAATTGTTCTTTATTTCACTTAATGAATCCCTCATTTCTGACTGGATCTATTTTATGCTGTTGAGGTCCTCACTAAGTTCCTTGAGCATCTTTATAACCAGTGTTTTGAACTCTGTATCTGATAGATTGCTTATCTCCCTTTTGTTTAGTTCTTTTTTCTGGAGTTTTGAATTGTTCTTTCATTTGGACTATGTTTCTTCATTTTCTCATTTTGGCAGCCTCCCTGAGCAGTATTTTTATTTTAATTTTATTTTTTAAAGATTTTATTTATTTATTTTTAGAAGGGAAGGGAAAGAGAAAGAGATGGAGAGAAACATCAGTGTGTGGTTGCCTCTTGTGCACTCCCTACTGGAGACCTAGACCATGACTCAGGCATGTGCCCTGACTAGGAATCAAACCAGTGACCCTTTGCTTCGCAGGCCAGTGCTCAATTCACTAAGCAATACCAGCCAGGACAGCATTTTTAAAAAGTAAGAAAACTTCAAGAAAGTGGAGCAAGGTACATGAATAGTATAATTCACAGAATAAGAAAAACAAATACACAGCAAACATAGTAAATGTTAATCTCACTTATAATCTAAAACTGTTGATTAAAACAATGACATACTATTTTTGGCTAATGGGTGAAAAAATATTAAAATTGATAATATACAAGGCTGATGAGAGAGAGCAGAAAATGTGTGGAAGGATATCCTAGCAACATCATTTTAATGCTAAATGATTGGAAGTAGACTAAAAGTCCATAAGTAGACAATTAATTAAATGCTATAGTATAGCCATACAATGGAATTGTATAGAACAATGAAAAAATGATGACATAAATAATTTTAATTGATATGAAAAGCTGTTTATATATACTTTTATTAATTTCTAAAGCAGTACATGTAGCTTTTAGAATAGATAGTGCAGATATATATATATATAGTAAAAAGTTTGTGTCCTTTACTTACTCCCACTTCCATCCCATTTCCTGTTGTTAAAGGTTTGGTTTGGATCCTGCCATATCATTTTCTGCACAAATAAAATAATATACCTCTATCTAGAGTTATATTTGTATCTAGATATAAACATATAATTTTTAAACAAAACCTGGGTCATACTATGAACATATATAATTCAGTATCTTCTTTTTTCATTCTACAGAATATCAAGAAAATCTATGATGTATTAAGTTAAAAAAATAGGTTATAAAACAACATGTTTAGAGTGATCCTGCTTTCGGGAAGTGCGTGTGCCTGTGAGTGCACATACATCCGTGTGCACAGGGAGAAAGAACAGCCTGGGCATACAGACTTCTTGGCGGTGAAGCTACAGGTGACTTTTAGGGTTTTTTCTATATACTTTTTCCTACTGTTTAACTTTTTAAAATAAGAGTATGTATTACTTTTTTATATTACTTTATAATTATAATAAAATCTGGTTACAAAGAAAAATCATATTACTAAAAAATGTGTGAAAAAAAGAAAAATACTTGAGAGACAACGTTTGGCTCAGGCCTTACTGTTAAATGGTGGGCTATTGCACATGCGACCTTCTGTCCTCTCACAGGCTGCAAATTAAAGTTAATATTCTATATCATTGTAGCTAAAAATATGAGCTATAATATTATTATATAACTATAGAACCTATAATTATATCTATAATTTGATATATATAAACTGTATATTTATAGTGAATTGTGACTACATTTAGGATTTCTGTTTCCAGCTGAGATGAAGCTCAACTTTTTGTGGTTTTATTGACTTAGTTAGTTATTTCTAATAAATCCAACAATAACAGGACAAACTGAAGCTGCCACAGGAAGAAGAAATTAAAAACCACAATCATTTGTTGCCATTTTTGCTATTACTGTAGGTGGTGAGATTGATTTTCTTTTTGCATCCGGAGAAGTGAGCTATAAATGGACTTTCCAAGGTGAACAGAGGGAGAATGCCTTTCCACACAACCTTCTGCATTCTCGAACACCCGTTTTGTTGTAATGCCTGGCTGCAGGGAGAAGGTCCTGGGGTGCTGAATCACTTTTGGCTAAACTGGGGAGTCTGCTTGCTTTCCTTCACAGTTCCTTCCATGCTCTTTCTCCTCTGGGGATGTATACTTGTCCAATCTCACCCTCATTTTCCTTATGAAATCTGCTTTGAGAAAATGTTGTCTTAAGGTGCCACTTCAGCCCTGACTGGTGTGGCTCAGTTGGTTGGGCAACATCCTGCAAAGTGAAAGATCACAGGTTGGATCCCCAGTCAGGGCAAATGACTAGGTTGTGTTTTCCTCCCCATGTGACCTGAGAGGCAACCAATCAGTGCTCACTTTGATGTTTCTCTCCCTCACTCCCTCTCTCTAATAAATAAATAAATAAATAAATAAATAAATACATAAATTAATAAGAATTTTAAAGTGTCACTTCATCCCCTGGTCCAAATAGGAAACAAACCTTAAAGCAAAGCAAGGACTGGAATAGCCAAGCCTGGGAGGTCTGCAGAACTTGGCCTAATGTCAGCTGAAGGAAAAAACCCCCTGCTGTCTTTACATAGAGTTGTGAATTTGTGGCAGTAGTGAAAAATTTTATTGCATAAAATCATGGCCCCGTGGGTGTTAGTGTTCATGTGTGCTTTTGTGGATGTCTGTCTCCTGTGTGTGTCACTGTTTGGCCTTGCGTTTTGTGCCTCTCTTTCTTTCTCTTCTCATGTCCTTCCCTTTTTTATGACATTGAAAATATGTGCTACTTTATCAAATAATTACATTTTCTATATATTTTATGTTAAGAATGAAACTCAGTTGTCACTTAATTAGAGGTTTGGGATCATCATACTTTGTATTTTTTTATAGCACTTACCACTAACTGTCATTGTCTTATGCATGTATTGGCTTATCTCTCCCAATAGGGTGCAAACTGCCTGCGGGCTGGGCCCTTGGTCTCATTCACAGCTGTACCTCATTGGGTCCACGCTACAGTCATACCAGAGCTTCTCCATTTACCCTGCCCTAATCCTAGTCCTTTCCCTTCCACCTAAAAGTAACCACATCTTAACTTCTATGGTCATTTCCTTGCTTTCCTTAAAGTTATATCACCTAGGATACATCTCTAAATCCCAGTTTAACTTACTTTACAAAAATATGTGCATCTTTTACGTCTCTTTCAATTTTCCAAGCACCGCCCCCCCAATTCTCCTCTTGCTCTACCTTTTCCTTTGCAACTTAGTTCTGAAAGGCACTGGGTTGATTGATTTGACTTGTACAGTTTCCCACATTTAGATTTTGCTGATTGAATTACCGTGTAATTTACCCTGCTCTTCTCTTTTCTGTATTTTTTATAAATTGGTAATGGGAGTATGGACTTGAGGAGATTCAAGCACAATTTTGGGACAGACCCCTTCGTGGGTGCCACGTGGGAAGCATAGATAGCTGACTGTGGCTCTGTGTGTGCAGTTGGCAGCCATTAATATATTAATTTACTAGGAGTTGCAAAATGGTGATATTTGAATTTAATTGTTTTTTCTCTATTTAGCTAGTGAAATACTCCCATAATGAAACACTTGTCCTCAACTTCTATTTGCTTACTTTGTATAAGAAAGGCAGCATAAATGTTTAATGAAAATACAATCTTAGATAATACAAAATGTGGACAATAGCTACATAAAAAATAAAAGAACTTACTAACCATAGACCTGCAGTGAGAGATCTGTTAAAAGATGTACCTCAATAAGAAGAAAGATAAACCCAGGGATAAGAAATTAGATGCAAGGAAAAAAGTGACCACAGAAATTGATAAATTAAGTGATAAATATAATTGACTATTATTTTTTTAAAAATAATTTGTGGGTTAAAAACCAATATGGGAGTGCTTAAAAGATTGTTAAGGCATGTTTCATTTTGTGTCTTGTTCAGGAAGAAGAAAAAAACATTGAATATTAAGTCTTTGTAAGAAAAATCTAGAGATAAAAATGCATGTTAAAAGTTAGAATACAATGCATAGCTTTGAAACCAACAAAGGAGAAAAGAATATAGAGAAGTCCATCAGTCCCAAAAGTAAAAAGAGGAAAAAAAAGTAAAAAGCAAAAAAGAAATAGTAAAGACAAGACCCAAATTAGATGGTAGAAATAAATCCAAATATACCAGGATCACTATATAAGTTCATTGGATAGAATTCATTTACTAAAACATCAAACATATCCCATTTGATTAATAAGCAAATAAACAAACAAAACTATATCTAGTTCAAAGGCACACTTAAAACCATCCAAAAAGTTTAAAATAAAAGGAAAAACACAAATTAAGTACAAATGAAAAGAGAGAGTATGCAGAAGAGTATTTAATGTGATTAATGGCAAGCAAATGGAATTTAAGATTAAAAACATCATTTGGGACAAAAAATAAAACTCTTAGGTTAAAAATAATAATTTACTAGAAGATAGAACAATCAAGAACCAAACAAGGATGGTTAACCAAATCATAATCAAGAGGAAAGATCTTAACACCCCTTTAACTAATAGATCAAACTAACCAAAAGAAATGAAATTAGTGAGCTTCATTGAGTAGATGTATGACAGAGGGAACAGAGCTTCCATCCCGGCGGGCCACAAGATATTGATCCCTGTAAGCCATACATCATCAATAGGGGTTTGGGTCACTGAAGTCTGTGTGCTGTGACTGACTGACTACATTAACACTAATCATGAGAGAATGTGAGAGGAATGAGGACTCTCGTGTATTGCTGGTGGGAGCTGAAATTATTGCAGATATTTTGCAAAGGTATTTTGCCTTATCAAGGCTGAAGATATGCATACCCAGCAATTCTACTTGTAGGTAGATACCATAGAGAAAATTGCATGTATGTGTGCAAGTGAATATGAACAAGAACATTTCTCGCAGCATTTTTTTGAACCTCGGAAAAACTGGAAGTAACTTAAATCTGCATCAACAGGAAAATAGGCCTTGGCTGGTGTGGCTTGGTGGATTGAGTGTTGTTCTCTGAACCAAAGGGTGGCCAGTTTGGTTCCCAATCTGGGCATATGCCTGGTTGTGGACCACATCCCCAGTAGGGGGCACTTAAGCGGCAACCACACATTGATGTTTCTCCTTCCCTTCCCCTCTGTAAAAATGAATAATAAATAAATAAAATCTTTTAAAAAAAACAGGAAAATAGGTTTACTAAAATGAAATTCTAGATAGTTAAAATAAACGATCCAGAATTACCATATTGACATAAGAAAATACCTATTATGAAAACGAGAAAAAGGAGGTCACAGAGTAGTAATAAGTAGAGTACGATAACATTTAAAACTTAAAATATGCATGCACAGCAATAGTATATGTCATTTATGGATACATATTGTTATGGTAAAAATATGTGAAAATTCATGGGAGCGATATATAACATTTATAGAATGAATTTCTAAGAAAGGGAGAAGGAAGCTTCTAATACTTTAAAATAAATATAACTATAGAGTGATGACTTATAGAGTGAGTACCATATTCCATAAATCCACTTCTAGAATACAAGTAGGCTTACTTATGTAAAGTTTATACAAGTCTAAGAAAACAGTCTGTAGTCACCGGAATGCCACATGAAGGTGTCTGCTGTCAGTTTTTGGAATTGCTGCAGATTTATCAACAAGGCAATAATCTACCGTGTTTTGACTTGTGTAATGCACACCCATGTTTTTGTGAGCATTAGACATGGGGTTACACCAATTATTATACCCATCGTGTGCAATAATTATACCTGTGTATAATGTTCATCCTTATTTTTCCCTCAAAAATTTCAGCAAAAAAGTGCACATTATACATGGCAAAATATGTTATATTCCTCGGGAACCCTGGCAAATGGGAACCACGTGTTGTTTTTAGCTGAGTTGTCCTTCATTTTATTTGTAGTTTATAAATAGTACACTCATGTTAAGTCAGGTTTGCCTGGCTTAGGTAGAATTAATCAGTCAACAGTTACACCCTTATTGAATATTATATCTGCAAGGTTCTGTAGAAAGTTCAAAATACATATAAAATATTTTCTCAATATTCAACTTAAAATGTAATTTATAGGTAAGACAAACAGAGAATAATACAAAACTATAATATGTGGGCTAACTTATATGCCATGTGTTGTAAGAATTTAGGAAAACTGGAATTCAGGATGAGCTCTGGCAGCAGTTGATAAAGCTCTGGGAAGTGAAATCTGAGCTGGGCTTTTTCGAGTGAGGAAAGTTTACTCTGGTGCAGAGATGGAATTTAAATGTAAGACTTTTCTTGGGCTGTGCTCTTGTTCCAGATTTGAAGAAGGGTCACTTCCATCAACTATTGGCACTGGATTTAAAAGCAGCTCAACTCCTAAACATTGGTCCTGTGGGGACGTTGGGTACGGTAACCTAGTGCTCAGTTCTCTCCCTGCCCCTTTACTAGGGGCGATTCTTTACTAGGCTGAAAACCAAAATGACAACAAGGATCATGCCATCCCTCTTTAAGTGCCCCTCAGAGTTTGAGGTAACTTGTGGCAAGGAGCAGAGACCCATTCAATCATGCAAAAGTAAAAACAAGAGTTTATTGAACACATACTGAGATATAATAGACATGAATAGCCAGGATTCAAAGGGCCTGTGCATTAGAAAGTCAGGATTGATGCCCTGGCTGGCATGTCTCAGTGGATTGAGCCCAGGACTGTGAACCAAAGGGTCCCTGGTTTGATTCCCAATCAGGGCACATGCCTGGGTTGCAGGCCAGGTCACCAGTTGGGGCACATGAGAGGCAAGCACACATTGATGTTTCTCTCCCTCTCTTTCTCCTTTCCTTCCCCTCTTTCTAAAAATTAATAAATAAAATCTTAAAAAAAAGAAAGTCAGGCTTGAAATCTATTCTCTCTGCCTTCCCCATCTCTTGCTTCCTTTTATTTTCCTGTCTTTGTTTTTTTGTTGTTGTCAGACTCCCTTTGTTCACTCATCTTGAACTTGTCTCAAAATGGCAGCCCTGAGATATCAAAACTTTTGATGAACATCCCTTTTGTTTTTGCAAATCCATTTCTTAGAATTTACACTATAGATATATTCACACAAGTGTGCAAAATTAAATGTGAAAAAAGATCTTTGGAAAAAACCCAGAAGCAATCTAAATATCCATCAATAGGGATTACTTAAATAAATTACGTTATATTTACTCATTGATATATGTGGTAGATATTACTAGTGCTCACCAATATTTCTTGACCCCTCTCCTTCTGAGCTCATGGAAGGAATACTCTTCCTTGCTCCTTTGAGGTTGGGCAAGCTGATGTGATTTCCCGAAATCTGAGGAGCATGTTCAGAGTCCATGTGAGATGCTCCATGTTCTCTTCTGGTGCAGCAGTCTCTTCTGGTGCATACATTGGGAGGGAGAGTCACAAGACAGAAACAGCGAGAGCACTGAGCCTTCAAGGAGGACAGCAGACTTCATGGACACAATAAACTTGTAGTGTAAACCCACTGAGAATCTGGTGTTGTTTGTTATCATAGTGTAACCCAGATCATCCTGACTGATACATTATAGTATATTGTACAGCCAACAAAATGAATGAAATAGATATATATATACTTTCCAGTAAATGGAAAATGTCCAACATGTAGGAAGTAAAAAAGATAAAGGACATAATTTTATATAGAATTATTTGATTTGTGATTTTATAAAAATATTATCTATTGAAAAAGAAAGACTGAGGAACTCTGCCAGATTAAAGGAGACTGAAAAGGCATGACAACTAAATGCAAGGTATAGTCTTGCATTGGATCTGGAGCCCCCCCAAAAATAATTTTTATTTTGCTATAAAAGACATAGTAGGATAATTAGTGAAATTTGAATGAAGTCTATTGATTAAATAATAATATTATATAAATGTTAATTTCTTGGTTTTTATAATCATGCTATATTTATAAGGAAAAATGACCTTGTTTTTGCACACTGACATATTTAGTGGTAAAGGATGTCATATTTGTAATCCAATTTCAAATTGTTCAGAAAACATATATATATGTACATGTAAAGCAAAACAGAGAAGATAAAGCAAATGTGCCACAATGTTAATGTGTGAGAAGTTGGGTGAAGGGTGTGTGGCTTTTTTGTGCTATTTCTATAATTTTTTGTGTTTGAAATTATTTCAAAACAAAAAGGCAGAAATAGCCCTTTATGTGTATGTGTATATGCTTGTATATGCTTAGAATTTTTTAAAAGATTTTATTTATTTATTTTTAGAGAGGGAAAAGGAGAAAGAGGGAAACATCAATGTGTGGCTGCCTCTCGAGTGCCCCCTACTGGGGACCTGGCCTACACCCCAGGCATGTGTCCTTACTGGAAATTGAACCCTTTGGTTGACAGGTAGGTGCTTAATCCACTGAGCCACTTCAGCCAAGGCTGCTTAGAAATTTTTTTAAGCTATGTAATATAGTTATCGCTGAATAGGTAGATGAGTAAATGAAACTTTGAAGGGAGACTTTTACTTTTCTTTGGGTATGTTTTATTCCATTTGAATTCTTCAGAGACAGTGTTTGTTGTTTTCAGACACAAAGTTTTGAGGTAATGTGTATGGTGGGAATAGATAAAATTATGAAGATGAAAATTAAAAACCTAGCAATAACTTTTATCAAGATGCACTCATTGGCTAATAACTTGTATGGCTAGTGACAAAAGAGGTGAGTATAAGAGAAGATGTGCTCATACTGTACATTTGGAACTAGGAATTCAATACAGTCTGTTGGGAAAACAAATAAAAAATTGCATATCTTTGCCCCAGTAATCTCACTCCTGGGAGTTCTTAGAAATAAAGGTACCAGTACATAAGAACAAGCATAAAGGACTTTTACTGAAGCACTTTCTGTAGGGACAAAAATTTGGAAGCAAAGTGTATGACCATCAATAGAGAAATAATTAACTGAATTGTGGTATATCCACATCATAGAATATTAAGCAACACTGAATATTACATATTTAAAAGAATGAGTCAGCTCTCTATCAGTTAACTAGGAGAGATTTCCATGATGCATTTTTACAAAGAAAGGAAATGCAGAGAGTTTTATAAGTTTCCTTTCATTTTGTAAAACAAGTAGGAGGAAATCCCCACATATGTATATGTTTATCTAATTAGGAGACCAGGGAGAAGGTGTGCAAGGACACAACCCGAGTTGTTAATTTGCTCAGGGTAGAGAAAAAGGGTCATTGAGGAGCAGGCAAGAGAGAGGAGGTAAGCAAGATGGAGATAGAAGCAGGGCAAGGGACCTAAGCAATAATTTATTCAGCACCTCATAATAAGCTTATCACCTTCCTCTACAGAGTGGGCTGATGCTTTGCAAATAAAACTTTAAATTTCTGAAAACTAACATATGCTTTTGTATAGCTTTTACGGAGCTCTGGCGGCATGGGTGTTTTACATAAATCAGGGATGTGTGCTGTACATTCCAAGTTTAGCAGTGCAAATTCTCTTCTGTAGAAAATTAAATAAACAGACTTTAGTGTATGTATTGAAACGAAGGCAAAACAGCAGTTCTTTTTGTTAGGTCGGAGTCGCTCAAGAAACTAGACAGATGCAGCGAGCTAAGGAGCAGGGTTTATTAATGGGGAAAAAGAGGGAGAGTGGAGCCAACCAAGAGAGGTTTAGACACATGGGGGAAAGTGGGGCCAACCTAGGGAGATTGGGGAGCCAACCAAAGGAGGTTAAGACTCGCCCGGTTGCTCTTAGGTCAGGATTTTTAAGCGCAGAAACCCGGGAAGGGTAACTGGTTGGGGTGTCAGAGTCTGATTGGCTAGAGCTGGTTGCTGGGTGCCATTTCTGCTGACCATTGTTCTTGACACATCTCGTCAGGTTCAAGTTAAATATGCATCCTGTTATGCTGGATAGGCCGACCCCAGACCCCAATCCTAGCCGGGCATCCGTTTGTCCTGGGTAGGGTCGGCAGGCAGTTTCCCAGACAGGCATTTTCCCGGGCTACAATTTCCCACGGTAGTTTCCCCACCTGGTGATTTTCCATTCCTCCTAGGCCTACCTAGGTCTGTTACTTTTGAAACCTGGCGGTCTGCCTGCTGGTCATTATTTGCCATTCTTTCCCCAAAAAATACCTTTGAAAAAATAGCACTCAAAAGCCAGAGGTAGATAATCTTTAAGACATGTAATTTTCCCTGGCTTGTGTGGTGGGTCAGTGGGTTGAGCAGCGCTGAGGCCTGTGAGAGGAAACCAGTCTATGTTTCTCTTCCTCTCTTTCTCCCTCCCTTCCCCTCTCTCTGGAAATGAATAAATAAAATCTTTTTTTTTAAAAAAGACAATTTGGGAAACTGTAAATTTATGGTTCACCGTATCCCATTGTCATGAAAATAATGATATATATGAACAAGTGCAAGAAAATTAACAATCCATTTTTGCATATTAATAGTATTATTGCTTGGGCTTTTTAAGCATAAAAAGTCCAATTGCACGCATTACTTATTCCCAGAGTGATTTGCATGAATGCATTCCTACACTGATTTGCATGAATCTTTCATATTAAAAGTTAGGAAAATTCACTTTTAGAAAGTCTTTTACTAGTGAAAACAATGAAGCTCTTTTAAGTAGTAAAACACAGGGCATTTAATCTTTGCGGACTTCTCTGGGGTGAGCAGCCGCCCGACCTGGGGCTCGCGGTCTCTGGCTTAGCTGACTGCCACGGGTTCCGTGTCAGGCGAGCTGGGTGCTTGTGGCTGCGCGAGGCGCCGGAGGAGGCGCGCGTGGAGGCGCCCGGGGACTCGGCCCGGGAGGCAGAGAAGTCACAGCCGCTGCACGGTGGTGGCAACTGTAAGGGGTTCAACGTGTTCACGGGTTTCGGCTTCCTCTGTGACCGCCCTCGCCCGGGTCGCGCTCGACCCACCGGTGGATGTCTTCGTGCACCAGGGTAAGCTGTACATGGAGCGCTTCCAGAGCCTGAAAGAGGGTGAGTCAGTGGAGTCCACTTTTAAGAAGTCTACCTGGGTGGGGCCTGGAATCTATCTGAATCACCGGCCCTGGTGGGGTGTCCTGTATTGGGAGGGAGAGGCTTCCGAAAGAACCTGTGGAAGCGCAGATCAGAGGGGGACAGGTGCTACAACTGTGGAGGTCATGCCAAAGAATGTAAGCTGCCATCCCAGCATAAGACGTGCCATTCTGCCAGAGTACCAGCCATATGGTGGCATCATGTCCACTGAAGGCCCAGCAGGCCCCAGCTCACAGGGAAAGCCAGCCTACTCTCGGCTCCCAGATGCCCAGGATTGAGCCACAGTGTGTGGGGTGCGATCCTTATGTGATTAGGAATTTCAAGGAGCAGGCACCAATCAACAGATTGGAGAAAGTGGGGACAGGGTGGGTAGGGGACAACTGGTACTGCCCTGTATTCAGGCCAGGTTCCACATCATCACCCCCTCTTCCCTCTTGTGGGGGGTGGGGTTCTGAGGATGTGGGGTGAGGCAAAATAACTCCAACCAGCTCTTTCCAAATGCATGTGAGGGCTTTGGGGGAAAATCTCTCCCTACATGCTTCGAGTGTCCACCCCCAGAATCTCCAGCTTTTGAAAGTGACCTGAATAGGGAAGTAGTTTTCCTTTTAAAGAAGGACATGTAATAGTAATATTTCCCCTGCCAGAGTGAAAGGATTAGCATGAGACTAGATTGATGAACCCAGCTCACAAGTGAGAGGGAATCTCTCAGGTATGGCAGAGTTTTTCCACATCTTGTTTCCTCATCACTCACTCTTGGAATAGGGTGCTGAGAATTGCCCCAAGCAGTGGGTGGTGACAATAGGCAAAAGGGATAGTTGGGGAACAGCTGCAGACCTGCTGCTCCTAAGCTCACTCCCACCCCATTTCTGGGCCAATATAATTTTATTTGATCCCTGGAGTAACGAACGGCACCTTGGGTCCCACTTCCTCCAGAATGCTAAGTAATAGCCTGTGTGCAGATGACATATCTTGTGCATTTTCACTTTTTTTTGGTGACATAAATATTCTGCTTTTGTACTTTTGTGTACTTTAATCTAAGGCCCTCATTTGTGCACTGTGTTCTCAGGTACATGAGCAATCTCAGGGGGAAGTGGGCTGCAGAGCTGGGTCTGCATGGCAGGAATGCTTTTCCTGTTGTTTGACCATCAGGGAGAACAACTGTTTTGAGCTTATAGCCACTATAATACAGCATATTGAACTACCTCATTTTTGCCAGTTAGAGCTGCCTTTTCTGTCATAGTGTCCTCTTGAATCCCTTTCACCTTCTATGTTTCCTGGTAGACTAGATTCTTTTAAGCTATACTTTATTTTATTTTATCCTCACCCAAGGACCCGGGGATAGTTTACTGATTTTTTTAGAGAGAAGGAAAGGGAGGAAGGGAGGGAGAGAAGCATCTATGTGAGAGAGAAACATCGATAGGTTGCCTTTTGTGCATATCCCAACTGGGGACGGAACCTGCAACCTAGGAGTATGCCCTGACCAGAAATTGAACCCCTGGCCTTTCCATTTGTGGGAGGATGCCCAACCAACTGGGCCACACAGGCCAGGACTGGAAGACGGGATTTTAACTGGGTAGCCTGGTTACTTGATCTTCTACTGGAAGATTAGAAATTGGTCTGAACAGAAACAGGTGGTTGGTGCAGAGGTTAGGAGAGCCTGGGCTAGGTGAAAGGTGCAGAGGGGAAGCCAAGATTGGGTGAGGGGTGTCTATAGATATGGAACCAAGGATTCCTGTTCAGACCTCTAATCTCAGGGCCTGGGACTCCTATTACATACCAGGTCCATCCCGCACTGGATTGCGCTAGGCCTGCCATGCATAACAAGGTGTGTGTGTGTGTAAAAAATATGAGTTGGTAAAAACAGGTTTTAAGAACAATACCTCTCTACCCATTTGACCTACCCAAAAATGGATATAAGTAATGACTAAGTTCCTTAACCTTTAAAAAATTGTTTTAAATAATGGCTGTCTTTTTTTAATCCTCACCCAAGGATATGTTTATTGAATTATTTTATTTTATTTAAGTATATTTGATTGATTGATTATGCTATTATAGGTATCCCAATTTTTCCCCCTTTGCCCATTTCTACCCAGTACCCCCCTTCCCTCCAGCAATCCCCCTTTAGTTCATGTTCATGGATCGTGCATATAATTCTTTGGCTTCTCCATTTCCTGTACTGTTCTTACATGCCCCTATTTTGTACCTACCAACTAAACTTCTTTTATTTTTTGAGTGGGGATAGAAGTCACAACCTTTTGGTTTATAGGACTATGCTCTAACCAACTGAGCCATCTGGCCAGGGCATTAACCTTTGCAAATTCTTTGCTTTTTCTCCTTGGCTTCCATAGAGACCATAGTGATGGCTTCTTTGTGGTGCCCAGAGTCAGTGTCCCACCCTGCTGCAACAGGGATTAGTGTCATAGAGCTAAAGGAGAAAAGCAGGTTTTATTTACATGCTGTGAGATCTCTGAAAACCTACCTGGCCATTGAAGCAAATGCCATAGAATGCACTGGGTGATCCTGGGTTCTTGTCTCCCCCAGGTGCTGCCCTCTCTAGTTCCTGTATTTGTCTGGGCTTTGCAGGACTTCGCAGGAGCTGATTTGGTGATTGCTAGGTAGGCTAATTTGTGTAAATGTGTTGATCTCTCTCCATGTTCTTTTCAGGTTTTACTGTTTACAAACTTCTTTTTGTATTCAGAAAAATAGCCAAAGCATCTTTAACAAAATAGTCTGCACCAGGCAAAAAGTATCTGAGCCATAAGCTTGTGGACCCTTTTTCTTGAAGTGAGGTCTTGAATCATCCTTTGTTTCCTCTTCTCATTTCCTATTTTGGACCAAATCTTCTGTCCTAAAAACTTGACTCGTACCCTATCTCCTCTTCTATCCACATCCCTCAAAGCCCACACAGCCACACACACATACATTTAATGTGTGGGGTGTCACCCCATCCATCTCTTAAATGATTCTGCAAAAGCCCTAATGAAACTAAGAGTACTCCATCCCTTCTTCCCAGTGTCCAGAGACAAGAACATCTCTTGATATGGGATTCATGCCAGAAACTTAGATTGCCGTATTTTAATCTCTAACCCTAGGGTAGAGAGAAACAATAAGGGGGCCTTTCATTTTGCAAGTGAGGTTGGGAGACCAAGAAAGGGAAGATGAATGTGTATCCAAGTCACTCAGGAGCTTTTATGCAGATTCAAAAAACTTATGTCAAAGTAGTCACAAGACTGTTTAGTAGGACACAGACGAATGTAATTCTATGTTTGCTGCTAGAAACCAAAGCTTTGTGTGAAATCTTGAATTTATGGGGCAGGAGGGTGGAAGGGTAGAACAGCATGTGCCTGTTTGTTCATTCCCTGAATCCTTCTCCTCATTTCTGAACTGCAGGAGACTGAGCCCCTTTGGGCTTTGGTGACCTCCATCACTGGGGTCTGTTTATTTGATGGTTGATTTTGCTATGCCAGGAACTTCTACTTGCTACCTGTCATTTTGTAAAACACATGCTGACTCTTTCCCTTCCCCTCCTTGTCCTGGGAAAATAAAATGAATGAATAAGGACTTAAAAACAACCCTTTCAATAAGAATGTCTATATGAGCAATGAAGTTTAATGAATTTTAATGCTCTTCCTGGACATGTGCATTCTTTTTTTAAAATATGTTTTATTGATTTTGCTATTACAGTTGTCCCATTCCCCCTCTTTATTTCCCTCCACCCTGAGCACCCCCTCCCATCCACATTCCTCCTTTAGTTCATGTCTATGGGTCATATATATAAGTTCTTTGGTTTCTACATTTCCCATACTACTCTTAACACTCCCCCCGGGTCTATCTTCTACCTACCATCTATGCTACTTATTCTTTGTACCTTTTCCCCCTCTCTCCCCTCCCCCACTGATAACCCTTCATGTGATCTCCATTTTTGTGATTCTGTTCCAGTTCTAGTTGTTTGCTTAGTTTGTATTTGTTTTTATTTTAGGTGTGATTGTAAATAACTGTGAGTTTGCTGTCATTTTACTGTTTATATTTTTTATCTTCTTTTTCATAGAAAAGTCCCTTTAATGTTTCATATAATAAGGTCTTGGTGATGATGAACTCCTTTAACTTGACCTTATCTGGGAAGTACTTTATCTGCCTTCCATTCTAAATGAAAGCTTTGCTGCATAGAGCAATCTTGGATGTAAGTCCTTGTCTTTCATGACTTGGAATACTTCTTTCCAGCCCCTTCTTGCCTGCAACGTTTCTTTTGAGAAATCAGCTGACAGTCTTATGGGAACTCCTTTGTAGGTAACTGTCTCCTTTTCTCTTGCTGCTTTTAAGGTTCTCTCCTTATGTTTTATCTTGGGTAATGTAATTATGATGTGCCTTGGTGTGTTCCTCTTTGGGCCCTACTTCTTTGGGACTCTCTGAGCTTCCTGGACTGTCTGGAAGTCTATTTTCTTTGCCAGATTGGGGAAGTTTTCCTTCATTATTTGTTCAAATAAGTTTTCAATTTCTTGCTCTTCCTCTTCTCCTTCTGGCACCCCTATGATTCAGATGTTGAAATGTTTAAAGATGTCCTGGAGGTTCTTAAGCCTCTACTCATTTTTCTGAATTCCTGTTTCTTCATTTTATTCTAGTTGAATGTTTATTTCTTCATTCTGGTCCACACCATTGATTTGAGTCCCGGTTTCCTTCCCATCTCTATTGGTTCCCTGTGCATTTTCCTTCATTTCACTTAGCATAGCCTTCATTTTTTCATCTAATTTGTGACCATATTCAACCAATTCTGTGAGTATCCTGATTATCAGTGTTTTGAACTGTGCATCTGATAGGCTGGCTGTCTTTTTGTTGCTTAGTTGAATTTTTTCTGGAGCGTTGATCTGTTCTTTCCTTCGGGTCATTTTTTTTTTGTCAAGGCACACCTGCTACGTATAAGGGGCGGAGCCTTAGGTGTTCACCAGGGCAGGACAACCCATGTGGCTGAGTTGAGACGCTGTTTGTGGGGGAGGGGTCTGAGAGGGAACAATGGTTCTTGCTCTGCTCTCTGCTGGTTTTCAGTCACTTCCCCCCACTCCCCACAAGCAAATTGGGCCCTTATGGTGCTGATTCCCGGGTGGGTTGGCTTGTGTATGTTCTAGGACCCTGTGGGTCTCTCCAACGAACTCTCCAGTGAGGCTGAGAGTTTCTCCCACTGCTGCCTCAACCCCTAGAGGTGTTTTCAATCAGTGGTTTGAAGCTTTATTTCCCTGTGCTGGGGCCCTGGGTTGTGCAGTCTATGTTGCTCCCCAGTTGTTCTTCCCAGTTTATCTGCACGCAAATGTGGGAATGTGGGACCACCAGGTCCACCTGGTCAGCCGGCGAGCTGCTGCCTTACCAGGCGGCAGCCTTGTCGTGAGTCCTCTCTGCCCGGCTGCCCACCATCGCCCCTCCTACCAGTCTGGATGAATGTGTCTTCTTTAATTCCTTGGTTGTCCGACTTCCATACAATGAAGGCTATGCTAAGTGAAATAAAGGAAAATGTACAGGGAACCAATAGTGACAGGAAGAAAACTGGGACTCAAATCAATGGTGTGGACCAGTTCGTTTTTCTGTCAGTTCTGGTTATTTTTTGTTTTTAAATTTGTTGTTGTCCTCCTTTTGGTTGTGTGAGGAGGCACAGCATGTCTACCTATGCCTCCATCTTGGCGGGAAGTCCCTGACATGTGCATTCTTTAAGAGGAAAAGCATTAGGACAAAGGAATAATATTTTTAAATGGTATTTCCAACCTTAATGAAAATTTGGGTTTGGCTCCTAGAGGGCAGGGAGCCTTCTATCAGTCAAAAAACCTAGAACTAAGAGAAGTGGGCATTGCCCTGAAGCCAGTTCCACTTCTCAGAGCTCTAGGCAACAAAGGCCAGATGTGGTTTAGGACAATTACCAAAATCTCTCTGTTCATTTTCAACGTGATCTTTTATCTGTATCTCAGACTCAGAAAGTGTAACCCCCTACCCAACAACCCCTTCCAATTCCATACCCCTCCCCCAAATTCTGGTTCTGCTTAGGACCATCAAACCTGGTGTTTGGACTTTCCACTTAGTCTCTCAAATGATTTTGATCTAGACTCTCCTCTCCTTTGCAGGCCCTGCATTAGCCTTAACAATGCTGATGGAAAAAAGCATGCACAATTGTAATCTAAGCTTGCTTGAAGAGTGTTGAATTGAAATGAAGCCCAAGGGGAATGATGTTCAAAGGTGAAAGGTCCTATTTGGAGATACTGCCAAGCTGATAGCCAAGCTGGCGGCTCCGGCTCAGTGTGTCTCCAGTGTATGGGGATTGGAGAGGCAGGGCCAAATTCTGCATCTCAGATTTCTTGCAGTCTTTCCTCTATGTCTTGTTGACTCATTGTTTTTCTAGAGATGTGAATAATGTTAGCCAACTGTCTGATTCAGCTCTTCCCACTTGGACTTAGAAGACAGTTTTCTGGAGATATATTTCGTTCATGAAATATTGATTTTGTTAGTGTAATTGGAGTTTTCCCAAGTTTTCCAGCCTTCAGAGGTCATTCTTGTCTAGGATCAAAGTTGTGGGGTCTAAGTTCCCCTCCCCACCCCAAGATTGCCCTCTTGCTTTGGACTGCTGCTCCACTCCTACCAATCATTTCTTTCTCTCTCATAACTTTTTTTATGCTGCTTTTGTCTCCCAATAACCATACACTCAAAATGTAGGCATAGAATGCTTCCTTGATTCCCCAAAGCACAACAAGACCAGACTTAGTGTCTTAGTCAAATGCAGGGTTGCAAGAGAGAGACACTCAACTCAAACTGGTGTTAAAGAGTAATGACACCATCAGCAAAAGAGAAAGTTCTGGCTTAGGTCATGAAAAATCCAGGGGCTACACATGGTTCAAAGCTCTGTGGGATTCCAGGCTCAAACAGTATGATCAGAAAGTGTTTTCTCTTCATCTATTACCCCTGTTTCCTATCTTTTGGCTTCATTCTCAGGCAGGCTGTCTGGAGTGAGAAGGCACAAAATCTCTGCCTTATGTTTTTAGCACTTTAGTACACGGAGCTGATAAAAGGCATTTCTTTCCCAATAAGTCCAGCAAATATCCCAGGTTGGGGTTTTTTGACCCTGGCTTGGGTTCCTAGCTTATTCCATAGATTATCACTGTGACAAATGCTCTGAGAATTGGGGACTAAGGTGAAGGGGTCGGGAGTGAGGAATTAAACCCATCCAGTGCATGGATGAGAGTGAGGGTGGAGTTACTCCTGAAGAAAAATGCTTCATGTTACCAGAGGGTAAATGAATTCTGAGAAGTAAGAGAGAGGAGATGGAGAGAGATTTTATCTTCTGTGACCTTTAGCAAATAGTTATGTTTGTAGCACAGGCAAGTTCTTTATCTATTTTTAGCTGACCATACCATGTTTCTTCGTTTTCCAGCTTAGATTCCGTAATCCATCATTATGATCAATCCCTTGAAAACACACTCAGCCCTTTGGCCCTGTTCCCTCTGGTGTCCAACCTGCGGCCCACGGGCCACATGTGGCTCAGGATGGCTATGAATGTGGCTCAACACAAAATCGTAAACTTAACACATTATGAGATTCTTTTGTGATGATGTGTTGCAATGTATTTCATGTGTTGCGTAAGACAATTCTTCTTCCAGTGTGGCCCAGACACGAAAAAGTTGGACACCCCTGCCCTATACTCTGACTGGCTTGCAAGTCTCCAAACCTGCTTAAACCCAACTCTGTTTACTTTGTATCTAAACCCTAATAGGTGAACATGTACGAAGAAAAAGCACAAACTAGGGATGCTTTCCTTACTTAAAATTTATAGCCACAAATTCAAAGTTCAACCACTCTGTAGTCACAGTAAATTACTCTGTAGTAAATTTGTTGTTTCATTCTCCCCACTTTTTTTCTCTTTCCTCAAATGTCCAATATTTCTTTGCTTCTTCCCACAGATGACCTTGTTTTGCAGTCAAAATAAATGCAATCAGCAGAGATTTAGCCTAATTTTCCACTACCAGCTCTAACTTCTACTCTGTCTTAGGATGAACTGTCACTCTTTCATCCAAGGCGGCATCTTCCACTTGTTCACCAATTCAATCTGCCCTTTCCTACCCAAGGACTTTGCTTCAATATTTATCCCCCACCTTCAATAATGAATTTTTATGTCTCTCTTAGATTATTCTCCTTAGCATAAGCAAATCCATTTTATTGTCTTATTTTCAACTTAAAACCAAAAAAAAATCTACCTTTGAATCTATATATTATCCCATTTTCCAAATCCCCTAGGTAATAAAATTAATTTATAGAGTTGTCTATTTTAAAGAGTAGTGTTGCAAACACCATGTAGGAACCACCCAACTTAAGAAATAAAACATTATCGACTCAGTTGAATGTCTCTGAATCTTCCTCACTAGACTTTCCTCCCTAGTCACCAGATTTCACGTCTCTCTAATCTAGTTAGGTATTAACTCCAGCTTATTTCACTGAGATTGTCTTTGTCTAAGTCACCATTGACTTCCAGTGTGGTAAATTTAGCAGTCAATTCTTTGCCTTTTTCTAAATCAACTTTTCAGTCTCCTTTGACTCTGTTGACCCCAGCCACCAGTTTTTGAAGTCTTGCTTTTCTTGGTTTCTATCACATCATTCTAAATTATGTATTCAGTGTTGGAGAATGTTTCCTGTCCTGTCAGTTTATCAGTATCAGTGTTTCTCTTTCCTAAAGCTAATTCCTGCTGCTGAATTGGTCTATTTTTTTCCTATCCTTGAACTGTTGGGCACCCCAGGACTTACTTTTTTTAACCTTATCTCATCCCTATCTTTACCTTCTCTTCAAGTTATTTCATGTCTTCAATATCATCCATAGTCTGATAAGTCTTTTTTTAATGATGAGTTTCTTTTTTTAATTTTTTCTTTCTTTTTTCCAAATAATTTTTTATTGTTACTCTATTACAGTTGTCCAATTTTCCCCCCTTTGCCCTCCTCCATGCTCCACAGTCAATTGTCAAAACAGAATTTTCTGTCTTCCCCTAATCCCAGTCCAAAGCCACTCTTTCCTTCACTTTTGTCTCAGTAAATGGTATCCTCACTCACCCAGTTACCAGGTCTGAAAACAAGGAGTCGTCCTTACTTCATCTCCTTTACTCATACTGCAGTCTCAGTCCACTTAACAAAATTCACCCTAATTCCAACCACTTATCATACCACCATTGCTGCTGCCTGAATCAAATCCACCATTGCCTCTGACTTCAGTTACTGTACCAGCCTCTTAATGGTTTCCTGGGAACCTGTTCACACTGCCTTATGTTTTGCCTCACAATACCTAGAACTATTAAAACCCTCCAATGGCTTTCTAGCCTTAAAATAAAATCTGAACTCTTTATAATGGATTCTAAGACCCTGCACAAATTAAACCCTGCCTGCTTCTCCAGTCTTATCTCCTTACACTTATGATTGTTCTCAAAATTAAATATGCATAAGCTCTTGAGATGCTAAACACCATTCCTACCCCCATTCACCCACCAGTTGACTCTCATGCAGGCCATCTTGGGCCCAGGCTATCACGTTTTAGTAAATCTAGATAATAAGAGGACAGGAATGGACTCTCACTATGACGGATCTTTTTTGAATTTCATGCCTCCACGATCTTTCACCCTGATAAATGTAAAGTTTAAAGAAGCTCTGTAGGTGAAACTATTATGTCCAGCCCACCCACCCATTATTAGCAAATAGCATATACCTCTATTTCTTGGAAATATAATATTCTCTATTTTTAATTTCTTCAAAACCCAGTAGTGAACACTTCGTGGCTTTAGATACCAGGCAGGGAGGTGACTAAGTTGGAATTTTGTCATATAATTAAAGAATCTTATTCTTTATGTAGTGGGTTCAGTCTCAGGACACTTGTTAGAGGCAATGAACGGATTGATGTTTCTCTCTCACATGGACGTTTCTCTCCCCCTTTTTCTCCCTTCCTTCCCCTCTTTCTAAAAATAAATAAATAAATATTTTTAAAAAAGAATCTTATTCTTAACACTCTTATTTGTTGATGGGCCTCATAGCACAGCCAAGACTTTCCTTAGAAAAGAAGTTTGCCTTCAAATAAAACAAAATATTTAGCAAACACTGCAATTCCTTTATGTTTATAATCAAATTGCATTTTAGATTAGAATATACTTGATATCTTTATTTCCAGTGACTATGAGTTGTTTGCATAGGGCCCTTTTGGTTTGGTTATTTATAGTTCTGTTTTAACTTTGCAATTACATGTTCATCTCAGTTGCCATTTTTTTTTTAAAGATTTTATTTATTTATCTTCAGAGGGGAAGGGAAGGAGAGAGGGAGAGAAATATCAATGTATGGTTGCTTCCTGTGCATTCCCTGCTGGGAACTGGCCTGCAACCCAGGTATGTGCCCTGACTGGGAATCGAACCGTGATCTCTTGGTTCACAGGCCCGCGCTTAACCCACTAAGCTACACCAGCCAGGGCTCAGTTGCCATTTTTAAGAATACTGCTAACCCTACTCAGTTCTGTGGTCAAACAATGGATGAACATTGGTGATATTTTATCTAAATTTTGCAGGAAGTAAATTTGTTGTATTCTAATTTCAAATTAATAACTTCTGTACTTTATAGTAAGTTGTGGAACATTTTAGAGTAATTCATTTTAAAGATTGAAGGTTAGGGAAGATAAAATAAAATTATCCTATGTTAAGCACCACTCCCAGCTCTTAATAATTTCCTCCTCTTTTTACCCAGAGGTAATAAAATATTTATGTAAAGATTATATTTTAGTAAATGTTGGTTTTATACAGCACTCTCTTCTGTGTTCAAAGGTGTTGAATACAGTTGGTGTAAGCATAAGGTCAAATATATTTCTCGCATCTACAGTACATTGAATTATGGTTTACTCAGCTACTAAAATGATTACTCACTTTGGCAAACTACTGTGCCTTTCAGGGTCTCTGTTTTTTCTTCTATAAATTAAGTGTTATTTTACACCAGGAGTCAGTAAACTATAACCAGCAGGCCTATCCAACTGGTTCTTGTACAGGCTGTGACCTAAGGATGATCTTTATATTGTTATAAAATTTGTTTTAAAAAAAGAATATGTAGCAATGACACATGTCCACAAAACTTAAAATATTTTAATATTTATAAAATATTATCAAAAGATTATAATACTAATCAAGGTGGTAAGCAAATCTTACTTTAATAGTTAACCTGCTTGATCCTTTAAAGTTAATTCATTACAGTTTGGGGACATAAGTAATTAATGAAGTTGTATGTTATACCTATCAACTATCTTATTATATGTGAAAAAATTTAACTTCCCTTGTCAAATAAATTTTATTTTAGGGATAATAAGCATGTAAAAATACTACTTTTGCATTTGAAATATCTAAAGAGTTTCTGAAAATAATTTATGCAAGTATTAAATGACATATGGGCATATATTATTCTTTCTATTACTAAAATCACTGTATTTTTATATATTTTTGTCCACTTAGATAGAAGCAGATTTGGGATATCCTGGAGGTAGAGCAAGAATTATTCATAAGGAATCTGATGTCATTACTGCCTTAGCTGTTAATAAAGTACATAGACATTTCTCTTTTCTTCAAGTATTAACTATTCATACTTAATATGAATATACTTAATATGAATACTAAGTATTCATAGTTGGAGAATGTTTCCTATTCTATCATTTATCAGTATTAGTATTTTTCTCCCCAAAGCTATTTCCCACTCCTAAAGTTGCAGTCTGAATAAATTTTTATTTTATAAAATGATTATATTGTTTAGTAGTTTATTTTTTATTTTGAATACATAACAGATGAAATAATGTTTTATTACTACACAGAGAGAAGTATCAAGTATTTATATATATGATAGCCTTTAGAATTTTAGAAAATTCCAACCTGGTTGATTAAATTACATTTCTGGGAACAGTGGAAACTGAAATTAGATTAGCTATTAAATCTAAGTTTGGTATCATGAGCTTTTAGCACCAGTAATGCCATTTTAGGCCCAGGGTTTTTTTCCTTTAACAACTGTGAGAATTATTGTATTTGAAAAGAATTGTATACTGTGATATGCTGTATAGGCATTAAATAATTATTATTGTGTCATTCTCCTTAAAGCAGAATTCCTGCTGTGAGTTTGGAAGAACTGAATTCTAGTCCTGGCTCCATTGCACACGATGCTTTAATCATTCAATCTTTATAAGCCTCATTAATTGATCTACCTGTCTCATGTGGTTATAGCCTAAATGAGATAGCATATTTTAGAACTTTAAAGGCGTTAAACACAAAATTTTAACTTCCACAGCTGAAAGTCTATTTTCAAAGAGAGTGTTTTTTAAGATATTATTTGTTTATTTAGAGAGAGGGGAAGTTGGGGAAAGGGAAGGGTGACCTTTTACTTTTCAGGATGATACCCAACCAACTAAGCCAGGCTGGCCATGGCTGAAAGAAAGTGCGTATTAGGCCATTGTTAGCAAAATAAAAACAAAACAAAACAAAACAGTCTTGGGCATGGTGTCTAAACCACCAGTAGCAAGGCTAGGTGGGGAAGACAACACATCTGTTTCCCAGAGTTTTGCAAGCGTTTTTATACATCAAATGTGAGGGAGAAAGATGTAAACCATTCTGAAATGATTTTCATCATCTATAGACAAGGAGTGTGGGAGAGGGTGAGTGGGGCTAGTTCTGGGATAGGAGCAGAGAGTCCACAAGGGAGAAGTGTCAGCTCCCGTGGATTGGCTGTGGGCAGCAGTTTGGAAAGTTCATGTGTGAAGAAGTGGAGGCTCCTGGAGTTCTCTGGTGCCTGGCTCTTCTCTCTTTTGGATAATTGGGGAAATAGCCACCTGAAATTAATCTGAAATTCCTACAGATATACAGGAATGTGAGCAGTGTTTTGTCAGAGCTGGTCCACAGCTATTAACAGGCTAACTTTTCTGTCTCTTTCTCTCACTCTCTGGCTGCTGTCATTTGAATTTAGAACATCTCAGAATTTTTTTCTTGTCAAAGGTTTTGATTTACCCAATTATTTAAAACTCATAGCAATATTACAATTTAAGAACCCTAGCATCTCCCTTTTCCTCTAAACTCCAGTTTATGTGCCTTTCTCAAGCTAGAGGCAGCTGGGCTGTTGGATTTGAATGAAGCCCTGGGTTCTATGAAATCATTTCTCAGAGGACTGCTATAAGGGCTGCTCCACTGTGCAGTAGCCCAGCTCCTAGAAATGTGTGTGCTGGGAGGTAGGGGTGAGGTCAGGAAGCGGCAAAAAAGTTACTTGGAAGATGCTTATCTCTAGACATCTCTGTTGGGGACTCTTTGTTGGGGATGTTGGTTTATCATTGTGAGAGTTTTGGGACTTCCTGGCCCCTAAGAGCCAAAAAAGGAGTTTTTATAGCTGCCCCTGGGCTGGGAGAGTACAAAGAGATAGGAAGCAGGAAGAGTTCCTCCAAGTCCTTTAGCAGGGGCCTGGTGATCTGCTTGTGTGTGTACCACTAGCCCCTTGGGGGTAAACACCACTTTGCTTTCCACCATTGTTTCACTGCCATCAATCTAGAGTACTCTAAAAACCAGACTTGAACTTTTCAAGTGGACAACTAAGAAAAATAGCCACTAAAGTGTCCCCCAGACAGAGAAAAGAAGTTCAGTTAGGACAGACAGAATGCTCACCCAGCAAAATAGAACTACCTGAGCGGCTTACCCTTACCCTTATCAATGCATTACACTGTGCTGTCCAGACTTCCAAGTGCTAGTATCTGCATTTCTTTGCCTGAGGGCTTTTTCTGAGCCACCAGAGCCTGTTTTTCTGCCCATGTGGTAGACTGGGGTGCAGGCCCCAGGACTAGCCCTCAGCCAATGGCAGATGAAAGTTAGTATATAAATACTCCATCTTCCTAACCCCTTGAGTGATATAACTCTAAGGTGTGTTTGATACTCTTCTCCAAAGTTCCCCAGCAGGATGAGTTCCAGTTACTCACAGTGCTAACATTCTTGATAATAATCCTTTCATTGGCTTTCTTCCTTTCCTTGACTCACTTCTCTGTTTTGCTACCAACATTTCCCAGGATCCCCTCCCACATAAACTACTTGTACTCCAATTCTTGTCTCAGGGCCTGCTTCTTAGGAAATGCAAAATAAACTTGTACTGTGCCAAGGGGGATTGAATAAAGCAAATGGATTCTCCAGCTTCTGCTCCCCTACTTGACTACCAGAATACTTCCAGATTGGCTTGTGTGAACAAAAAGGGGTATGTAATAAACCTGGTAAGCTCAGAGGGCCACCTGGCAGGTCTGACAAGCTCAGTGACCAAAAGTAACCACACAGAATGGTCCAATCATAAATTGCTAATTAGGCAGGTCATAGTGGGTAATCATGTCCCAGGCCTATAACTTCTTTAGCAAAGATCCATCTTTACCTTAAATGAACTTTATCCATTGTTCTTATGCATCTAGGATGACATTCCTTTAAAATTTCAGAGTAATTTTCTTTTCCTACTCCTTAAAGACACAGCCGAGGACACCAGGGCACCAGACCACAGAACCCCTCATTGTTTTCTTGTTTCCCACATACCATCTCTGTACTGTAAATGTTAATTGTTAACTATCCTGTACCTATCAGTGTAAATGTATGTGCTTCTCTATTTTGCCTTTCATCCAATCCTAGAGATTTCCCTGCTGTGCTTTCCCCTACTTCCTCAATCTACCACTAATGGATTTTATGCACCTTCCTTATATATTTTCCTTTGAGTCTGATGTATAAGCTGCAAAGCTGCCATTCTTGGGAGCGTTGAGATCTTGCTCCCTGGCTATGCCCCCAGTTTGGGTCAAATAAACTCATAGAAATTCTCTACAGATTCGGACATTTCTTAAGTTTACAACTGGAAGGATATTTTCTTTAGGGAATTTGACTAGCTGGAAAGAATGACCCACAGATACTGACCATGTGTTCCCAGCCAACAGCTCAGCCAGATCATCCTATAGTGAAGCTCTCAGGAAACTAGTTCCACCTACATGCTGGGAGCTTCCAATCACCTTTCATAGCACTTAATTCCAGTTTTTAGTTCCCTACTCTTAAGTGTGAATACAGATTATTTCAGAGATAGTGTGGGTTCTGTTCCAGACCACTGTAATAAAGTGAATATTGTAATAAAGTGAAACATAATCTCCTTGCTGGTGGGGATGGTCTTGTCTTCAATTTGTAAAAAATGCAACATCTGTGAAGTGCAATAAAGCAAAATACAATAAAAGAAAACAAGGTATGCCTGTAGTTGAGGACCACCAGAAAACCTCTCATATGATAAATGGAGATCAAATTATTAGCAGAAAGCAGCTGAGAGGAATATGAAACTTCAGGAAGAAGAAAACTTTTAAAATGTATTACTATCCTCTTTGGGATGAGAAATCTATGAAGCAAGGCTGTGGCACTACAACAAAGAGAATCTGAAGAACAAAAGAGAACTCTAGAAAAGTAAAAACTCTATAGGTGGCTAGGAGATGAATTTCAGATAAAAAACAGAGATGGAAGCAGGTGAATAAAATAAATGGTAACTGGGCTCTAAAACAGATGGTAACAGTTTGGGCTTGATCACACACCAGGAGCTGAAAAGAGTAATCCGGTCATAACAGAACAAAATAAAATAAAACATGGGCAGTTGTACACAAGAATGGAGGCAGAGGTGCTTGGTTCGGCAGCTGTTGCTAGTGAGGAGAAATAATGCAGACCTGATGTAAACGTGGGCATTTGAACAGAAATTACGAGAAACGTTGGGAGATTAAATGGTACAATTAACTAAAGTAGTGACCTGGCACTTCTGAGAACCCGTGGGTCTGATGTAAAAGGAAGTAGTGTCTCCAATGGATTGGATTCCATTACGCAAGATGAGGAATGAAGGAGGACTAGCAGATTGGGGTAGTGTTGAGTGTGTAGAGGTAGAATGCCGATTCTTGGGTTCAGGTTCACTATGTGTCAGACACTGGGACAAAGTCCTTGTCTTCACCTTGGGAGCTTGGTGCCTGAAGAGGGACAGAGGTGAGCTACCACAAAAATAACTACTGTTTTCATGAGTTTGTAGTGAAAGGACACAGAGCCCTTGGTACAGGGTTGGTGGGGACAGCGGTGTGTGCAGGATATTTTGATGACAGAAATCGTGAATGCACACTCGAACAGAGCTGAATGCACCCATGGGGTCTGCCTTGCAAAGTAGAAGCCTGCTCAATCACGAAGACGACAAGCAGACTATGCCCAAGTACTGCTGGTAGTTTCGGGGTCTAGAGTAAAGACCTGAGCCCTCTAGACTTCCCGGTAGTGCAACGACAGTATGGTGCACATGCGCATATCCCCTTCAAGGCACAGTCAAAGGCGGCGGGAAGTTGGTTTTCTAAGTAGCAATGAAGACAACTGGAGACGACGGACCAATAAGCAAAGGTCTCATTGGGTTACGCACCCAGGCTCCCAATTCCCCAGCTTCCCATTGGGCCGTTCAAGTAGAACGGAGGCGTAACTGCCGGGGCTCCGCCCCATACCTCGGCCCAGCCTCGGGGGTCCAGGGCTGAGGGTGTAGGACGGAAGTGAGCTGGTCTCACCCCTTCCCCCTCTCCTGCTCGTTAGCGCAGCCGCCGCTGCAGCCCGCTCTCCGGCGAGCCGGAGTTTCCGTGCCGTACTCTCGGTCCCCGGCGCGCGGAGCCGGGATGCACTGCTCCTGCTGTGGGTCCTCATCATGGAGACCAAACGGGTGGAGATTCCCGGCAGCGTCCTGGACGATCTCTGCAGGTACTGCGGCGCACCCGCGCTGTCCCGGCCCCGTTTCGTCCCCTTGCTCGTTTTTCCTCAGATTTGAGGACCGCAGAGGCCTCTCCTCCTCCTCCCCCCGCCCACATCCTTGTCCTCGCTTTCCGGTCCCGCCGCCGCTCCCTTTCCCTCGGGGACCCTTCTCTCGGACACCCCTCCTCTTTTTCCGCCACAGCCTCCCTGTTTTTCACTACCCCGTCTGTGCGTCTTCGCGGAGTCCCAGATTTCCTCATTTGCTTTCCCTCGAGCAAAGCCGCCGCTCCGAAGCCTGGGTCGTTGCGTTTTTTGGCGTCCCCTCCCCCTCACAGCATTTCGGCGTCTCAGACTTTTACAGACCGTCTTCCCCCGCTTCCCTCCTCTCATTCCCCAATTCTGTGGAAAGACCTCAAGGTTTTAAATCTTAGAATCCAGATCCCCGGAACTCTGTAGGGAGCAGTTTTCAAACTTACCCTTTTCCCCATGGCATTTTTTCTGTAAATTGCTATAAAGAATTACTCTCATGTTCATCCCAAAACTTACCGTCGGAAGGGGAAAGCACAATCTAGAGCTGGTTTCCTTTTCATGTCCTAATTATCCTTTTATTTTTTAAAAATTAGTGTATTTTTTCACATTAAAATCAATCTTTCTGGTAGAGGGGGAGGGGAGAGAGAAAGGGAGAGAAACATCTATCGGTTTCTCCGGTCTGCGCCCCGCTGGGCCGGAACTGCCACCCGGGCGCGCGCGCGCGGGGGTATCCACCCGCGACCTTTGCTTTGGGGCAGCACGCCCAGCCTGCTGGGCCACACCGGTCAGGCGTAATGATCCGAACTAACTAGGGGAAGTTCTTAACCTCAGGGTTTTAACGCTGGGGTATGCTTTCACAAGATTTTCTGTGAAAAATCTTGATTTTCTGAATTTTATTCAGTCTTACCTCTTGTCCCCTACGACAGCTATGATATCAGACAGCCAAACGTGTTAAATGAACTTAAAAAGTGTATCCCCGTTCCCAAGGAAAAATTTGGTTCATTGCTACCCTGACTTGTCAGGTGTAAGTGGGTTGTGGATAATTTAAATTACAAGTGAGTTAAAACTCGGATAAAAAACACCTTTTCAATTATCGTTACTGTATTTATGTCTACAAGCCTGACTTTTAATAATTGTGTCACATTCACGCTTTCTTTTTTTAATGGGAAAGAACTAATGTTTATGGGATTACTCATGGGTGCTAGGCACTGAGTCCTTCCTTAACATATTTCATATAATCTTCAGAACAGCTGTATTTGGTAGGTACAGTTATTTCCATTTTCATCTGACAGGGAGATTGTAATTTACACAAGATCGCATTTATCCTATTCCAGAAAACCAAGATTTGAAATAGGCCTTTACAGTGCTTGTGCTTGTACACCAGGTGGATGCAATGGAAAATCAAGCCTAATATTTTAAGCCCCACAAAAGAAAGCTATATGTAAATAAGTAAATAGAATAATTTGGCAACTACTAAGAATTAATGTTACTATTTCTTTGATGATGGTATGATTGTAGTTTTTGGAATGTAGTAGATTCGGATGAACCACTTAAAGGCACTTTCTGTGATCCCAAATTTTGTAAGAAATTTTTTGATATCTGTTGGTCTGTATGGATAAATGACGTAGAACAAATTCTAAAAGTGGGATTATGATTTTTTATTCATGTTTTCAAGATTTTTTAAAGGATGTGTATTTTATAGTTAGAAAAAAGAAAGGTGAGTATTTGGAAAGGTGAGCAGTAATTATGTATGGATTAATAGCAATACAGGTTTATTTAGAAAAAGATGGGTAACTATACTTTTTTATAGGCATCTAAACTTATCTTCCTACTAGTATTGGATTTATTTTGTATGTTTTGGAGGACTACATCATTTAAAGAAATAGCAACCATTATGAAGGTGATCGATTTTATATGTGGAACCTGTTTACTCACAAAATGATTATTTGTAAACACTATGTTAAATACCTCTGAGTGTTTAGATTTTTTCTTGGTTTTCCAGTGAGTGTTTTAAAAGCTATTTATACAAATCTTTTGGAATAGAGTGACTTTTTTTCCTTTAAGAATTTTCTTTTTTGCAATTATTATGTATTGGCTGTTTAAGAATGATGTGTTCTAAAATTAGGGCTACCAGCCCTGGCCACGTGGCTCAGTTGGTTGGAATGTCATCCTATACACCAAAAGGTTGCAGGTTCAATCCCCAATCAGAGTACATACAGGAGGCAGCTGTTAGATGTTTCTCACACTGATGTTTTTCTCTCTCTTAAAAAAAAAAAAAAAAAAATTTCTCGGCCTTAGCTGGTATGGCCTGGTGGATTGATTCCTGGCTTGCGAACCAAAGGGTTGCCTGTTTGATTCCCAGTCAGGGCACATGCCTGTGTTGTGGGCCAGCTTCCGAGTTGGGGGCACTCTAGAGGCAACCACGAATTGATGTTTCTCTCCTCTTTCTCTTCCCCTCTCTAAAAAATAAATAAATCTTTTAAAAAATCCTCTGGTGAGGATTAAAAAAATAGTAATAAAACTAGGACTAGGTAAACCAGTTTTTAAAACTTCAAAGTTTGAAAACAGTGCTGTTTTTGAGTTAATATTTATAGTATCTGTTGATTAAAGATTTTTAATGTTAACAATTTAGGCTTTTGATTATGGTCTTTTTCAGAAAGTTTTTTACACTTGGAATTTGTTTAATTTCTATGAAAATGAAGCTTAGGTTGAAAAAGATTAATTTTTCTGCCCTTCCTTGGTCTTTTAAGTGCCTCTTGATTTATGAGTTTGGTCTTGGCTCTTGTTTTCACTCCCTTTATATTTTCCCCATTTCTTCTTAATTAGTATTATAAGAGGGTTTTTTAAAATTTGATTTTTGGTAAAATATATCCCTGCTCATCTTCCCTACTTCAGTTATTGACCATATAGTAATAAGTTTTGAAGAAAATGAAAACTTGAGATTGATTTTGATGTGAAAAATCAGAGCAAGAGACTTAAAATTTCAAGATGTAACTTTGTAACCGTTAGACTCCTTATAACCTGAGACATCCATTGTTATTTTTCAAATGGTTCAATATGCAACATTTCATTTACTGAGATACTGTGTAGCCATTAGAAATTCCTAAGAAACTTAGCAAACAGTAAACTGAGTGAAAATGTGTCTTGAAAAGTTGTATACAATATACTTTGACACCTATTTTTGAAAGAGATTTTAAAATATTTTGTGTATATGTGGATGCTCAAGAGAAATGAAAGAACGAACCCCTGTGCAGTCAAAAATCCTCATAAAACTCCCCCTCCTGCATATAACTTGATTCCCCAAAACCTAACTACAAATGTTGGAAGCACTGCTTATGACATAAATAATTAACACATATTTTGCAAGTTATATGTATTATATACAATAAAGTAGCTGGAGAAAAGAAATTGTTATGAAAATCATAAGGAAGGGAAAATATATTTGCAGTATTTATTGAAAAAATCCACATATAAGTGGATCTGTGCAGTTCAAACCCATGTTTTTCAAGGGGCAACTGTACACCAGAGTAATAACACTGGTTACTCTGGGTGGATTATAATTAGAGGAGAGGAAGGAAAGGCTCTTGTCTAAAAATGTTCCAGTGAGCAAAAATTGCTTTATAATAAAACATATATGTGCATATAAAAGAGGAAATTGGCACCATTTTTATGGAGATATTTGTCTTTGGTACTCCCTGACTTGTTTTTTAATATTTTATTTATTTCTATAGAGGGGAAGGGAGGGGGAAAGAGAGGGAGAGAAACATCAATGTGTGGTTTTAAGCACCCCCCATGGGGGACCTGGCCTTCAACCAATGCATGTGCCCTGACTAGGAATCGAATCAGCAACCCTTTGGTGTACAGACTGGTGCTCAGTTTACTGAGCCACACCAGCCAGGGCTGGTGCACCATGATTTTTGACATTAAAAGTCTAATGGAGTTTCCCAACACTATTTAAACTAGCAAATTAAAGAATTGGAAAGGTTTTTTTTTTGCCTGTAAGAATTAAATGGTGAAGTTACTGTTAAAAGGAGAAAGGTATTTTCTGGCAACAAATGTTGCTGTAATTTTGGTGATTGCATAAGTTAATTAAATAATTTGTGCTCATCTTCAACTTGCCATTTTAGTGGTCACTTCTACTGAAACATTTTTTGTAGTAATTGCAGTCCTTGTTCTAATATTCTTTCTATTTTGGGAATACTGAAAAGAAGATATTTTGTAATATGGAGAAATTTTCCCATAACTAAGTATTGTGGAAAGCATTTTATTTATGAGTGTGTACATATCCATCCATATATATACACACATACTTCTAAATCTTTAAAATCAGTTAAACATACACAGAATGCAAGCATTGAAGAGTGATTTTCATGTATAAAAATTCCCTTTTTCTTTTAAAATTTCTTAAAGTCAGCTTTTAACTATTAAGATGTATTCATGTGTAAGGTTTTATAAAAAAATCAAACAGTATGGGAGAATTTAAAAATGAAAAGCATTAGTCTCCTGACCTACTCCTTTCTATCCCAGTTCTGTTCTCCAGTGTGTTACCTGTTTTGTGTTGAAATCTGGAGAATACTTCAATCTTTTAAAATATACTTGCACCAAATTCTTGTTTTATCAACTTCAGATTGAGCATTTAGTTTACTTTGGTAGATATTAGGTGAGGATTTAGTTTACAACACATACTGTTGACCTTGGCCTGCTTCCAACATATTTGTATCATTTTTAAATTGTTTCATTGGCTCCTTTGTAACTTTATATACTTAAAATTATATTTCTGATATATGAACTTACAGTGTCTCGAGTCTCTAATTGATAAGGTGAGGCAATTACTACCCTATCTTTTCTTCTATTTCTTTCTTTCCCTTTCCTTTAGCTTCTATCCAAGTGAACCTAAAATAAAAATGTAAGAAATGATAATATTTACATTTCATTTTATAATACTATATGTCTGTTTTACTTTTTACTATTGATTGCAAAAGCTCAACAGTAATAAGTAGCATTTGTTATACAGTATAATTATGTACATATTTTTCACAGTAGAGGCAAATCTACAATGGCTAGGATTTTGTTTCTTTTCCATTAGGATACCTTGTTTTGTTTTGTATCTTTTCAGTCAGTCATGTTACCTTGGTAAGGATCTTGAAACAGATTTTCCAAATGAATTGCCATTTAGGGTTGTTTTTTTGTAAAAATTTATTATGCTATTACAGTTGTCCAATTTTCCCTCCTTCACTTCCTTCCACCCTGCACACCCCCTCCTACTTACATTTCCCCCCTTTAGTTCATGTCCATATGTCATACTTATAAGTTCTTTGACTTCTACATTTCCCATACTATTCTTGCCCTCCCCCTATTTTCTACCTAACATCTATGCTACTTATTCTCTGTACCTTTTCCCCCTCTCTGCTCCTCTCACTCCCCTATTGATAACCCTCCTTGTGATCTCCATTTCTGTGGTTCTGTTCCTGTTCTAGTTGTTTGTTTAGTTTGTTTTTGTTTTTGTTTTAAGTGTGGTTGTTAATGTGAGTTTGTTATTTTACTGTTAATATTTTTTATCTTCTTTTTCTTAGATAAGTCCCTTTAACATTTTATGTAATAAGGGCTCGGTGATGATGAACTCCTTAAACTTGACCTTATGTGAGAAGCACTTTATCTGTGCTTCCATTCTAAATGAAAGCTTTGCTGGATAGAACAATCTGGGATGTAGGTCCTTGCCTTTCATGACTTTGAATACTTCTTTCCAGCCCCTTCTTGCCTGTAAGGTCTCTTCTGAGAAATCAGCTGAGAGTCTGATGGGAACTCCTTTGTAGGCAACTGCCTCCTTTTCTCTTGCTGCTTCTAGGATTCTCTCCTTCATTTTGATCTTGGTTAATGTAATTATGATGTGCGTTGGTGTGTTCCTCTTTGGGTACAACTTCTTTGGGACTCTCTGAGCTTCCTGGACTGTCTGGAAGTCTATTTCCTTTGCCAGATTGGGGAAGTTCTCCTTTATTGTTTGTTCAGATAACTTTTCCACTTGTTGCTCTTCCTCTTCTTCTGGTACCCCTATAATTTGGATGTTGGAATGTTTAAAGATGTCCCGGAGGTTCCTAAGCCTCTTATTTTTTTTGAATTCTTGTTTCTTTTCTGGTTGAATGTTCCCTTCTTCCTTCTGGTCCACACCATTTATTTGAATCCCAGTTTCCTTCCCATCACTATTGGTTCCCTGTGCATTTTCCTTCATTTCACTTAGCATAGCCTTCATTTTTTCATCTAATTTGCCACCATATTCAACCAATTCTGTGAGCATCCTGATTACCAGTGTTTTGAACTGTGCATCTGATAGGTTGGCTGTCTCTTCGTCGCTTAGTTGTATTTTTTCTGTAGCTTTGTCCCTTCGTTTGGGCCATTTTTTTTGTCTTGACACACCTGTTACTTAGTAAGCGGCTCACCAGGGCGGGGCAACCCATGTGGCTGGGTTGTGTTGCTCTTTGTGAGGGATGGGTCCAAGAGGGAACAGTAGCGCTTGCTCTGCTCTCTGCTGGTTTTCAGTCACTTCCTCCCACTCCCCACAAGCAAATTGGGCCCTTGTGGTGCTGATTCCCAGGTGGGTTGGCTTGTGTATGTTCTAGGACCCTGTGGGTCTCTCCAATGAATTCTCCTGTGAGGCTGGGAGTTTCTCCCACTGCTGCCTCAACCCCCACAGGTGTTTTCAATCAGTGGCTTTATTTCAGCTGAGGCTTTATTTCCCCGTCTGGGGCACTGGGTTGTGTGGTCTGTCGTGCTCCCCCTTTGTTCCTCCCAGTTTATCTGTGCGCGAATGTGGGATTCCACCAGCTGAAGCCGCAGTCTTGCCGGCCAGCCTTTTGAGTCCCGCTCCACAATCTGCCACCTTGCTGGGTCCGCCAGCTGCCCCCTTGCCTCGAGTCCTCTCTGCCCGCTGCCCAACTATGCTTCTTCTACCAGTCTGGATGAATGTGTCTTCCTTCTTGAACTCCTTGGTTGTCAGACTTCCATAGAGTTCAGTTTTCTGTCAGTTCTGATTTTTTGTTTTTAAATTGTTGTCCTTCTTTTGGTTGTGGGAGGAGGTACAGTGTGTCTACCTATGCCTCCATCTTGGCTGGAAGTCTGTTTTTTTTGGGGGTTTTTTTTTTGTTTTTTTTTTTTGAGAAAGATTATTCCTTGATTTCTTCTAGGTATTCTTGAAATCCTTTGTTTTTTTTGCATTGTCTTTCTGTTCTAATTTTGGTGTTTTGCCTCACATGTGGACCATGATTCTCTTGTATATCTACCCCTCTTCTCCAATATATCCAGAGTTTTTTTAAAATTTATTTTATTTTTAATTTTATTTTTCAATTACAGTTTGCATTCATTATTATTCTGTACTAGTGTTACATGTCCAGCATAGTTGTTAGATAATCATGTAAATATCCAGTTTTTAACTGTCTTTCTCCCTTCCCCAATCTGTTCCTTTATTATATCCTCAGTCACACTCTCAGTCATACCATCTATTCTACAGAATGGTTTATTTCCTTGAAAGCTCCTTTGTGAAGATCTTCACTCTTCTAGTCCAATCTGGACTTGCCAAACAACTGGTGTATTGGAATTACCTATCACAACTCTCCCAGGTTGTCTCTGTTCTCTCTTGAATCTCATGTTTATACTATCTTGGTTTTTATCTTTATTTTGCTGGTGCACATTTTAAAATAATTTCCTTTGAGTGGGTCATTAGGAGGTAAATGTTCTCAGTATTTTTATGACTAAAATGTGTTTCTCTTCTCACACTCATGTTGCTGCCTGGTCCAGGGTCCACACTGTGAGTACCAAGGTTCTAGGAGATATCCTTGACACTGTCTTTCCTTCAGGACCAATTTTTGAATTTATTTAATTTTTTCTTTGTCACACTCCAGGATTTCCTAAGATGTTGAGTGATATTCTTGGTTGCCTTTTTATACTTAAGATGAGGCTGTAGAGGGGCTTATGGATATAGGCTTCTCCTGTTATGTGAGTAGATGGAAAGCTGCCTTTTATACTGGAGGACTCTTGAGAACCATTGTGTGGAAGTTTTGCTTTAAGGTGCCAGTATCCGAACCTATCTGTTAAAGTTAGAAAATAGCCTCTGGTTTAGTCCCTCCTCCCCCCCATTCTTCTGTAGGAGAAACTTCTGTCAAAGGAGTGAAAGATGTAGACATTCTTCTGTTACCTAAATAGACCTTGCCATCCACCCCAGCCCCTGCCTTTAGTTCCTATTTCTTATTCTCATCCTCCAGCTCACCTTTCTTCACTTGGTGCTCTTCTGGGTTGGGATTGGATTTCTCTTTGTCTTAGGTTTTTTCTTACTACTTTTTAGGTTGTTTTTAGGGTCTTCTAGAAGTTTATTGAATTTGGGATTTCTAGTTAAAGATAGTAGACTGAACACAGACTAAAAGAGTAAAGTTTTTTGTTATGTTTTTTAAATGCGTAAGTCCACTAGGAAAGGAAGAATGGGTGAAGAGATGAGCAACAACATTTGGAAACTAAAGCAGAAGGGAAAGTGGTATGTGATTTAGCAGGCATGATAGACCAGAATGAGGGACTACTGTAGTAGTGTCAGTGTACTCCAGAATAAGAGAACACTGAAAAATGGCTGAAGTGAATTTAAATATCCTGTATACATACTGAAAATCCTTGGCCCCTTTCCCCAGCTCAGCTTCCAGAATGTGAACACCCGGACTTTACTCTTCAGGTAGCAGATTAGAAGATTCTGCTCCAGGCATCTGACTAGCCCTGTGAGGAAAGACCTAAAGGTAGTGACGGCTGTTGGAGGTTCCTTAATGAAATGGCTAAGCCTGATCACCTTAAATCGTGCCTCATAGTTTGACAACCCTTCTAAATGTCTTTGTGTGGTCTGTCGCACTTGACTATGAACATCTGATGTAGGCCTCTTAACATGAAAGGTAAAGCTTAAAACTAACTGGAAAAAAAAAAAGCTACTGGGAAAGGTCTCAAACTATGCTGGTAGAAGAGAACTTAAACTGTTTATCACCTTAGAGATTTTTAAAACTATGAAGTAAACAAGATAATCTATAAAAGCATAATTTAAACAATCAAAAAGCACTTGGAAATGAAAAATATATGAGAAGAGATGAGAAGCAGGAACACAAACCTCAATAGATGGCTTATAAGATAAGAGCATTTCCCAGAAAGCCAGGGAGGGGGGCAGCTTGAAATCAGAGAAAGGTAAAGAGTCATAAGAGGGTCAGTCCATGAGGGCCTTCAGCACTGAAGGAGTTTCCAAATAGGTAAAGTCATTGAATGGCTGGTGCAGTGAGGAAAAATAGATACTGAGAAATTTTAAAACACCGGGAACAGAAGGAAGAACCAAGAACTCTAGACCAGGAGTGTCCAACCTTTTGGCATCTCTAGACCACACATTGAATACACAAACACTAATGAAAACTGATGAACAAAAAAAGTCCGTGCATAATTTTTGTGATAGTGGCCACGACAGATCAGCAAAAGCGGTCCTCATATAATAACCCTAATTATGTAGCGGCCCTTCGATAATCTTTTGCAATCATCAAGCAGGTCCCAAATTTGCGATCATTAATATAGAAAATTTACTTATCTAAGTAATAAAACAGTATATAACTTAGTAATAAAACTAATGCTTTAAGTAAATTTATGATTTTGTGTTGGACTTCATTCATAGTCATTCTGGGCCAGGGGTTGGACACCCCTGATCTAGATGTAAAAATCAGGTCATACAAAGGATTAGGAATTGCAGTGGCTTCAGTCTTTTTAACATCAGAATTGGAGGCTGGCAGGAGAGAGCACTGTCTTCAGAATTCTTAAGGGAAGTGATCTTCAACCTAGTATTCTTTACTCAGCCAAATTATCAAGTGTGAGCATAAAGTAGAGATATTTTCAGATGTAAAATATCTCAGCAGGTTACAAGAAACATGAGATTTAATATAGGGTAGAGGTGTGGGAACCACAGGATGCTAGTGAAGGGACAGCATAAGATAACAGATATGTATCAGGTGTAAATGCCAACTAGTCGAGATTGGTACAGATCAGAAGGCACAAGGATAGTCTTTGAAATGAAACTGATCATCTGAATTTACATCTTGAGAAAAAAAATTAGCAAACTAGTGGAATCCTGAACTAGTGACAAATATAGAGAAAACAATGCAAAAGCAATCACTAGACCTTTATTAATTGTGGGGAGAAAAAAGGATTATGCAGTAAAGGAAAAATAGTCATAGCTTACCTCATGGCTTAGTTGTGAATTGCATTTACCGTCATAGTAATGTGAAGACTGAATGGTAATCTAACACTGGTTATCAACTGGGAGTGATTTTTCTTTCCTTAATATCTGGAGATGTTTTTGGTTGTCACAGCTTGGTGGGTAGTGCTATTGATAGCTAATAGGTAGAGGCTAGGGATGCCACTGGACTTCCTATAGTACAGAGGACAGCTCCTTTCAACATAAAAATATCTGCTTCAGAATGTTAATTGTGCTGAAGTTGACAAACAAAACTATCCTATAATTTTAGTGGGAGGACGGAGAGATGAGAAGGGTGTAGAATGTGAGTGGAAATAGTACTTCCTCATCTTCCATTATGGAAATAGAAAATGAAAAAATAAACTGAAAAATAAGAAATAGCACATAGGTTTTTTTTGTTCTTGTTTTTAACTTGGAGGTAAGTAATTTAAATCAGATAACAAAGCTAGTTTTTGCAGTGCTATTTTTCCTGTACATGTGTGCACCACCTAGTGGCCTGTCTGAGACTTGGGCAGTGGTCTATCTTTTCTTATGCAGTGTGGGGTTAAAGTCAAGTTCATAAACAATCTCATGGGGCCATTTTCTTTAATTCTGTCTCCTGCTATCTCCCTGCTGCATATCAATTCCTTGGGTCTCCCCTGTTCAGTCCTATGGCCAAAAAGACACTGTCACACACTTGATGTGTCTCTCCCCATGTCTAGGACCAAGTTCCTGGAGGCTAAAAGAAGAAAAGCAGTGGAGGTTTACTCTCTTGGGACCATGTAGCTCTTGCCATTTGAGATGATTCCTGTCCCTGAGTTTTAGGCTCTGTGGGTCGCTGTTACAGCCCCTTTTGCTGTCATTTTTGTGACCATGATTATATTGCTTTGGGGTGCTGGAACATGAAAGAATGGAGGAAAAAGGTGGGGGGAATTTCCCCTACTGTCTCCAGGAATTAGGAGACCCTTTTAGACTCCATTCTTAATCCTTGAGGCAGAACCAGAGGGCTTCTGGAGTTCTCTGTCCCTGCTGGTGCCCTCCAACCCTCAATACAGCCAGGGGATACTAGAGGGTGGAAAATGGTAAATTCACTTTGAATATTGGCACTTTTCTCTAATCTTCCTGTTAATATTTACTTTTCACAGTTCTCAAATAGCTGCTCCATGCATTTTGTCCAGGTTTTTTTTAGCTGCGTTTTATGATTGGGACAAAGTTGAGTGTGCTTGCTCCATATTATCAGGAATAGGAACCTAAGTAAACATTTCAAAGATAAATTATAACAATTGATAGGTCATCATCAATATATGTCAGACAATTTGCTAGATTGTGGAAATAAAAACATGCAATGGTGTTGTACATTATTCTAGTGTGCTAATTTGGAGGGGTTTGTGGACAAGGGTAAAAATCAGATAATTGCTGTAATGGAGTGGGAGTCTGAGAGTATATAATCTTAGAGTGATATAAAAGGTTGTGTAGGAGAGCAGTGACCAGATCTCAAATGCCATGTAGAAGAGGTCAGATTTTATATCTTAGATAATGCCATCAGGATTGCATATTACACATTTTGTTCTTAGTGTATGTGCAGTTTAAGAACCATTTCCACATAGTTTTTTCATATTGAAATGTAGATTATTGTACATACTTGTCCTATCATTTACTTACTACTTTCCCTATCAGAATGTTACATTATTTTTAAAATTTAAAAGTATATTTTGGAATTTGATTTGAAACTTGGAACCAGCCAAGAACATTTAAGCACCACGAGTAGTGAATAATGTAAGTGATCTAACTGGGTGATAATGGTTTTTGTGGGAGGGTGGTGCTACTGTTCTTAATTTAAAAAAATGACTAAAAAACCAATGGATTTTTTTAATGTAGTTCAATTTGTTTTCTAAGATCACTAGAACAAAGGAGTATCAAAAATACTGTGCAGTGGGCCCTGGCTGGCATGTCTTAATTGGTTGGACATTGTCCCTCAAACTGAAAGGTTGCTGGTTTGATTCCTGGTCAGGGTACAAGTCTTGGTTGTGGGTTTGGTCCCCAGGCAGGGCACATATGGAGGGCAACTAGTTGATATTTTTCTCCCTCCCTTCCCCTCTCTAAAAGAAAAGGAAAAAGAAAAAATACTGTGCAGTGAAAGAAGCAATTTGTGGTTGCTTAATGAATGCTGTAAATCGCAATCACTTAGGTTTATAAGTCCTGACTTGTTTGGTGCACAGAAAGGTTCATTATCTTTTTTTTAAAGATTTTATTTTTAGAGGGAGGGGTAAGGAGGGAGAAAGAAAGGGAGAGAAACAATGTGTGAGAGAAATGGTGATCTGTTGCCTCTCACACACTTGGGACTGGTCTGCAGTCCAGGCATGTGCCCTGACTGGGAATTGAACCAGTGACCTTTTGCTTTGCAGGACAATGCTCAACCAACTGAGCCATGCAGGACAGGGCCAAGGTTCATTATCTTAATCACATATATACATATAATATACTCTATAAAATAAATATGTCCCCTTCGCCAAATGTGCTTGGAAAAGATAATTTAGGATTTTTGAAGTGAGTATATGCGAAAGTTAGTTTGAACTTAGATTCTGCAGATAAAGTTCTTTGGGAAGTTTAGAGCTCGTGAATGAGAAACAGTATTGATTTCTTTAAAATTTTTAAAAAATACTTTAAATGTGAAGATTAAGCAGCTATCTAACAGCTTTCCTATTTGATTTCATGAATATATTTGCATATATTTTTAGAATATGTTAACAGACATGGGTGGAAATCCTACTGAAAGTTGTCTTACTCCTTTAGTTCATCGTTAGTGAGCTCTTAAGTTTATCTCTGTATCTGTGGACAGAGGGTAAATGGCCTCTTAAAAAAGTTCTGAGATATTTTTTATTTTTTGTTTCTTTTCCAGACTCATTTTCTCTGTAGTAATTTCCCCAAATTTTAATTTTGCTTTTGTGATCAGCATTGTGCTCTTGGACCTTTTTTTCTGGTGGTGGGTCAGGGATGAAGCAATTAAGTAGGTAAAAATAAATTGTTATGGTTTGTAAATAATTTGTATTTGTTTTTGTTTTGGACAGCCGATTTATTTTGCATATTCCCAGCGAGGAAAGAGACAATGCTATCCGAGTGTGTTTTCAGATTGAACTTGCCCATTGGTTTTACTTGGATTTCTACATGCAGAACACACCAGGATTACCTCAGTGTGGGATAAGAGACTTTGCTAAAGCTGATATCCTTTTTATTACTGTAATGGTTGTTTTTCATTCTTGTTAGTAAAATATTTTAGCACAAATTTTCTTTTGCTTGTCCTCGAGATTTATTATTTGATAAAACATACTTGATTTCTAAAAATTGTCAAGTACAAATAGTAGACACAATTCGGTAGTATTGTTTTTATGCAGAGGACCCTTTGAAATGTTCACTAATGAATGACTAGAATTAAATTTGATTTTCTTTTTTTTTCCAGAGATAGCTAACCTGTTTCTAGACCTAATTATTTATTTTCTTCCTGCTGTTTGATTTAACCAGATAATCTTTATTTAATCAGTTTACTACCTTTATGGGATAGAAATTCTTAAATAATTATTGAATACTTAGCTGAAATAATTATTGAATACTTAGCTGTGTTCAAAGCAGTGTTTTTGGTTCTCTGGCAAATAACAAAGAAGTCCTTGCCTTTAAAGAAGCTCCCCCCACCCTCCCATTTACAGATAAAATAGATGCTTATTATAATTTATTAGTTATAAAATATTTACATGAATATTTAAAATTTTAAAGGAAGCTATGTCACAAGGCAAAGATTTGGTGAATTGCTAATGATTCTGATATTAAATATGTTTAGGATTTTGAAAAGAGATGGAAAGATTTTAAACAAATTCATATTTTTAAGGGAATTTAGGATTTTTAAGATGGTGGGGAATATGTTCCAGGTAACAAAATGAATTGAGTAAAATCAGAGTTGGAACGAAGTAAGGGGTGTCTTAAATTAATTTGTATTGAGCAGAAGGTTCTTATTGGGGACATAATAGAAGATATGAGTGGAAAGTATGTAGGGGGATTTATGGGTTCTTAAATCTTGAACCAAAAACCTTTGATTTTTTTATTCTGCAGGTCATTGTTTTTAGCCATAAATCATATGTTCAAATGGAATTGTACCCCACAAGTTCACTGTACCACACTAGAGTTGGAGTAGGCATGGGTGACCTAGAATAAGCCCATGAAATAAGGAACCCTGTAGGGCTCTGCAGAAAATGGATGAACACAGTTTGTTATAGATAACTGTTAACCATAGAAAGTTTTCGGGCAGGGCTAAAGAATATTACTGAGATTATTTGAAAATGGTATTGAGAAAGACTTATTTGGCAGGATAGGTTTAACTGTAGGGTGGACTGTTAATATTACTTGAGCTATGGAACAATAAGCTTCTGAACCATAGTAAAGGGACTACAAGGAAAAGACTGAGGAGACATTTCAATGGAAGAAATGATAAAGCTATTTTACTGATTAGGAATGAGAAAAATGAAATAGAAGTGAAATAGAAGTACTATTGAGTACTGCCTTAGTTAAAGGCTTGGTGATAGGTTCTCTCGAGAAATTACAGAAAACTTTGCAGAAGTTATAGAAACATCAAAATAGGCAAATAAATAACAGTGCTTACTCTGTGCGAGGCATGGTGCAGTGAACAAGGTAGATCAGTACCTGTCTTCAAGAAGATGAGAGGGAGACAGGAAAGGAAATGATTACAGTGCAGCATAGTTAAGTTATGATAGGGTAGTAAAGGGCTCAGTAGGAACAGAGGAGAGGAATACTCAACCCAGGCTTGGAGCTAGCTAAAAAAGTTTTCTTCAGAGGGGAAGTGGTTTGTGGGATAAAGATCATGTGAAAAGGTGAAAAAAGTTAATGTCATTGGGTTTTAGAGTAAATGGTGTGGGACAAGAGATGATGAAGCCAGAGGGTAAGTTAGGGCTAAAGCAAAGAATGTAAGGCTCTTTATTCATAAGAGTAATAGACTGTAGGAAATTTTTTTAAAGTTAAACTTTATTTTTGGGAAAAAACTTCAACTTATAGTTAAAATAACATTACACTGCACTACTATCATACTTTTAAAAAGAGATTTTATTTATTTTTTAGAGGAGAAGGGAGGGAGAAAGAGGGATAGAGAAACACTGATGTCAGAGAGGAATGCCCTGACCAGTCCCTGACCAGGGATTGAACAGGTAACCCAGGCGTGTGCCCTGATTGGGAATGGAACCATTGACCTTCGAGTTGTGGGACCATACCCAGCCAACTGAGCCACACTGGTCAGGGCCATACCCTTCTCACATATTCACCTGTTGTTAATGTTTTGCCATATTTGCCTTTTTTTTCCCTCTCTGCATGGGTGTTTTGAAAGACAGCTCTGGAACAGTGAGAATGAATTGGAGGAAGGCAAGATGCTATTTCACTACTTTATAAATTAGAAGTGCAAACCTGTGGTAGAAGTGAATAAAAGAAGTCAAATCTGAATGATATTTAGGAGGTAAAATTAGTGTTAACTTGGATATCTGAGGAGAGGTGGAAGAAAGAGTCAAGGAAGGTACTCAGGTTTTTGGTTTGAACAGTTGAGTGGTTGGGTGTGCTGTTGCATTTGTAGAAAAATAAAGGAGGGGAAATTTTGTGGGGGGAATGATGGGCTCAGTTATGGACAAGTTGGTTTGTGGTACCTGTGGGATATTGAAGTAGAGAGACTGTGTAGAATAAAAATGGTTAGCATGAATTCTGGAGGCAGATTCCTTAGGTTAGCATTACTAATCATGCAGCCTTGGGCATATTGTGCTTTCCTATCCCTATGTTTTCTTTTATGTAAATTATTCATGGTTTTAGGATTTTTCTCCAGTAAACATTGAGCAATGTGGATATAGATTAGGTATCCTGGATTTGTTCCTGGGTTGTGGTTTTGCCAGGGAGCTATATTTAGAGAACAATGGGGCAAAAGATTTTTGGTTATTGCTAAGAGACTGATTAAAGTGATGGACCATGCTGTTTAGGGAAGAAAAATAAAAGTTGGAGGGTGCTAATACAGAGAAAAGGAAACAGGCAAAGGTTGTAGAATAGCCATATAGTGTGAATAATTAAAAGAATGCTGTAAAAAATTATGGTCAAGATGTTTAATTTTAATCAGACTGCCAGAATAGTTCTGGTGATGGCAAGGTCCAGAATGTTGCTGTGGGAATTGGTCCTGGAAATGGAATGGATGTGAAGGACAAGGAGTATAAGAAACTGAGATAAGTTGCCCATTGGGTAATTAATATCATCTAAGATAATGGTAAGATGATTGTTTATACCTAAAGCAGATTTTTTCTGTTTAAAAAAAAAAGTTAGGAAAAGAATATTTTAAAAATCACTGAGTTATTAAAAAAGAGAGAAAAATGTATATAATACAAGTGGATGTAGTTCAAATTCTTACATTATTTTTCTAATCCATGTAACCTTTCTTTCTCTTAGAATTACTGTGTAATTCTAAGGCCCACTACTCCAGATTTAAGACTCAAAATAATTTGGTTTGGAAGTTGAGAAAGTCAGACAGTAGTAATCAAGTAAGAATTTTAGTAAAAGTTAGAAATGATAATTATTCCATATGGAGTTTGGAGTATGGTATGTTATGGAGTTTTCAAATTAAATATATTATCTCATTAAGTAAAAATGGCATTTAAAAAATTTCTACTCCCGTGTTTGAATTCAATTGCTTTTATTTACTATTAAGTGTGAAGGAGGTTTGAAGAGTTGTCAGTGGGGAAAGTGATGTCATTTTGGATTGGGTTCTGTTACTTGCTAATTGTATGGTCTTGAGCCAAGTATGTAACAGGTTCTTTTCAATGTTAATTTCAAGTGTATTGTGAACTGTAGTTGGTTGGTTCATTCAACTCACTTATTTTGTGTGGTTCTGGGGTAGAGAAACAAGGATAAATAAAGTGTAGTTTCTAAAGTTAAGTCAGTTACTATGCTTTCTCTTGTTAAACCTTTCTTTTTTGTTATTTTTAAAGAAGTTGTTTAATGCATGGATAAATAAGATACTACTGCTTTGTGGAGACACTGATGGGCCTTGAAATTATTAGGAATTTGTAGAGAGAGGAAGAGAAAGAAAAGAACTGGATAAGTACCTGGTCTCTGAACTATTGGACATTATCTCTGTTCCTGGGGTATTTTTCTATGTTTTTCTTTATGGTTAAATTTTTAATGGAAAAAATTCATTTATTTAAAATTTATACTATCTGTGATGACTTTAAAACATAAGGGATTTTAGTGAACATTATAGAGCCAGACTTTTATTGGAAAAATAACTTTCAGAATCTTAACAAGCCCATGTAGAACAATATAGGGCTCCATGAAATGGTTGATGTTGTGTCCAAACTTTATCCTTTTTTTTCCTTCCCAAGTGAAGGCATGGGATAATTATATTGAAATTAACCTACTGCCTGTCTTTTAATTACAAGGTTGTCATAGGTGATTGACTTCTTTGGGCTTTTTGGGGGCCACTTTAGTTGTTACCGCAACAGTAAAACCAATACAAAGTTTTAAATACAAAACTATAGAACTCACAAAATTTATTTCATAACATGAATTTATTGTGACATTTTTGTTCAAACCAAACAACCAGTCAGTATGAGTATAATATTGGCTTCTTTGAGAGTGTTTTGTCATGTTTGTAAGTAACAGTTTTTCCACCACTTTTCTTTCCTTTGTTACAAAACCTTTCTACATTATGTTGGGATATCATTTGACCTTTTTTCACCATTTGCATATTAGATTTCTTACGTTTTTAGTCCTCAAAGCAGTTAAAGTAATACTAGTACCAGTATGGTCTCTGAAATCAAGTGATAGTACTTGATATATGTGATCATCCAAAATGATGGAGAATACGCATGTTTCCAAATTAACATTAAAATGAAAACAATATAGAAATTTTCATAGAGGGCTTGAGGACCCTTAAGAAATAATACTATCAATAATACTGGGTTGGCCAAAAAGTCCATTTAGTTTTTTCCGTATAATGAAAGATACATTTTTCATTTTCACCAATACCTTTATTGATGTGGATATTTTGAGTATGTCATCTGTCTCCCACATGGTATAATGTTGATTGTTCTCAGTTAATGTCTCAATTTGACTGATATCAACTTCAACTGGTCTGGCCAACCATGGAGCATTGTCCAGTGAGAAATCTCCAGTACAAAACTTCATAAACTACTTCTGACACTCTATCAGTCACAGCACTTTCTCCATACACTGCACAAATCTTCTTTTGCCTTTTAGTTGCGTTTTTACCTTTCTTGAAATACTAAAGCATAATATGCTGAAAATGTTGTATATTTTCTTCCATCTTCACTATTAAAATGGCTACACTGAAATTCACCAGTTTTGATTAAGTTTTTTTTAAATGCATGCTGATAGGACAGCTGTCACAATACAATCTAACAGTTGTTTCGAATGAAGTTAAAGACAACTAAGTGCTACTAGAGCCGTCTTGCAGAAAAAAAATGAACTCTTTTGGCCACCCCAATAATTTTCCCCTCACTTTTCATAGTAACAGTGTTACAGTGATGAGGCATTTGACAGCATGGAGTATTGGAAGCCTGAGCATATGCAGGGTGGGGCAAAAGTAGATTTACAGTCGGTATGGAAAATAATTACAATAATAAATAACAATACAAGAATAAACTTTGTGTTTTGTGTACTCACAATTGTAAACCTACTTTTGCCCTACCCTGTACTTTACAGGTTTAGGCTTTATTTGCTTCTTAAAAAATTTTTAAAAAATTTTACTCTGCCTAGTTTTGGGGAGGGAACATGCCCAGTTTCTTTTGAAATGGGCTGTATTTCCGTTAGTACCCAGATTTGTTTTTCTTTATAATCCTTAGTAAATCTTCATCTTAAAACAGTTTTTAATTGTAAAAGCAATACATGTACATGGTAAAGATACAACGTGTAGAGTGGTATACTTCATTCCTAGTTCTCCTTTCCACAGTTAACCACTTTAACTTGTTATGACAGTTTCTAGCTCTAATCAGCATGTGTACTGTATTTGTTTCTTGCTATTTATTTAGTATCTGTCAACTCCTGATACGATGAATTTGACCCACTTAATGAGATGTGTTTGAGGTGTTCACGTGGTCCTGCATTTATTTCTGTTAACTTAGAGATCCAGGACTGTTAGTATCCAAAGCTTACTTAATTAGTGTCTAGACTAAATGCAGGAGTTAGCAGTGATGTGTTCAAAAGAAAACAAATGTGAAAAAACAAAAGCAAGAGGAGTAAATTTAAGTGAAGTGAAAATTTGAGTAATTTCATAGGAAATACACAGTTGATTTAAATAGGTCTCTTTCTGTGTATAAGTGCTCTCAAGCTGTATTAAGGGAGCAAGTAATTTCCTTAACACTATGTATACTCTTCAGTCACTGCCCATTTTTGCTGCCTCAAGGTGAAGATGTGGAAAAAGTTTTGGATGAATGGAAGGAGTATAAAATGGGAGTACCAACATATGGTGCAATTATTCTTGATGAGACACTTGAAAATGTGAGTGTAATAAAATGAAATGTTTTCAGTAAAATGGTGACCAGATGTGTTATTTCTATAAATGTTCTAAATTGAGGTTTTAAAATATACTAGATTTTTAGTGCTAAAAGGCCAAATTTTGCAAGTTTTGTCTGCATTCCATGTCTTAATATTTTATACTTGTTACAGTATGCCTTTTTGCAAAGAAGTGCCCCTTCGTTTTTGAAGAAATACTTTAAAATGGGCAGAATGCCTGTCTTTACACTAGTAGTATATTCAGACTCATGGAAGATAATTAAACCAAGTACTGTATCAAATTACTGGTGATAACAGTTACCTGAAATAAGGAGAAAAAACACCTTTGACTTTTAGAAAGGAGCATGGGAAAGCAAGACAAGTTTTATTTTGATCTCTACTTGTTTTGTAGGTACTACTGGTTCAGGGGTACCTAGCAAAATCAGGCTGGGGATTTCCAAAAGGAAAAGTAAATAAAGAAGAAGCTCCTCATGATTGTGCTGCTAGAGAGGTAAGTTACAACTCTTGCTGCTTCTCCTTTTTTTTATTTTAAATCCTCACTGGAGCTCATGCTTAATTGAATTTAGATAGAGACGGAGGGAGGGTGAGAAACATCCACCACGTGAGAGAGAAATATCAATCGAAACAGCGATTGGTTGCCTGTCAAAATATGCCATCATTGGGGACTGAACCTGCAACCTAGGGATGTGCCCTGACTGGGAATCAAACCCGCAACCTTTCCATTTACAGGATGATGCTTCAACCAGCTGAGCCACACTGACCAGGGCATAACTGTTACTACTTTTGTTCACACCTGTTTCTTCTTTATTCTTCCCTTATTTTTTATTTTCTTTCATTGTCTATTTTTTATTGTATTGTCTCTTTATTTCTTTCATCTAGGGGAGAGAGGAGGATATCTTCTCCACCTTTCCTTTTAGAATTGGATTTGCAATTGGTAAAACATTTTGGTTATTACAACCCTTGTTTTATGTTTATAGTCTTGGTTTCCATACAAGGCACAATTTGAGCTTTTCTAAGAAATCGACATTTGTTGCTCAGAACCACTCTAGTTTCCCACTACCAATAGGATGAAGTTTAATTCTTTAAGTGTTGAAACTCCTCCAGTTACCCCAACACAAAACTTAGTCTTCCTATTTTTATCTTTATTTGCAGTCAAAATGATTTATTCCTTGTCTCTTGAATTTGACTGGTTTGTCTCAACCTTTAAACTTTTGCTCATGTTATTTCCCTACCTGAAAAGTCCTATCTTCTTCCTGACTTTTCAAATCCTCTCTAGGTCCCTTTCTAGACCCAGCTCAATTTATCCTTCATTTCTGAAGGACTGTCACCAACTAGCTCTGTACACAGGGCCTGAGTTTCTCATTCTATGAAATGAGGTTTAGAGTGGATAATTTCTAAAGTTTATTTTTACTTAAAATTCTGTTTTTAAATCTAACCAGTGAGCCCTGTGCCACAGTAATCTTTGAACTATAATAGCGTTTATTGTCTTTATCATTTGTTTGGCATTGATTATATAGTACTTTGTGATAGATTGGGGACTTTGTTCTTATTTATCAATTCCTTATCATTTATCATTATTCTTTTTGAATCAGTATTTTCTTGCAGCAACGTTCACGTCTTGGTTTAAGTTTGGATGCAATTATAAGTGAGAAATAATAGTTAAATTTTTTATAAACCACTAGTGAGTATCATAAAAATTGTTAATGGTTATTTACTTTGGAGTAGAATGTGACAATTAAAAATGCTGCATTTTAAATTCAGTATGGAACAGCTTATTTAAGCAAGTGTGTGCAACAGCTTGTAGACAAAGCCATTATATACAAGTCAGTGAAAGTTTATGCACACCCTTAAAATTGAAAGCTGTTGAGTGATCAGGTGAGGAATTGCCACATTCTTTAAGAGCTTTCCCTTTTGCTTCTGTAGATGTGTGTGTTATGTGCTTTTTCAGTTGACTGTGACTCCTGGTGACCCTTTGAGTGATGTCCACAATGTCCTGTCCTCAGCAGCCCTGCTCAGCTCCTGTAGACTCAGGCATATGGCTTCTCTTACAGAGTCAGTCCATTTCATGTTTGGTCTTCCTCTTTTCCTGCCCTTCTCTTCCTAGCATATTGTCTTTTCCTAAGAATCCTGCCTTCTCATGATGGCAGGAGATGAAATAACAGTTGTAAAGTCTTCCCTTTTATGTCCTTAAACTTTGTAGTTGTCTTCTAAAGAAGGACAAAATAGGAACCGTAGATAGCATCCTACTTACAGGAATTGATCTGTAGTCCTGTACATGGACTTAGACTTATCGTATGGCAGAGAGAGTTGTCCAGGTTCAGGAAAAAACATTGCATTAACTGGAATAACAAATTTAGGCTAATTGGAGTGAGATCAGTTGTCTCTGTAATTGGATCTTCTTGGGGGAGCTTGGAGGAAACTAAATACCTACACTTGCAAAACTGAAGTACCCACACCCTAGGGGTCTATCTACATCTATCTAGAACCCTGTCTCTGAGTCAGGATGATGCAGAAGTAGGATATTTGGGTTAAGAGAGAGAAGCAGGTAACCTGTGAACTGAGGCACCCACTTTTCACTTTATTTTATTTGTCCTCTGCTGCGGGATACTAACAGAAAAGGTTGTCCTGTTCGTGTGGTGTTAATTTCAGTAGTAACTATAAATTACCAAAATTTGCAACAAGTAGTTTATTCTTAGGACATGGGTAGTTGAAGAATGGATTGTGGATGATAGGATCTAAAGAGAGTCTTGTTGGGCGGGATCCAACCATTATGGCAGATTATCTCCATTTTGTAGGTGCAGAGCAGTTTATGACCATGTCCAAGATCACACAGTAAGCAACAGAACGGGGATGTAAAACCCTGGAGTTGGGCTCTGGGGTCAGTGTTCTTGACCACTACAATTTAGGCAGTCAAGGAATATTTGTTAAAAAGGTGAGCATTTCTACACAGACCCCAGATGAAGATGGAAGGAATTTGTGATTTCTAAGTGTATCTGTGTTCTAATAAAATTTACGTTTCTGATTTGGATCAGTTATGAAATTTTTTTGTTTTTGCTTTGAAGTTTTTATCTTGCTCTTAGGAACCGTAGTTCTTTCAGTTCAGGGAAATTTTTTTCCCTTTGATAACAAGAAATGATCCTAACTTCTGACTTTTCTGAACTAAGTAACATCCTCTTTTAGCTTAATAAAGGACCTTGTCAGAAAAGGTTGGCTTTAATTTATATAAATTTTGGATTAGAATTTTTAAAGGCAAGTCTTTTGAGTTTTAGTCTTGATACTTAAATGACTACCTTTGTCACAAAGGGAAAAGTTTTGGTATTAAGGTAGAGTATTGCTTGCTGTATTAGTCTATTCAGGTTACCATAAGAAAATACTGCAGACTGGGTGACTTAAAGAACAGAAGTTTATTTCTCATGTTCTGGAGGCTGGGAAGTTAAAAAAGAGCAAGATGCCTGCTGATTGGATTCCTGGTGAGAACCCTCATTCTGGCTTGCAGGTGGCAGCCTTTTCACTGTGCTCGGGTGGTGTTTCCTGGCTGCCTCTGTGAGTGCAGAGAGTGAGCGCACTAGTTTCTCCTCCTTTTCTTGTAAGAGCATTAGCCCTATTAATCCCACCCTTATGACCTCTTAACCTTTATCCCCTCCTCACAGGCCATATCTCCAAATACAGTTACATGGGGAGTTAAGACTTCAACATAGGGATTTTGGAGGGATACAGTTCATTCCATAGCAGTTGCCATTTTTTGAGTGATGAAAGTATTCAACTAGTTCTGGAGTTGCAGTATGACGTTCTGCTGCTTGGTGGTGCTGCAGTATAATAGAAGCAGCACTGTTTGGGAGGAAGAACCACTAGTGTTAAGTCTTAGTTGAAAACTAGATTGTTATTTCATTCTTTATGGGAGTTTATGTTAATATCACATTGTACCTTTTAATTTTTTATTGTTAACATACAAGGAAAAGTTTTGTCCTAATTGTGAGCAGTATTTGTTAGACTTAGGTTGATGTCTTAAGCACTTTTTCTCTTGCTTTTGTTATGCTGTTCTACCATGGATGATTACCTTTATATTTAGTTGCTAATATTTTAATTTAGTTATTGTAGATTTTTACTTTGGTTTATTATAGTTATATCAGTGTTATTAGTTCACTGTAGATGACCATCCAGAGGTGTTTCGTTACACCACAGCAGATTTGACACATCCCATAAGAGCTGTCTTTGTGGTCTGAGCTGAAAGAAGCAGGGGCAGGCAGCCTTCTCAGGGAGATGGTTTGAATGATTGTCAGTAGAAAGCTAAGGTCCACCTTAATTAGTAGTTCCCAGTCTTCTCTTTGACCTTTTTGTTTACCTTTGTTAATTGGGTTGTTTCTGGTCACTTTTAGTCAGGGGAGTAGATTTAGGACAAAATGAAAAATGTTTTCTAGAAACTGTTGAAAGGATATGTTAGGATGACCTCACTGTATTTTTGCTGTCAGTTGTAGTGAAACATATTAGCTGTTCTTGAGAATAGACAAGTGATACTTGGCAGTTCACTTGTGGTGTCAAATTTTCATATTGTTGCTTATTATTTGACAAAACTATATTTTATTGTAATGAACCTGACTGCATTTGTATGATTTTATTTTCATGGAATTTATACAAAGGAACTATTGGTTGGCATTTTCTACCTCTTCCTGTAGTCTTAAAGGAAATATAGGTAGAGTATTTTATCATTTGTCTATGTGGTGCTCTTTGAGTATCACATTTTTAAATCTTAGGAATTTTTGTCTAATACTATTAGAGAACTTAGTGCTATTCCATATGCCAGGCACATTAACTATGTATTACAATACAGGAATGGATTTGATTCACAGATGGTGTGGTATTAAAGTTTTATTTTTATTTTTTAATTTTAATTATTGTTCAGTCACAATTTTCTATCTTTTACTCCCATCCCAGCCTCCCCACCCAGCCCTCCCCACCTTCCTCCCATTTCCACCCATAAAATTTTTATCATTGGTTTTTGTACATGTGAGTTACTAAAAAATTTTTCATGGTAAATATTTCATGAGAATGAATAACCTAATTTTAGAGGCAAATCAGTCTTTATCACTTTTAGAATTGAGAGTTTATGTCTCTTATATTTATTCTCGTTTTGATTGCACAGGGTTTGAAGCTGCCTGTGTTAGCATTGATGACCTTTTCATTTTGCGTCATATTGCGTCGCTTCTGCCTATGTGATTTTTCAACTATAGCCATTCCCAACTGTCTAAATGGAGTGCTTTTTTCTTTTTATCTCTGGCAAACTCCTGTTCATCTTTAAGTCCTAGCCCAAGTGGATCCAGCAGAATAGGAGTGCTGTCCATGACAACCTTCCAAAGGTGACCACCCCAGTTCCCACCTCACCTCTGTCCAGGGCGTAGTTAGGCTCTCTGATTCTGTGCTCACAGCACACAACTGCCTCTTGGCACATGTATTATATTACAATTATTTTTTCTTTTATTTTTAAAAAGATTTTATTTATTTCTTTTTTAGAGAGAGGGAAGGGAGAGAGAAAGAGAGGGAGAGAAACATCAATGTGTGGTTGTCTCTCGTACTCCTAACTGGGGACCTGGCCCACAACCCAGGCATGTGCCCTGACTGAGAATTAAACTGGCGACTCCTTGGTTCACAGGCTAGCATTCAGTCCACTGAGCCACACCAGCAGGGCTACAATTATTTTTTAGCTTGCCTCCTTAAAGAGTAGTGCTTGGTTTATTCATTTTTGAAGTCATTAACTAGGGTAGTACCTGTCAGTTGTTAAGCTCACACTACGTATTGTTGTATTTTAAAAGAGCTAAATATTAATTACATGTGATTCCTAAAGAAATTGCATTAGTAGTGAGATAATTGCAAGAATGGAGAAAGAAAATAGTAAGAATAATACAAAGAATAGATTCACCCATTAGTATTTTGCCATGTTTGCTTTATTGCTTTTGTTATATGTGTGCTACTATTTTGTTATTTTTATTATAATACAAATTATAATTACATTATTTTAATGTAATATTAAATATTAAATTTAATAATTAAGTATTAAATTAGTGACAATAGATCATATATTTATTAAATAATAAAGGGGGAGGTCTTGGAGGGGGTTTTATTATTATTGGTGAATAATTTTGGAGTAAATTCTAAACATAGTGTGCCTTAACCCCTTATTGCTTCTTCAAAGTATATTCTACTGAATATGTTATCACAGATGTCCCAATTTTTCCCCCTTTGCCCCTCCTCCAACCTGCACCCCCTTTCCCTCCAGCAAACTACCTGCCCTCCTTAGTTCATATCCTTGGGTCTTGCATTTAGGTTCTTTGGCTTCTCCATTTCCTATACTGTTCTTAACATCCCCCTGTCTATTTTGTATTAATTATGCTTTTTAATCCCTGCATCTTTTCCCTCATTCTCTCCCTTTCCCCTGCCATATAATAACCCTCCAAATGATCTCCATACTTATGAATCTGGTCCTGTTCTGTGTTGCTTGCTTAGTTTCTTTTTTTTATTCAGTTGCTGATAGCTGTGAATTTGTTACCTTCTTAATGTTCATAGTTTTGATCTTCTTTTTCTTAAATAAGTCCTTTTAACATTTTATGTAATAATGGCTTGGTGATGATGAACTCCTTTAGCTTTACTTTGTTGGGGAAGCACTTGATCTGCCCTTCCATTCTAAATGATAGCTTTGCTGGATACAGTAATCTAGGTTGTAGGCTCTTGGCCTTTCATGACTTTGAATACTTCTTTCCAGCTCCTTCTTGCCTGCAAAGTTTTGTTTTTTTTTTTTTTAGAAATCAGCTGATAGTCTTATGGGAACTCCTTTGTAGGTACCTCTCTGGTTTTCTCTTGCTGCTTTTAATATTTTCTCTTTATCTTTAACCATGGGCATTTTAATTCTGATGTGTCTTGGTGTGGCCCTCTTTGGGTCCAACTTGTTTGGGACTCTGTGCTTCCTGGACTTGTATGTCTATTTCCTTCACCAAATTAGGGGATATTTCTTTCATTATTTTTTCATATAAGTTTTCAATTTCTTGCTGTTCCTCTTCTTCTGACATCCCTATGGTTCAGATGTTGTTGGCACGTTTGGAGGTGTCACAGAGTCTTCTCATGCTAACCTCGTGTTTTTGAATTCTTGTTTCTTCTTTCTGTTCTGGTTGAATGTTTATTTCTTCCTTATGTTCCAAATCATTGTTTTGAATCCTGGCTTCCTTCCCTCCACTGTTGGTTCCCTATAGATTTTTCTTTTTTTTCTTTTTTTTTTTTTTAATATATTTTATTGATTATGCTATTACAGTTGTCCTATTATCCCCCCTTCATTCCCCTCCACCCTGAACACCCTCTCCCACCCACATTCCCCCCCTTTACTTCAGTCCATGTGTCATAAGTTCTTTGCTTCTACATTTCCCATACTATTCTTGCCCTCCCCCTGTCTATTTTGTATCTACCTTCATTGCTACTTATTCTTCATATCTTGCCCCCACTCTCCTCCTCCCACTACCCTGTTGCTAACCCTCCATGTGTTTTCCATTTCTGTGGTTC
>CM052540.1:122241089-122388323 GCA_028533065.1 Trachops cirrhosus | reverse complement strand
ATTTTGATGAGATCCCATTTGTTTATTCTTTCCTTTATGTCCCTTGCTCTGGAGGACATAGCAGTAAAAATATTGCGTGCAATATCTGACATTTCCCTGCCTATGTTCCCTTCTAGGACTTTAATAGTGTCATGGCTTATATTTAAATCTTTTATCCACCTTGAATTTATTTTTGTGTATGGCATAAGTTGGTGCTTGAGTTTCATTTTTTTGCATGTAGCTGTCCAGATGAGTGTATTTTTTATATATTTTAAATAATAATAGTTATTTTATGTACATTGTTTTAGCCAAGCTTCTTAAAGACCTGGTTTTTCAACATTCTAAGGGCCAAGTAATGTTTGAAAATTAACTCATGTTAAAGCAGTATAACAGGAAGATGTTAGCTATTGTGTGTTTAAGCTTTAGGTCTCAACTTAGAGATAATGGCCCAAATTTTTGAAACACCAGTCTTCTTTACTTTATAAAATGAGAATATTAACTTAAATATGTATTAATTTAATCATTTAATTCATTAATATAAGTATTTATTATTACTAAGTATTAATAACTTAAAGCCAGTGATATGATAACAGTTGATTGCATCTGCTGTGTTTCCTATTCTAAGAACTGTGGCCAGTGTGCCCTCAGCATTCCCTCCCAGAGACCTTTGCTTTGACAGTCACATAAGGTTTTCATACTTGTTCCTCTCCTCCTCCCATGGATTTTTAACTCATGTATTGAAACAAAATCTGTAAGCAGAAATGGGATATGGTAAGAGGTGTAGAAAGATTCCTAGGGCCCTTGCTTTGTGAAACAGTCATTTATAAGAAAAAAATACTGATGTGGTATGGTTCCCCAATGTTTTAGTAAGGTTTTTTGTGGGGGAGGTGCTTTGCTAAACGGATTCAACCAGCTTATCAAATTCATAGGGGTGTATTCTTTTCTCCTTTTGCATTATACTGTAGGTTTACATTTTATTTTTCCTTATTGCAAAAACAGAATCAAAGTATGAGGGGAAATGGCAGAAAACAGTATCAAGACTCACCTAATCAAAAGAAAAGAACAAATGGGGTCCATAGCCAGCCAGCCAAGCAGCAGAGTTCCTTGATGGTAAGAGTTACAGTTCTCAAGCTAAGCAGGGAGTTTGCCCTTTTAAAGAGTGAGGCAAGGGCATTTTTAAGGCATATTTAGTTGAAGGATTGTTATAGAGTGAAATTGTGCAGTTTGCTCACTAAAAATCTTTTTGGCTACTTTAAATTATAGGTTTGTTAACATTGATTCATGGCCCATGTAATGCTTGCTTTTTATGTGGTTATTTAAATTAATAATAATACTTGAAAACTGTGTAGTCAAACCTGCTTTATAGAGGAAGTCCTTGTATATTCTGTTTACATTCTAAATAGAGTCTGTATTATATTAATGAAGTTAAAAGTTTGAAAGAACATTACAATGCATTTTTTCCTTTCCCTTAAGTTGGTAGAATTTAAAAAATTAAAAAGAAACAAAATACAGTCAGTATTCTGTAATTAGATTAGTCCTAAATACAAATAACTGAGCATTTTAAAGCATTTACTTCCATTCTTTTAGCCTGTGCTCCAGAAACTAATTCATAACTGAGGGTCTTGCTTATGTTTTCTGTAAGTCCTGTTATTTGTATGTTGAATTGTTTTGTTGTAGCCTCATCTATTTTTCTTCAATAGTGGGTGATAATAGTAATTTTAAGTCTTCAGCAAAAATATTTTGCCTGATAATAGTAATTTTAAGTCTTTAGCAAAAATATTTTGCCTGAATTCCTTAGGTGCTCTGTATAACTTGGGGCTTACTGAGTTCACTATCAAAGACTGTTAGACATCAGTTAACTGTTAGACTACTTGCCCTTCACTTATTATATTTTTTCCTGTCAGATTGGCAGCGATGAAACAATATCCAATTGTGTATTGTTGAGTGTATTGATAACACTTAAAGAATATTTACCCCATTACTGTTTTTAATAATGAAAACCTGGAAACTATGTAAATATCCATCCAAGAAGATAACATTAAATGCAGCATTGTAGATCTATGCAGTAGACTACCATGTACTTATTAAAAATGATGCTATAGATTTGTGTTTATTGAAAAGGAAGTATGTTCACAATATTTTACATTTTATAAGTAGTATCCTCATTTCTAATAAGTGAAATAACTGGAAGTGGTATATTGTGTCTGTTTATTTCTTTTATAGAAATGTGAAAAGAAACTTCATCCACGGAAACTTCAGGATAATTTTGAAACAGGCAAGTCATTTTCTTTTGAAAATCTCTGACTCGTAGGATTTGGTTTTGGCCTAGCCTTGATTTTATTGGAGTATGTGATAAAATATAATAAGCAGAAAGAGTTGCGCATTTCTGTAGAGAGTGTTCATATTTGTGGTCAAGTTCTCTAAACATGAAACTGGCTAAAATGAATTTATTTAAATGCTCAAGATGAAATTATTTGCCCTTTCAGTGTGCTATTTATTTTGTAAATGTCAGGCCTTGGTGCTGTGCATGAATGTTATAGATAAATAAATAATTGCTCAGGGTTAGAAGGGGAGTAGAACCAAGTATTTTAAAGGTAAGTAGGCCTCATTCTGTGTGACATACAGAATATATATAAGAGATACACTGACTTCAGAAGGGGGCATTCCCCCTTTCTGGAGGTGGTGATCAACTTCTTAAAAAATTTTAAAGGGTATTTTAGTGGTTACGCTATTAGTTTTCCCATTGTTTTTATCCCCCTCCACCCTGCTCCCTGCCTCCCACCAGCATTCCCCCCCTTAGTTCATGTCCGTGGGTCATACAGTATAAGTTCTGTGGCTTCTCCATTTCCTATACTATTCTTAACCTCCTCCTATTTTGTACCTACCAATTAATGCTTCTTACTCCCTGTGCCTTTTTCCCCATTCTCCCCCCTCAACCTTCTCACTGATAACCCTCCATGTGATCTCCGTTTCTGTGATTCTGTTCCTGTTCTAGTTGTTTGATTCATTTGTTTTTGCTTTTTTCTTTTTTTTTTTACATCTGTTGTTACAGTCCTGAGTTTGTTGTCATTGTACTGTTCATAATTTTGATCTTCTTTTTCTTAGATAAGTCCCTTTAACATTTCATATAATAAGGGCTGGGTGATGATGAACTCCTTTAACTTGACCTTATCTGGGAAGCACTTTCTCTGCCCTTCCATTCTAAATGATAGCTTTGCTGGATAGAGTAAACCTGGATGTAGGTCCTTGTCTTTTATCACTTTGAACACTTCTTTCCAGCCTCTTCTTGCCTGCAAGGTCTCTTTTGAGAAATCAGCTGATAGTCTTATGGGAACTTCTCTGTAGGTAACTGTCTCCTTTTCTCTTATTGCTTTTAAGATTCTCTCCTTATCTTTAATCTTGGGTAATGCAGTTATGATTTGCCTTGGTGTGTGCTTCCTTGGGTCCAACTTCTTTGGGACTCTCTGGGTTTCCTGAACTCCCTGGATTGCCAGATTGGAGAAGTTTTCTTTCATTAATTTTTCAAGTAAGTTTCCAGTTTCTTGCTCTTCCTCTTCTCCGCCTGGCATCCCTGTGATTTGGGTGTTGGTGTGTTTGGAGATGTCCCAGAGGCTTCTTATACTATCCTTAGTTTTTTGAATTCTTATTTCTTCTTTCTGTTCTTGTCGAATGTTTATTTCTTACTTATTCCAAACCGTTGATTTGAGTCTTGGTTTCCTTCCCTTCACTGTTGGCTCCCTGTATATTTTTCTTTATTTCACTTTGCATAGCCTTCACTTCTTCTATTTTGCATTCATATGAAATCATTTCTGCGAGCATCCGGATTACCAGTGTTTTGAACTCTGCATCTGATAGGTTGGCTATCTCCTCATTGCTTACTTCTTTTTCTGGAGTTTTGATCTGTTCTTTCATTTGGACCATATTTCTTTGTCTTGGTGTACTTGTAAGGGGCGGAGCCTTAGGTATTCCCCAGGGTGGGACAACCCAATTACCTGCTTTGAGGTGCTATATGTGGGGGAGGGGTCAGAGAGTGAACAATGCCACTTGTTTGCCTCTTACCCTGCTTTCAATCACTTTCGTTGCTACAGATAAGCAAATTGGACCATTCTGATGATGGTTCCCGGGTGGGTGGGCTTGTATACATTCTAGGACCCAGTGGGTCTCTCCAGTGAACTCTCTTGTGAGGCTGGAAGTTCTCCTGCTGCCTCAACCCCGAGGTTTTGAGGCTTTAGTTTTGGGTGTTGGAACCCTGGGTTGCGTGGTTTGTCTCACTCCCTGGTTGTTCCTCCCGGCTTATCTGCATGTGAACGTGGGACTGCTTGGTCTGCCACCTGCTGCCTTGCCTGCCCAGTCTGCCTCCTTGCTGCTGGAGGCCGCCCTTCCTACTGGTCTGGATGAACTTTTCTTCTTCAATTCTTTGGTTGTCATACTTCCATACAGCTCGATTTTCTGGCAGTTCTGGGTGTTTTTTGTTTTTAAATTTATTGTTGTCCTTTTGGTTGTGCGAGGATGGAAAGCATATCTACTTATGCCTCCATCTTGGCTGGAAGTTGGTGATCAACTTTTTAAAGTTGATACTAAGGATAGCTCTTATTAAAATGATATTTGGAACTTCTCCATCCTCAGTTATGAAGAGTAGGTATGTGATCTGATTTGGAAAGTAATGCTGAAGAATGTAGAAAGGTCTTTGGAAATACTGATTTAATATGGAAGCACAGTAGACTGTTTTTTCTTAGGTGCCATTTTGAATTTTATTAAATTCCTTGTGCAGTAGATAATGTATTTATTCACCATCTAATTTAAGGCTTTCATGTGAAAAAGTCTAAGAAATGAAAAGCATTCTAATATTTTTTTGAGGGCTATCTATGATTGAAGCAGGATAAAAGCTATTTTAAAAGAGATGTATTAATCCTACTTTGGAAAGTTAAGGTTAACTATGAAGAAGCAGAAACTATCATTTTAGTGTAAGTTATGGGGTTAGAAATACTCTTAATAGGATTTTTCTGGACATCTTGGCTGGTAGGGACATGGTAAGTTTATGTAACATGATGGTTTAATTAATGTAAGTTTAGGAATAAGTTAATACACAAGATCTTTAAAAAGTCTACATTCAAGAACATTAAAGAAGGCACACTGTAAGTTTGTATACCCAGCTTAGTTGGTCATGATATAGGTGTATAAAATTTTAAGTTGCTTTAAGAAGGAAGTATACAAGGGATCTTGTCCTCGGAAACCTCACTTCAGACTTTTTGCCTCAGCCTCTTGGTGTGTATTCCAAACACACTTTCCTAGTCAGGTCCCTGTTCTACTTAAAAAAACAAACAAACCGAAAAAATAAAAATAAAAACACCCAAACCTGATAAGTTAGTGCTTTGTTGTACTGTGGTTTTGAAAAGTTGGATTTTTCTTTAGGTTGATATATTCCCTGAAGATTGGTGAGCTCCAAATGAAGCTTCACTTTTATTTTTCTAGAATTGGAATCTTTACAACTCTTACATTATAATTTTAATCTTGCAATGCTTACATTCTGATTTCTCTCAAGAAGCTCCCATTATTTTGGCACAGAATATATATTGGAGGTAAACAATGGTATGTTCAGTTTTGAAAACAAGTAAATATTAAGGGTCTTAAAATAAGATTTTGAATATTTGTGTGGAAATCTGCAATAACAGATTAGGGAAGGAAAATATCTTGATGGTTCAACCTAGGTTAGATTTAGAGTGTTGGAGATAAAAATATACTATATAGGATCAATCCCTTTATACCAAAAGGTGAAAGGCTGTATTTTATTTCTTACTCAGTTACTGAGCTTATTTCTTGTTTTTTACACAGATGCTGTATATGACTTACCTTGCTCTGGTGAAGATCAGTTGCTAGAACATGCTGAGGGACAGACTGTGGCATGTAATGGACATTGCAAGGTCCCATTTTCATCCAGAGCCTTTCTGAGTTTCAAGTTTGATCATAATGCTATAATGAAAATCTTGGACCTTTGATAGCAGCAGACGTGTTTTGGAAGTCCAAGAGCAGAGACCTGTCACATTTGAGTGGTTGTCTCTCTCTGAGCCTTACCTTTCTCAGGTGTTTTAAAGAAATGCAAGGAGGCAATGATGTTTCTGAAGAGATTGTTCTCTGTGCAGAAGAGAGAGTAGAAAGAAACATGAATTTGGACTGTAAATGCAGTTTTATAATCTTTTTATACAAATGTACATTTTCCGTGTTTGGCTAATGAATTTAAGTTGCTTTTATGAGGGCATTTTTTTCCTGTGATTGTAATTTTTATTTTATATTCTGATCAAGAAAATAATGTTTGAGTTATCAAGTTAATGGGAATGGTCTATCTACCCATTTTAGTGATTGCAATAATAGTTTCATTATTTTGAAGTTTTAAAAGAAACAATACATAATTTATTAAATGAACATAAGAGTTGAAATGTCATAGAAGTCAAGATTGCAGGCCATCTTCTCTGGTGGCATTTAGCATATTTCTTTGCTTTTAACCACTTAGGTTCTCTAATCCTCCTCTGCTTGAAGTTTTGTTGAAAGGTTTTATTTAGAGCCAGCATCTGCTATATAATGTTCATGTTCAAAATGAACTCTTAGCACTTCATTAAAGGACAAAGTCCTCAGCCTGGAGAGGGGCCGAGTTGGTTGGGTGTGGAGTTGCTGCTCTAACTTTGTGTTGCGCTACATGCAGTCGGTAAACTTGTGAGACTGCTGGAGAGAGGGTAGCAGAGAACACGGAGGCCACGGCCCAGCACCTGCCTCGGTCATGTCTTCGCCATCCTGCCGCCAGCCCTTTAGTATTGTACAATGGTTTTGTTCTTGAGAAGGTATATTCTATATTACGGTTGTGTAAATACATGTGGAATCTGACATTATTAGGTTTTATGTTGCATCTCAGTGTTGGTCTGTGGAAACTGATGTTATAGTCGGTTCCAGTCTGCAGTAGTAGCAGAGACTGACTTGCTTCTATTAGCATGCTGAAGCCCCTGGAAGATGGAGTGAGAATAAAAGGAGTGTGCAGTTTATCCAAGTACAAATAAAGCATCTCTCTGGGGGTGGGAGTCAGAACATGGAAGTAACACACATAACTCCTAGGAATGTAGTTTGCTTTTTCAGGATTCTTAAATCTAAATAAGGATGGCAGTGCCCTTTTTAAGGAGGATTTCAGCTATAATTGAGGACAATCACCAGGGCTGTAAAGGGGCTTTAGTGTTTGGGCTGCTTGTGACCTCAGTGAAGGTATTTGTGGGGGGTGGGGGGGATTGGTGTGAGCATATATGTGTGTGTGTGCATCTGTCACGTGGGTTTAAAAAATCGTTTTTTACATGTGGTATCCACAAAATATATCTCTGCTTGTAAATTTTATTGTAGAAATCTTTATTCTGTATAGATAGCCTATTTAATAGGGGTTCTATGTAACCCATGGGGCTTTCAAAAGAAATACTATTGTAAGGATTTCACTTGGTATTTGCTTTAGCTTTTAAATGGCTTGATTTTTACAGGAGAAATTCTATTTATTAATGAAAGTGTCACCCTCTTGGTGCTAAGCAGGGGAATTCACAATTGCAACATTGTGTTTAGAATTAGGTTATTTACCATCCTGCATCTTTTAATGTGACAAATTTGTGAATCCTTTTGTGACTTTTTAAAAAATGCATTCTATGATTGTGTTTGGAAGTTCTTACTCTTCTTTCCAGAAATACAGCTGCTTTGCTTGGGTCTCCTTGAGCCATATTATAGTTGGTCCCAGCATTCCAGATACCTGTTAAATTGGTAAGGGAGTGAAACTTCATTTGCCTGGCAGGTAAATAATTTTCACTCATTTACTGTCATCTGGAAATCATTCAATTTTTAGTAATTTTGTACTTTTGTTTTTTAAGTGAGTACTATACTATGGTCATTTTTTTCTGGTGCCTAGAGTTGGGTTTTCAGCTCTCTATTAAAGCAAAAGAGATTAGAGTTAGTTATTGGAAGTATGTCTTCTAATAGTGTTGAACCTTTTCAAGAACCAACACATTTTCTCTTTTCATTTACAGTGGTTTAGCCATAGTTCAGTGTTATTGCTGTTGTGCTGCCTCCACTAATGCACTGTGGCACAAAATAAGGGTATTGTTGGGATGGGATTTCGATAACTTGAGGCTTTTATCTATCTTGACAGTTTGAGATAAAAAAAAAGTTACATGAGTAAAGTTAATGTGTATGATGTGACTAAACTATGCAGAAAATGTGTGAGTTGGATGTATCTGTTTTATGTATACCTGCTGTACCTACTCCCTCGGACCCGTGTGTTAGTGTCTCATTGTTCAGGTTTCCTTGAGAAAGGCCATGCTTAGCACAGAACTGGATTTCTCCTTGGAGAAAATTTAGCATGGTTTGAAGAAATCAAGTGATGAAGAAGAGTGCTGAATATGCAATAATTTACTGTCCTGTGTGCTGCATTCTAAGCTAGATGAGAACAGTAGCTGTGTTGGCTTCATTATGTTTATGTCTTTGAGAGAGAAATAGGTCTTTGAATCCACTTTTTAAATGTTCTTATGTTCCAACCTTATATGTTCCAAGGTTCAGTGCACTGTGAATCTTTTATTTTTTAAAATTTTGTAGGTGCTTTTATATATAACTGTAATGTTTCATAAGATGTTAAATGAATTGTTTTTGTACTTAACCATAGTAATCCAAAAGATAAGCGTATGGTTTACATGCTTTCACAAGTTTTCATTAAGAAATAATGAGAATGGTTTTAGGAATTCAAACAGTGATGCTCTTCTGAGACATGAGTGTTTGAAGATGTCTGAGAACCTAATAGAACTCTTAAGAGCATGGATGAAATTTGATTGAAGATGTTTGAAAATTAAGTTGGATTCTCATTTTAAATATATAAAGGCAAGTCTGTGCTGTCAAAGGAATTGTGGTTGCTGCTTTGAGCTTTGGATATCCTTATTTTTCTATTAAATATCAGTACAGATAATGACATGTAGTGAAATTTAGCAAAATTAATTTTATGCTATAAGATTGGGTTGGTACTTTGTCTTTTAGTAATTTGTTCAGTAGTCCTCACTTATCTGCAGCTTTGCTTTCTGTGGTTTTAGTTACCCACAAGCAACTGCGGTCTGAAAATAATAAATGGAAGTTTCCGGAAGGTAATTCATAAGTTTTAAACTGTACATTGTTCTGAGTCACATGATGAAACCTTAACGCTGTGCCACTCCCTTTGCCCAGGGCCCTGCATCGTCCTGTGGTGCAGCGGATTCACGCTGTCCACACTCCCTGCCCATTAGCCACTTAGCACCCATCTGGGTTATCAGATTGACTCATGGTATCATGGTGCGAGTATTCAAGTAACCCTTACTTTATGTAGTGATGGCCCCAAAGCACAAGAGTAGTGATGCTGGCAATTCGGATGTGCTTCCTTTAAGTAAAAGGATATGTATAAATAGGAAAAAACAGTGATACACGGTTTGGTACTCTCCATGGTTTCAGGCATCCACTGGGGATCTTGGAAAGCATATCTGTGGGTAAGTGGGACTACTGTAATATCAACTAAAAAGAGCAACTCAAAAGAACAACTCTAAGTGAATAGCATCCTTCCATAGGGGTTAAACTCTTCTATAAAACTTAACATGTAGTGGTCTTTAGAAATGTTCAGGTCTGCGTGCATGTGTGTATTCAAAACGTTTCATACCTATTCTCTCATTTAATGTGTTTTTTTTTGGGGGGGGTCTTCAATAGTTAACTTGAACAGTAAGGAGCAAAAGTCAATTATAAAAGTTTGCCAAGTTACTTTTCTTACTATTGATAATATCTCTTGGCTTTCTATATTTTTGTACCTTTGGACTTCCCTCTGCTGTCTCCAGAAATTTTGTTTTGATTGCCATCTATTGTCTCAATTATTCTGAGACAGTATTTTCTTTGCATATTAATCATAATTTTAAGGTTAGAGTCATTAACATTTTTGTGATTGAAGAAAAATAATTGTTACCTAGTAATTTTGACGTGGATGATTTTCTAGCCTGGAAAAGAGGCTTATTTATTGCTGTAATGTTAAGATTAAAGCCAAACAAGACAAACTCTTATTTTGTCTGAAAGTGTTAATAATATCCTTTACCATTAAGTACCCATTTCTAGGTAAACAGGTGTCAGTAAAACAACAGTTTTGCTAAACCTTATTCCTGATAGCTTGGGAAAGCCTAGCTAGGGTTCCTCATTTTGTATTCTGTCCTGCGACTTTAAAAGTGCATTTCTATAGCTGCCAAATATTCTAAAAGTGAGATTATGATGGGCTTTCTCAGCATCCTTTTCCTAGAATTGAGTTACTCTTGGAGTCTGAACTCCTGTGTGATAAAGACGGCAGGTTGCAAACCGCCAGGAAGGCTCTGCCCATGCTTTCTTCCAGAGCAGAGGTCTGGATGGCAGTTTCCAGAAACACGGTAGGTTATTATTTAAAACAACAGTGCTCCGAAGGGAGAAGGTAGGTATAGTTGCTGGGCAAAGAGAGCATAAGGAAGAAACTGTAGATCAGTGAGTGCTATATGATGTCCTAGGCTGGAAATGTGAGCATTGCCTAGTCCAAGCAGAGTGGCCATTACCAGGCACGTTCTCCCAAGTAGGGTTAAGGTTTTGTTTCCCCACGTATGGCTGCCAAGCAATCCAGTGAATCTGAAGTAGATTTCCTCACTTTAAAGATCAGTGTGTGGGAGTCTGGTATTTCCTGTGCTGATACTTGGCGACTGCAGCCACACTGGAGTGCGCTGCTTCCTTACAGGAACAGAACCCAGAGCGCACGCAGCTACAGTCACTTCACGTGGTAGCTGCACATTTGTCCTGAATGGTGATCCATTCTTTTCCATCTGGTTGCCTATGACAAACAGCATTTACTATTGAAATACAAAGTAGTCTATATATAGCTAGGGAAACAGTAAAGCTACCTCTCATGCATGGGGGTGGACTTGAAGGGCTGGCTTCTATGTGAGCTTAGTTGCTCAGAGTTTAACATAAAGTATTATTGTACAAAGAAATATAAATTTAAAAAACTTATAAAGTATGTGGAAGTCTTCTATCTTGAGAAATACTCATAATTGAATCTTTAATCTGGGTCCCCAGATTAATGAAATGACTAGAGAGATTCCATTTGTCTTGGGTCTTCTGTGGGTCGCAGAGGGGATGGTCTAGCCATGGTAGCAGCTTGAAAAGCAAAATCTAAAAGGAACTAACCTTGGCAAGGCACTTGCATTGACTATGTAGTGTTGGGCAAGGGTGCTCTGGGGAAAGGACTCAATACAGAAATCAGGTGCCTTTGTTTGTAACTTTGTTCCACACAGACACTCCTCCTATTAGACTTTAGTTTTTCAGTCCAGCGGTGGAAGAATAAGACCCTGAAGGTATATTTGCTGTTTTTGGTGGGAGGATTCTTGCAGTTGTATGGGTGGTGGGGTGGTTATTGGCTTCTCTCTTGTTGTACTTGAAGACCTATTTCTTAATCCTTTTTCTTGGTGTGACTAGCCAGGAGGAGGCTGTTGAGTTCCTCTCCCTGTTCTCCATGCCCTTCTTGTATTGTCCCTTTTGTAGAAGCTTTCTCTCTTTTTTATTAGTGCTCCATATCCATGGTGAATCTGCCTCTGCGGGAAGTTGCAAGCAGCGATCATATCTTGCCTTTGAGTTGATTTCAGTGACCCTTGGGCCATGAGCACATTGGAGGACTGGAGACACCTGTGCTGTTTCCAGTCTCAGTGTATTGGGAACAAAGAAAACTGCATTTCTAGGGTGAAATGGGCAGTGTGCTTCTGGTCCTCAGTCTTAGTTAATATTCTTAGGCTGTGGTCTTTTTAAGGGAGAATATAACAATTAGTTTTTTAATTCATTGAATCTGAGCTATGTAAAACAATCTATAGCTACAGCCTATGGTGTGAAACACTTGGGGCACAAATCTACATTGTTTAGTCGTTTCTCAAGCTTTTAGTTAGCTAGTTCTTTGTAAAATGATATCTTGGCTTATGCTTTTGTGATATTTAGGAACAGACTATGGATGGCAGCAAATGAATGCAAAAGTTTTCGACAGTGAAAGAAGTAAAGGCAGTAACTATTCCTCAGCAGTTTGGTTGGTGGGATGTGCTAGTACTTTGGGAACAGATGAGTGGCAGTGGACTTACGCTCTTCTGTACTTGACCTGTGGTGTGCGCTGACCCAAAAGCACAGGAGACACCCGCAGGAGTTCCTCTGAGCCTCTCACTACTATCGTGGGGCACCGCTGTCTTTTGGGTTCGTGTTTGAACCTAAAGTATCTTTTAGTTTCAAATGCAAGTGTCCAAGGAACTGTCTTTAATTTTGCTTTTTTGCTTATAGTTTACTTCAGAATTAGGACGGGAGACAGCTAACCTGACCTCCATTTAATACTACAAATCTTTTCCTTCAGTAACATAGGGAAGGAAAATAAAATCATGAACTATTTTACATGCATATATTTGTATATATACACACATTTTTTTCTTACACCTGTTTTTGAAGTTTGCCTGTTGACTTTTAATACCTTATAAAAATTTTCTTTGGTAGATACTCATACAATTCAGATTTTTAATTTTACTTGTTGACTTTAATGAAAATTTCAATCTTATTTTAGAATAAAATGGTTAATCAAATGGAATTATAATTCATGTATTAGCTAACTTAAGGGAAATGTTGTAAGTTTTTTGTCTAAGCAGAGTAAAGGCAAACTAGTTTGGATAGGAAGGGAGAAAGAATTGATTCCATTTTATACCCTGCTTATTTCCAAAGCAAGATACGAACAAATGTGTTTTATGCTGTGGGGACTAGGTAATGCTCATCGAAAATGTGTGGTCTTAAAAACAGCTGTCTTGGGAATAGTGTTAGTCTGAAAAAGGTGAAGATATTTATACTGAGTTATGTAACAAATTACTCGGGACTTAAAAAGCTGGTAGAAAAAAATTGAAATCGTTTCACTAAGTATGATGTTCAATTGAGAAAACTGGACTTCAGAATAAATGTGATTACTGTCACTGTTGTCTTAAGTGAAATGATTTAACATTTATTTTTTGCCTTAAATTATAGAAGCATTTTATTATTTTACCTTAGGGAATTTTACTGTTTGGAGAAAGACTGTGTAAGTAAACTTTACACTGAGAGTGATTCTGTCTATATAGTAATGAAATTCTTGGTGCTTGTTTTGGTTCATTGTCAAACATTCAGGGAGAGCAAAAAAGGAGCCCCAAATACCTGCTGGGTTCACCCTTTAGTTACAGCAGTTGACACCGTTAGAGCAGGCTTATTGCATTTCTGGGTTTATTACATTCTGGCTTTGTCTCTTTCCCTCAATGTAAATGACTAATTTTCAATTTAAATTGGGTGTGGCTATCATAAAAAAGGAGTGACTCGTGTTTATTAATTGGGAGTTAATGCTTGCAGGATTGCTGCACTTCCAAAGTTTTCTAGAAATGCAAGCTGAGAAAATGAACAAATTCCTATGTCTTAATGGTTATGATGTTCTCTTTGAAAGCCTTCTGATGTAACACCAATTTAGAAATTACAAAATACAGTTTGAATGATGGGAGTTTTCCTTTGTATTTTAAAACATTTTCTTTTCAGTTGATTGTTCAAATACTGGCTTTCTGTAAAAACATTATCATGTTAAATTTAGACTGTAGTGCAATATCAATAAATTTTGCTGCTTGGGCAGTTTTACTACCTTAACTTGTTTTCTGCTGTTACTTGTTACTATAGGTTCCAAGTTGCTCATATTATGATTGCACTCTTTGGACCAATAACAAATGACAAGTATAGGATACAGGTATGCTTAGATGTAGGAAAAAATAGTAAAATGTAGAACGTCTCTGCAAAAATGAAAGAGCTGGTATGTATTTTCCACCTCAAACAATTACAGTTTGGTTGTTGCTTTAAAGGAAGATTTTACTGTGACTTAGATACATAATCCAGCAATTCTTGAATTTTTACTAGAATCGGGTTTTTAATGTTCTTAGATCTCAGGGAGAAAGAAATACATTCTTTTCTACTAGAGACCTGAATTATGTGATAGCACTTTTTATGTGATAGCACTTTTTATTTAAAATGAGTGATCAAGGTATTATACTTACTGTCAAAAGTACATTGCTTTGATAGTGAGAAGTGACATGTTGCAAAGCTATTTACCATACTTTTTTATAGTCACGTATGACTTTCTTGTATTTCCAATTCTTGATTATATTCCACTTCAGTAATTTTTTAAAAAGGAAAAATATTCTTTAATAACTTCCCATTCATACCAAACTTGAAAAGGCAGCCAAATAAAAATTGGTGATAAATGTGGTTTCTTGGACTGCTTTGACCTTATCTAGTCTGGCTTCTAGCCTCTGCTTTGCCTAGGACTGGTGATTTAATGTGAAACATCACAGGTTTGATATTTACATTAGATAAACAATATTACAGGAGGACAGCCTTACCCTTTAGTGAACACAGTTAAAGTACATCTTGGAATTAGAAATATTTATTCAGAATATAAGAATGTTTGTAAAATATTATAAATGTCTTTGTATAAATAAATGGAGATTTTTAAAAACAATTCTATATCAAATAACACAAAGTAGCTATTTTACAGCAGCTAAAACTAAAGGCATCTGGAAACACTTAAAGCACACAAGTGAAGAATCTAGAAAATTACAAGGTTATAGTACAGCGTGCTAAGTGGCAACTTTAAAAGGAGACTTTCAGTACAGACAGTGGAACAATACCGACAAACGCAAACTTAGTCACGTGTGCTTTAATGACTGACAGTACATTCAAGTGGTGTAAAAGGAGCACATTTGTCAAATAACAGGAAACTTAAATCTCATGCAGGGTAAATACGTTGACGGTGTCTAAAACATCAGAAATGAAGGGAACACGTTTCATTATCTGTGCACTGGGTTCAGTCAGAAGCAGGTTATTAGGGGTTCTAACTTGCTCGGCAGTCCTGACATGAGCACTATAAGTGAATACTAGGAGTTCTACAAACAGAACATTTCCACACGGATTTGATTTGCAAAAAGTGCAAAAGTGAATGTAGAGTAGGAACAAGTAAGCAGGTAATCAGTGAATGGGGGATTTTTGTATATAGCTTGGTTGCTCTGCTGAGCTAGTATTTCAGATGATTAGTGGATGAGTGACTTGTATCTGCCTTGACTCTGGAAAAATCGGGTACCACTGGTCAGGATATGATTATCCGATACTATTTGCTGTTACTAGAACAGAATGACTCCTTGTCACGGCCACACACAAAATCTCACTCAGATGTGAGCGATAAGAGAATGTGTCCAGTATAACTCTTATTGACCAAAAATGTACACTGTATGTGAAACTAGATTCCTTTACACAGGAATTAGCAAAATAGGAGTTCATGAATAGCTGCTATTCCAACTTGTACCCCTTTCCACATGTATGTTTTTTTAACAGCTCAGTGATGCTGTGGTAGGAGCCAGCATCACATTAATTGGTAATTCTGATTCCAGTTCTAAAAAGTTAGTGCTTGACAGCCTGTAGCATATTAGTGAATACAAATGTAGTCAGTCAGAAAGTGGGTGTGTGAAACAAGAGGACCTGCAGGAGGACACAGGTTCAAGGCTAACTTCAAGCTGGCCTTAACACACGAGGTTTCAGTGAACTAGAATAGGACTTGAATAAACTTCAGGGAGAACTGTGTGTGCAGCAAATGCATAATTTTTGTTTTGTAACTAGTTTTGTGTCTTTTACAAAGTAGGGCCCAGCCTCTAAGCACTAGGGAGTTTGGAAACCTCAGTGAAAAGTGGCGATTGTATTATTTCTTGTCAAATAGGACATTCTTTTGGGTAAATAGAAAATAATTGCTATATGATTTCAGTGTCACCTGTAGGAAAACAACAAAAATGTACATATGTCTCCTGCCCCGCAATGAAACGCCCTTGGCAATGCTGTGACTATGCCCTAATTAAACTCAATGTAAACATTCAAGCATCAGGTAACTCATTCCCCTTTTGGCCTCTAGAAACTAACTGTAGCTCTGTTTGCTGCATCTAGAAGTAGGTGCAGCTGTAAACTTAGTGAAAATGATGAAATTTTTCACTTTCGATAGTTTCATAGATGACACATACTTCCAGTTTTATGTATTTGCAAATAACTTAAAACTTTTTGGAACCTTATGACTTTCAGAAGTCATTGGTAAAAGTTTGAGGGGTTTTTTTTGGTATTCTTGATATCAGTTCACTTACAAATATGGTACTCTAAACTCTTGAGATGTTTAAGATAATGACAACTGCATGATAATTTTTATGGGTCATGGGAAAACGACTTAAGAACCCCTGTAGTTGCCCGTTTCCTTCTAAATTCACACTGCCACAGGCAGTCCCGCTCAGATCGGGTGACTGGGGAGCATTTTTCCATTTGAAATGGAGTCTGTATCAGGGGTACCCAGCCAGACAGGGCTGCAGAGCTGGAGGTGAGTGGCTGGTGAGCCAGTGAAGCTTCGCCGGCATTACCACCTGAGCTCAGCGCTCCTGCCCCCCACCCTTTCATGGAAAAATTGTCTTGCAGGAAACCATGTCCCTGGTGCAGAAAAGGTTGGGGACCGCTGATCTATATAGAGCTAGGGACTAGGAGACTGTCAGATACTGAAGTTTTTCTTAAGAGCAGTAAAATCCTTACTAGCCACATCCTAATGGTCTTTAAGAAAAAGCCTTAGAGGCTCTAACTTGGAGCCTTTCCGGAGAAGTAGAATAACAAGGCTCTAATTCAGAGTTCTCTGAGGTTCCTGTGAAGTATTGCTGCAGGCTCAGAGGGAAGATCAGTAAGAAGTACATGCATCTCAAAGGAGAATTAAGCAGTTATGTTTAACTGGCACTTCATTTTTTTCTGGACCTAACATTTCCAGTTTCAGGCAGCATGGATGTTAACTTCAGACACCCAACATGCCAGCAGATGGCAACAGTGAGACATCTAGTATACCTCTGGGGTCAGGGCATGATGATAAGTGTCAACTGTCCAGTGACATAGACATTTATCATAAGTAGGTTTTGGTGAAAGTCTCAAATAACATCTTACCACTCAGAAGTCTGTCAGTTTTGGTAGCTGCAGCACTTGGGGCTTGGCAGAACATCAGATGCCGTGGGTAGGTCCACACACTGATGGCACGCCAGTGACAGAAGTCTCTTCTGATGTTTGCCTCAATTCAGTGGTGGGAAATACACTGCAAGAGAACTGTGAGGTGGGCCCTTTCTTCCCATGCCCATTGCTCTAAGGGCCAAAGACTGAACTCAGAATAGAGAAGGTAACTGCCTGAAAGAGGTAAAAACCACTGAGGAAACTGGAAGAAAGCAATTAAATCTCATACAAAACAGAATCAAGAATATTGTTTTACCCCTGACAGAGATGTTGATGTAAAACCATCTTGTATTCAGAGAGGGAACAGTTCAGGTTACAAGAAAGGAAGATAACGCAGCCCCTGCAGGCATCCAGCAGTGCGGTTTCAGTGGGCTCCGCAGTCAGCAGAGCCCAGGGCCTGTTCACCTTCAGCAAGGATTTTATCTTAGGGGTTCTTTGAAAAATACAAGGAAAGGAAATCAACTATTTAATAATAGCTTTTTTATTCTGCACATTTATAAAAGTAACAGTTTTACTGGGGAAATAGTTTTTGCCCGATCACCACATATTTAAAAAGTATTATGTTGATGTAAAAACTCAAAATGAGGCTAGGCAGCTTCAGCACTACAGGGGCTCCTAATGGAAGAGCGGAGCCTCGGTCTGGAGGGGCTCCAGGACCCTACAAGGGTGGGCTCTCGGTTCTAACTAGGGGCAAGCATGGTAGGGCAGCAGGCAGGCCTTGATTCCTGTATCTGCTACACTTTTCATTTGCAAGAGAGAAAGCCATGACTGGGTTCCCACCTTGCATGCACGTCCCAGTTAGCTTGGAGGAGGACGTTTCCCTAGGCAAGCTGGGAAAACTGTGATTTTTTTTTCGCTTAAACCATTTTTGGACATACTTTTCAGCCAAAACATTTTCCTTGTGACAAAATGAAATTTTACCCAAAGAGTAAAAATTGATTTTAAGAAATCATAAACAAGAACCACTCTGTATGAAAGATTCGTAACAGACACAAGGACCAGCGGGCACCTTCTCAGTGATCAGAGCACCCGAGAGCTGGCTCCTGCAGACTGACACCAGGTGACTGAAGATCTGGCAGCCTCACTGCCTACCTGAGAAAGTTGACTGCTTTGGGGTTGAGACTCTGCCCTCCAAGGCGGTAGCTCGAGTGTCCTCCACCAGAGTGCAGAAGGCTGAGGAACGGGATTCATGCTCTCTGAAAGCAGACGTTTAGCTGTGGACATGGGGACGCTGACACAATGACCTGGCCATAAGCAAAACTTTGTGAACTGTGGCATTGCATTGGGGCATATTTCTCATAGGGCACTTGGGTGGATGCTCAGGTGCCACAGAGTAAATGGCAGGTGGTCCTTTAAGATGTCTCAGGGTAGGGCAACTATTGAAGAAAGACTGTGAAACAGAGTGGAAGAGGAATAATGAGTTTGAGATGGAAGCCCTTCCTGAAAGAATTCAGGTACTTTGGTCCTACCCAGTCCTGTCAGCATTTTGCTTGAAATTTAACCTGTTTAAGCACCATATGCTAACGATCACCAAGTCTGGGGGAGAAAAGGAGGCCTTGAGGACCATTTCCTCACCCCCTACCCTTCACAGCAGGAGTGAGGTCTTGAACTGGTGGTTCAGTAGCACTCTCAAATAGATGGGATCAGCCTGCAAAATAGTAACTACTCGGTGTCCTGCCTCTTGCCCTTAGAGAAACACAGGCATTTCCAGAGCTACATATATACTCCTGTGGGTGAACTCTGGTTCATGCAAACAGCAATTATCGAGTGCCCAGGGGTGGGGAAGTACTAAAAATGCTCCTTTGCCCTTGAAGAAATTCCAGATAAAATTTTAGCTCCAATACACACATCAGCCCAGCTCCTAGCCTTGGCTGTTGATAAGGCCCCATCAGGTGGGGCAGTCCCAAAATCAGAAGAGAGTACTCTCCTGGGCCCTGCCTCCACAGTAGGAGCTGAAGGCAGTCTCATTCCCCCACACACAGCTGTTCAGGCACAGCCCGGGGCTTGCTTGCCCTGTAACTTCCTATCTAGGACTGTGACACCTATATATCTGCTGTGTTGACAGCCTGTGTCTCAGAGTCGGTAGGTGGGATTTAAACACCAAAGCCGCCTTACAGTGAGCAAATCTAGATACGAAGACATATACACACCCCTGTGTGTGTCAGAGTTTTCCCTCCGAAGGACAGAGGAGAGATCGAGGACACCAGAGATAGGGTTACTATCTAACCAAACGGAGAAAAAGAGTGGAAAATCCTATCAAACAAGCGCCTGGGACACTGCTGATGTACCACCTCCAAAGCAGAAAAGGTGGGAGTGGGACAAAGCCAGCGCTGGAAGCAGAAGCCAGGCCTGCTGAGCTCGCGAACAGAGCAGGTATTTACATGCTGTCCGTGGGTCCGCGGGACAGTCTGCATGGCGTCACCAGGGATGTTCACCCCCAGGGCTAGTCCACAGCACTGCACCGTCCAGGCGCTGACCTACCTGCCAACCTTCCTTAATTCTCCCAACAGGTACTCTGTCCCCAGGGCCCTTCTCTCTTCTGCGACCCACTACAGTTGAGCTTCCACGGGCAGAACTTTGGGGCCCGAGTGCCGACTAAAGAGAAGTTTCATTGGTGTGTGGCCTCGAGTTCTCCTCCTCCAGCAGAGCTATTCTCTGCTTGAGCATCCTCACTTGGGTCTCGTGTCTCTCCACCATGGCCATCATCTGAGACTCCAGCTTTTTCAGTTTGTTTTGATGTTTCTTCTTTGCTTTCTCATAGGCGGCCACCAGGTTGCTGTGGGGGGACAGAAGGAAATGAGATGTAACCTTCCCCCGAGTCAGCACTGAGACACACTGGCCTGTCCAGTGGGCAGCCAGTTCCAGCAAGCACCATTCTGGAGAAGCAGAGATCACTCAGCCTCCTCAGTAGGAACCTGAAGTCAAATGGTTAGTGTTTCAGCTCATGGCCCTTCGTCTCTGAGCTTAACCATGACTAAGCTGACTGCTGCGGGCTTGTCACTGTGACATCAGGAGGGTTTAAACCAACCAGCCGAACTAGCCATATGCAAAACCATCAGAAAGGCAGCTGGATTCCAGAAATCTGTCGTTTAAATTCGAATACCGTGTCTGGTTCATGCAAACAGATGGTCAAGTGTAAGATACAGGGAGTTTCTCCTGCACTTTAGTCTGAGTGACCTCACCAAGGATGAGGGCAGAGGGGCTGTGGCCATTTCCCTTCATCCTTTGGACTAGTGGGACTCTGAGCACACAGGCTATCCGAAGCCAATGCCGGCCCAACACAGAATCTAGGCCTCTGAGCTGTCCCCCTGGGGAGGGGGCAGGGATAAGCCCAGGGCTAGGTAAGTCCTGACACCCTCTCTGGTCCCACACGGCAACCCCCGCCCCCACATCCCTTCCTTGTGCATTCAGGTTCTTCAAGTGTGGCCTGAAGGTCAACCCCTGAGGTGTCCGAAAGCCCCTTCAGGGGAGGCCTGCGAGGTCCTGTATTGTCTGCCTACAGTCTGTGAGGCTGGCTTTCTTATCTGTTTCAGAACAATAATATTTGCCAGTAGAAGCAGTTGTGGGAATCCAGCTGTCTTCTATTAAACCAGACATTGAATAAAACAAACAAAAACGCCAGACATTATAGAGATTTGCAAAATTGTAAAAACAGTGCCACATTTTTGTAAAATAAGTTATATTTTTTAAAATAAAGGTCATTTATATTACATGTAGTTATTTTTTATTAAACTAAGAAAAACTAAAAAAAATTTTAGTTTCTAAAATGATGTGTCAATAGATAAATAATTATAAGAACAAAGCTCTTTGAGGTCCTCGGTTTTTTATGTGTATAAAGGGGCCCTGAACCCACAAAGTACCACTGGCCTTACACATACAAGGTTTTTGTTTTTATTTTTACCTGTTGGCTCTCTTTAGGTCATTAACAAACTCTGCTGATTGCTGGTGTCGGATTTCACTGCTCTTGGTGAGTCGTTCCAAGGCACTCACCAGCTCTTGAACCCTGGCCTTTAACTTCTTTTCTCTGTATCAAGGAGAGACAGACAGCATGCCATGAGTGACTCGAGGCAGTGATGGAGGTGGCTGCTACCCGGCAAGTGTGCACCCTGCCAAGTCAAAGGCAGGCACAGAGAGGAGATGCTGGAGGGCACAGGAGGTTCCTTTCCCGAGGGGGAGCCAGGAGGCCTCATCTCTGCTCTCCTGAGGCCGCTCTGAGTCTGCTTCCTTCAATGCTCAGGGCCTTTAGAGATCTAAGGTATAAGTCACAAAGGAACAAGACAGGCAGGATGTCTTCCAGATAGAGAAACTGAGCTAACCTAGAAGTCCCTTTTGCAGGCGTGCCAGATGCTCCTTAGCCAGTGCAGCTCCACCACAGAACCCTGTCGCAGCCCCACACCCTTCTCCTCCAGGTGTCCCCAGCATCTCCTGAACCACTCAGGGATTCACGCACAAAGCCTCTGCTCTTGTCCAAGGGCAGTCTGCCTTGGACAGATCCCTGCTTACTGAAATCAACATGGTCCTACGTTGCAAAACAAACACAAAAAGGGAGAGGAAGTAGAACTGGCAGTATTCTCCTTTTAAAGGTCCTTGTTTCCCTTTAAAGTACTGAAATTGTATGGGCACTTTCATGTGACCCCTCAGCCCCCCCACCCCACGCTCCACATTCTGTGGGCTCTTGACTGCTACAGCAGTGACCCAGGTTAACTGACGAGGGGTCCGTTATGGGAGGTTTCTAGTGTCCATTCAGCTGATTGCCTCCCTCTGATTCCCACAAGAACACAAGACCCCGGGCAGGGAGACATTAATGACCACCCTGCCTCCCTTGTGCGCAGCGGCACTGCGTGGTATCACAGGTCACAGCGCGTTCTTCCCTGATCTGGTTTGTGCATTTGAGCTCAGCAGACTCCCCCACAGGCATGTAGGTTCCAGGGTCACACGGATCTTGGTTGGTTTTGTCCCGATGTATCCTCCATGCTGAGCACCATGCCTGGGTGACAGCTGCTCAGTGACGGTGGTTAACACAGCTTTGGAATAACTCACTGAGAGTATTTGTTCCTTGGAGCATACTAAGAAACCAGAATTTATGGAAGAAATTCCTCGTATGAGGAGTATAAACTAGCATGATTGTGTTGGAAGGCAATTTGGCAGTATCTGGCAAAACACACGCCCCTTGACTAAGCCACTTGATTTCTAGGAATTTTTCTTTAGAAATAGTGTAGGTGCCGAAAGATAGATGAGATCACAGTCGCATTCACGGTAGCTTTGGGTATAACAGCTCGGAGTGGGAGATGACCAGGGTAAGGTATATCTCTACCACTCTGCAACTTAACAAATGCAGATCGAAATGCAGTTGGCATGGTGTCCGATAAATGGTCAAGTGGAAAGGGTGAGTTCTGTTCGATGCCATTTTTGGAAAAACAACAAAAAATCTAGTTGTCTAACAATAGATCAGAAGGCTAAACACCACTCAGCAAAGGTTAACTCACAGAAGAGGGATGACAGGTGGCTTTCGTTTTCTATTAGGTTGGCCAAAAACTTCCTTTAGTTTTTTTCCCTACGTTTGGCTCTGGTGGCACTTAGTTGTCTTTAATGTAATTCAAAATGATTTTGTTAGATTGTATTGTGATAGCTGTCATATCAGTGTGCATTAAAAAAGTATCAAAATTGGAGAATTTTTGTGCAGCCATTTTAATATTGAAGATGAGAGAAAATATGCAACATTTTTGACACATGCTTTTTTTATTTCAAGAAAGGTAAAAATGCAACTGAAAAGCAAAAAATGGTTTATGCAGTATGTGAGGAAGGTGCTGTGACTGACTGACCATGTCAAAAGTGATTTGCAAAGTTTCTTGGTACTATTGACATGTCGGCCAAATAATTGTCTGCTGTGGGGCTGCCTTATGCACTGGAAGATGTTTAGCAGCACCCCTGGCCTCCACCCACTAGAAGCCAATCGCGGGAGACAGCCGACATACTCCAAATATCCAAATCAATAACGTTTTTATAAATAAAAACAATTGTGTGAAAATTTTAAACTAAGCCTGCTTTTGTAAACTGAGGTGTATGCTACCGACAGGAGGGGCTGGGAGGGTGACCTGGGTGAGGACTCTGCCCGAGGTTCGGAGGCTGGTTCTCCCTTCCTGGCTTTTCAGATATCTACATCTTCATGTTTCTGCCTCCAGCTACTGTTAGCGCAAGTCAAGGTTTCCAAACAGTAACAAAGGAGCTGCGACACAAAAATCCTGACCTGCTTTTGTGAGTGACGCTGAAGGGGGAAAACCTTTTCAAGTGAAGCCTGACAACTAGCGCAAGTTGCATCGCTGCTCATTCCTCTGGGAACGCGCCCTCCAGCAGAGCGCACTCCGCTGGCTGGGGATGGGGCTTTCTGCTGGGCCCCAGCAGCCACCCGAAATTTGGCTGCATTCCCTACTGGAGCCTGAGAGTGTCACCACTTCCTGCCAGGAGTGAGAACAGTTTCTTGCGTGCCCGCTCCGTCCCGCCACCTTGTCAACTGGGGCAGGTTAGGAGACTGGGAAAGATTCATCCTTTCCCTCTGGCTAAGAAAAAAACAGTTATTTTTCCTATATTTTGTTACTGTTTTGAGTCTTCATTCTAAAGTTGATTAATAGTGCAAAGAGAAAAAATACTGTGACAAGAATTAAAAATGTCACCATAAACTCAATAAATTCACAACAACAATAAAACTGCTCAGTGCAGTACCATTATCCTCCACCCCAATTACATCCATACCCCTCTGTGCCACCCTGCAGACAACGGAGAATATGGAACTCCCAGAGCCCTGCCCCCCAAACCAAGGGCTTCCCGAGCCCCCAGGACCCCAAGAGACCGGAGCACACTGCCCAGGCCTGGCCAGCTCTCTGGGAGGACCGAGCCCAGGAAAGCACGTGGGGCCTCGCAGACCTGCAGGCCGATCTCTGCTCCAACCCCACATCCTCGGAGCACCGGGACTTGGGCCTGAACCATATTCTACAGCCCACCATTTCTTCACTTCTCTCCATCCCCATTAAGTTTTCTAAATAATATGCTAAAAACCCAAATCCTTATCTCCAGACCTTATCTTGGGTCTCTGGGCTTACTTGACATCTCTACTTAGGCATCTTCAACTTGACATGTCTGAGGCTAGCCTTCTGAGATGGTGCCCCAAATCCATTCCTCCTCCCTTGTCAGCAAAGGGAACTGGCAATGCCATTGGCCCCCATCACCCCGCCCTTCCCCTCAACCTCCACAGCGGTTCAAGAGCAAAGCGCCACTTCTGCCAGCACCTGGAGGGCGGTCACTCCCCACCCCATGGTGTCGACCGACCGCACCTCTGCCTCCTCTAGTTAGGTTTTCACAGACAGAGCCTCCAGAAGTTTTTAATATCAAGTCGGATCATGTTACCACCCTTCAGCGCCTTCCACTTGCAGCTGGAATAAAGCCAGTGGTCCTACCTGGGCCTCTAAGGCCCTGCTCGACCTGCGCCCTGCCTACCCAGGTTTCGGCATTGCCCCCTCACCCTCCAGCATGCTGGAATCCCATCAGCACACGCTAGGTTTTTCCCTCTGCTTGGGGTGTACTCCCAACCAGCCACTTTTCCTCCTCATCTCACCTGAAAGGTCACCTCTGAGAAGCCCACCCATCTGAACAAATGGCTGGGAGTGGTAACATCATAGCACCTTGTCATTTCCTCCAAATTATTCATTGCAATCTATATGTAATTTTGGGGGGGAGGGTCTCCACAGTGACTATCATATGACCCTACTTATTTCCTTCATTGTAAACATCAGTCTATCACTGATATTTTTTCAGAAAACCCAGGTAGTGTGAAATGGCTATGCCTTAAGTCCTTTTTGAGGATAAAGTTATTTAATTGTTATAAATACTGTCCAGCAGAGCCTACATGAGCGGGCTCCAGTTACCCTCATCTGCAGGCAAAGCTTCGGCAGCAAGTGGGGTCCAGCAGAGAAGGTAGAAGCCCCCCAGTTTCTCACTGACTTGCTCTGTGACCCTGGAAAACCACTCGGCCTTGCTGGGCCTTTCCCACCCCCTCACGTGGAGACAGACTACCGCCTGTCCCCAAGAATGTGACAGAGGTGACTGGCCTGCCCCTCCCAGCTGTGCTGAGGTCCCCAGGGAAGGCTGAATCTCACACATCCAAGTACAAGGAAGAATCATTTCTGAAAATTCTCTAACTGCGCAGTCCCACTTCACTTCTTTGCTATAAAGTCATCCAGTTTAATTTTACCAGGACCCAGAGCAGGAGAGACCTGCGATGAAGGTTTTGCAGCACGCAGCCTGTGGGGACAAGAGCCGACAAAGCCCCCCCACCCCCGTTAGAAGAGCTTTGTGTGCAAGACTGGAAACTGGGTCTTCCAGATATGTGGTTTGATGGCAACACGGAAGCCAGTAAACCACAGTGAATGTTCATGGAGGTGGAGGGACTGAAATCGGTGCAGATGGGAGGTAGGTGGCAAATGTGCGTCTGCACGCAGTCCGGGCTGCATTCCAAATGGGGGCTGGGAGAAGACAGTGAGAGGGCAGGGTCGGGAGCAAGGGCTGCCCGAACTGACGCCAGCGAGGCTGGGAGGCCGGGCTGGGACAGGCCAGGAACCTTAGAACCTGTGACTGGAAGGCCACAGGTACCTTCCTTGGGGCTGGCTGGTTCTCCGCAAGAAAAGACCTCAGTTTAGCCTTGTGCCCTCCTTGCTCTCTCTCTGTACCTGCTGCTGTCTTGAGTCTGGATGCCTGGGCCCACACATTCCTTTTCTAAGGAAATATTTCTGAAAATGCGGGGCGGCTTCCCTCAGTTGATTTCAACTAGCCCGGTGGTGATTTAATATCTCCAAAGGTGTTAGTTTCCACTTGGTTTTTAAAAATGAAAACATTCCCAGTCCTCAGGTGTTTATATTACATACCCTCATGAAATGATTCTTCCAGGGGTTAAGCTACAGTTACAGTGTAATTATGTTATTGCCCTTTTTCCTGTAGCCCTGTGGGTTCTTTCTGGGATCCATATATCTGGCTCTTGATTAGAAATCCATGCTAACCGACTCAAGGCTGGTTATTGGAAATCCACTGTGATGGACAGAGCAAATGAAATCTCTTTGTGCTGAGTCAGCAGAACCTGCGCCCTCCTTCCCTGTGCCAGCAAAGGCCTCTGAGGTCTGGGGAATCGGAAAAACGCCGGGGCTTAGGGTACAGACACACCACCCCAATGGCTCCCAGTGGGAGGCGGGCATGGGCCTGCGCCCCCTGCTCCTGGCGCTGTTGCGTCATTGGGATTCACGGACGGCATCTTCCGGAGATGCGTCTCTCTTCCCACCTCAAGCCAAGCAATTATAATTTAACCATATGACCAGAGGCACAGACGGTGTAAAAGCAGAGCTGTTACGAGTTGGAAGCAAAGAGCAAAAGTGACAGGAAGTGAGGACGGCAATGAAGTTCCTGCGAGGCAGCCTTCCATCCACTGTCAGCCTGGAGGCTGCACCCAGACAAGCAGCTGGCTGGATATGGAGGGCGGACTGGGCATGCGCTGTAGCCTTCCCCGCGTACCCCGAACCCCAGAAATGTTGGGGAATGTGTTTTTTATCCTCATCTGAGGATATGCATTTATTGATTTTAGACACAGAGGAAGGGGGTGCCCAGAGAGAGGGAGATGGAAACATTGATGTGAGAGAGAAACAGACTGGTCGCCTGCCATTCACACCCCGACTGGGGATGGAACCCACAACCTTTTGGTGTGTGGGACGGCACTCCAACCAACTGAACCACCTGTCCAGAGTGGGCAATGTCTTTTTCAAAAATCCCTGAATGTGTTAGAAAGCAAGGAGTGTTCCCTGTATACCAGAAATGATGAGCACTCATAGAAAAGGCCAAGATTTTTCTTCTTCCCGAGAAAGGAAACCACAACTCAGAAAGCAAACAGAAGAGTGGAGCTATGAGAAGAAAGGGTCTCAGAGGGGCTCGGGGAGAGCTGCTGGCCCCAGGACAGCAGGGGACCAGATGCTTGGGCCAGGTGTGCAGCCCACGGAGCGGGTGTGGGCCAGGAGGAAGAGGAAGCCCAGGAGGGGAGCATGTGAGCCACGCCAACGAAGAGTCACAACAGTCGATTCTGAAACGGGTTTGATGTGTGGACACCGAGGCAGCACGGCAGACAAAGTAACATGTTAGAATCAGTATAATAAATATCCTCAGAGAGAGTAAGAGCATATCATACCACTAAAGATATGACAGATTTAATTACCAAAATAAGAAACAGCTATAAGGCAAACACCACAATGGATACAACTAAAGAAAAAATTGGTGCCCTGGCCGGGTGGTCCAGCTGGTTGGAGCGTCAGCCCTACACCGAAAGGCTGCAGGTTCGCTCTCAGGTCAGGGCACACGCCCAGGCTGCAGGTTTGATCCCAGGAGGCGGCGGTATGGGAGGCAACTGATCAATGTTTCTCTTTTATATCGATGTTTCTGTCTCTCTCTCTCCCTTCCCTCTCTAAAAAAAATAATAATCAATGAACATATTCTCAGGTGGGGATTAAAAACATAAATAAATTAGTGAGCTGGACAACTGAGCTGATGAACCTCTCAGAACTGCACTTTCCTACAGGGCAGCCCCGGCCGCCCGCGCTCCTGAGCTCCCGAAACGCTGGCTGTTGGAATTGCAGTGCGTCGTCAGCGTAAAACGTGTCCCGGATTTTACAAACTTGGTGTGACTACTACTAATCTCATCAATATATCTTTTAAAATATTGATTAGATGTTGAAATAATATTTTGGATACACTGGGTATATAAAACACCTTATCAACGTGGATTTCATCTGCTTCTTTTGACTTTTTAATCTGACTACTAGAAGTCCAGAATTACACACGTGGCTTGCATTTCATTTCTACTAGACGGCGCTTCTCTAGACAGAGGGCAAGAGTGTGGCAGGCGAGGATGCGGAAGGCAGATCCAGATGGGCCAGCAGCTGTTTCTCCTTGGAGCACAGGAAGGAGGGAGGGGAAGAAACACAAACAGTAGAGGAGAATGCCCAGAACTGAATGCACACACGAGGCTTCTGGCTGGGAAGAGCTGGCGATGCTGACGGAAGCGTTCCCACTGACGCCAGAGACAAGGTCAAGATGCCTGGTTTAACATTGTCCCGAAGGATCCGGCCAGCGCAACACAACAAAAAAGCAAAGAAAGGGCCATTTTCTGTTTGCCGATGAAATGACCACCTCTGCACTCTCCCATCGCTCCCCTTCTGAAAGGTCTGGTGCCCACAGGGCCTCTCCATGTCTGGCCAGCAAGGACTGGACAAGAGTAGGACCCATCATTAGAGAGATGGGAGATTTCCTCACCCGAGTACAAAACTCAACATGTGCGACAGTGGATACGGAAGCCCCTCCCTGGGCAGACCTGAGTGACCGAGGAGCATGGCACGAGCAGCCAAGAGAACTGAGAATAAAGCCACTACTCCCAGAACAGATCACGTACTGGGGTCCCGGGCAGGGTGCTTACCGCCGGATGGCGTTGGCGAACTCTGCAGCCAGCTCACTGTCGCTGTGCGTGGTCCTCAGTTCAGCCAGGGACAGAGCCGGGGAGGCAGCGTCAGCACAGTCCTGGGAATGGCAGACACATGTGGGTGAGACCTGGAGCCAAGGGGGCTGACAGCTGCAACGCTTCCCCGGGTCCGGGCCCTTGGGAGGCTGGCCCACGGGCGATGGCCGCGCGCCCCGAGCTCCGAGCACTCCCTGTGTGCCAGGCACTGACTGGCCTGAGCTGTCACACACGCCCTCCCATCTAATCATCATGACGATACTCCAAGGCAGCTGCTACCATGATCCCCGTTTGGCCAAGGAGAAAACAAAGGCACAGAAGTGACTTTGCCCCAGGTCATCCGCCAGGATGTGGTGGAACGAGGATCAAACCTGGTTGGCTGGCTGTGGACCAGGGTTCTCCACCTTGAGTCATCCTCTCATAAGTCGTAAGAGACAAGTGGGAGACAGAGGGTCTTCAACCCCAGCCCCACTCCTCCTCGGGAGAAAACCAGTCTTGTCTACATTTAGGTACAGTGTAACCTCTAGAAAACTCAGGGAGGAGGAGGACGACAGAAATGCAACCTCCACCCACCCCCGCCCCCCATGCTATAACATTAGTCAGGAACGCTGACATCATCAGACCGAACCCTGCTTTACAGCAGAGGGACGCGGGAGCCGGACTCCTGCGCACACCCAAGATCACCCATCCGAGCGTTCTAACCAAGGGCAGCCTCCATGCTGCCTAGGAAAGCGGCCGGGGGAGGCTCATCTGATGATTTTTGCTCCAAAGACATTCACTGAGCACCTACTACACCCAGGCCTGAGACGAAAAAGCTGGTGATCTGTTGCAGTTGATACATTTGTTTACTGAATATAAACAAAGGTAGCAACGAGATGAGAGCTCTGCAGAAGTCTGCATTTAGTGCTACCAGTCGGGACCACAGGAGGGCTCTGAGTGTCCCGCAGCCCGATGAGCAGAGATGCCCCCACACCGGGCGTCCCCGCAGCCGCACCGCCGTCATCTGAACGCCCTCTCCTCTGCGTGCCCTCCGCGGCTCTCCCGCCCTCCTTTCTGCCTCCTGGCCCGGTGGCCCAGCCCGGCCCTGCGCTCCAGTGCGTGGACACTGAGATCCCAACAGCCTCGCTTTCCGGGCGCCCACTCCCCCGTGCCGGCAGGCCGTTTCCTAAGACTCCTTAGAGACAGGGACAGCCTTGTCCCACCCGTGCCTCTCGCCAAACACAGCTGGCTATATCTGGTGCCGAGATAAGTGCAAAAAAGCTAATGCAACTTGGAGATTTGGGTTCCAGCTTGTGGGCTGGAGGGAAGTTTTAAAAGAAGCAGGACCCAAACCCTCCAGAGTAAGGTGGGTGCTCTAGACCCAGACCTGGCCTGCCACCTGTTTTTATAAGGCCCACAAGCTAAGAATTGGTTTTCTGTTTATAAAGTCATGAAAAAGTATATAAAGACTATTTTGTGATGTGTAGACATTATACGAAATTCAAGTTTCAATGTCCGTACGTGAAGCGCATTAGCACGCTGCCCGCCCTTCCACACCTGCACCCTCTCTGCTTTCCCGCACAGTTCTTTCTGCAGCGGCCAAGCGAAGCTGCAGCAGAGTCTGGATGCCTCGAAAGCCCCAAAATACTGACTTTGTGACGCTTTACAGTTTTCCAACCCTGGCTGTGGACAGTTTGCTTCATCTACCAACAAATCAGAAAAATGAATAGCTCAGAAGGGAGATGTTATTGAAATAGTAAATGGTTCCAATATTTGAAAGACAAGAGAATCAGCTTACTCTAATTTCATTACCTGAACAACCCAAGGTACTTTTAAAAAGCTGTTTACTCTAATGCTACAAAGAAAAATCACCTGGCCTTTTCCATCAAAGTGACTTCTGCACTTTGAAGCCGTTCCACGAAACACAGCACTTCTCCAGTCAAAACCAACACCAAGAACCAGGGGGATGCTCAGCTCAGGGGCCGTCTGGCAAGAACCCCCGGAGTCTGCTCCCGCCAGGCCCTGAGCGCGCACCCACACACCACACGCACGGGCGCTCGTCTCCCAGGCTCTGCCCCCCCCCCGCCCCCGTGACCGCTAACACACTCACAGACGCAGCACAGACTTTTAAGAGGCAGGCATGGGCAGAACGCCGCCGCCCTGAGCCCTGGCACCACCGTAGGAAACGGCACGGAGCAGGCCCCGCACCCGCGGGGCAGATGGCTTCCTGGTGCACCGCAGGCACAGTGACCTGTCCACAGTGCAGAACGTGCCGCATCACCCCCGGGGCAGCCCTTCCGCGGTTCCTCACTGTCCCCGGGGCAGCACAGCCGGCTGACCTCTCCAATCAGCGCGTCAACTCCTCTTCCCTCTGGGGTGTTCCATCGGCCTAGAGTGGCCCCCCGCTTCCGCCGCCCCCCATTCACCTGGCCAGCTCCCACTCTCCACTGGGTCTCAGCTCCAGAAACCTAGCCTGTGTTTCCCAGCCTGGGTTCTGAGTGTGGCCTGTGGCCTCCCATCACACTTGGAATCGGTCCTCGCACTCATTCAGGACATTGTGTCACTGTGTCACGACCCTCTGTTTGCTCATCAGTGTCCCCCACAGGAGTGCAGACCTGGAATTGCCCCCAGTGCTCCAACAGGACCACATCCCATTTATCGAATGAACGGGTAACTGACTGAGAAGCAGCCGGAATCTTGGGAGTGCTGGCCCTGCTGGGGGCCCCTGTACGGTGCCCTGGGCTCCTCGGCAGGCAGGTGCGAGGTGGGCCAGGTGCAGCTGCGGCCCTTTGGAGAGCATGCTTCCAAGGGCTTGGCTATTCAGGAGGTGACAGTTCACTGCCACATGGCATCAGCAAGTGGCTTCTTTCCCACGTGCACGACTCTCCCGGAGATATCCGGCATTTGGGCTGCGAGAGGCTGCTCATTAGACCAGCAGGTCAGCACGTGCCCACAAGTCTTGGGCCTGAAACAAACTGGCATCCGGAGAAGCTACCATTTATCAGGAACAGAAAACCCAATGCACAGAATTTCAGTGTCCTGGGACAAGGACTAAAATTCCTTGGACTATCATTCTTTTAGGTCCAAAGCTTTTCTCCTCTAACACAGTATTTGAAATAATTCTGAAATGCAATGTGATGGAATGAGCTTCGATTCTAGAAAAAAAGACTTGGGGGCTAATGGGAGTGTGCGTTTGCAAGATGACATCATCTGAGAGCCCACTCTCCGAGGTATCTGCTGTGAAATCCAGGGCCTGCCTTCCTCCTCTTCCTCCGCCTCCACCTCAGGTGGCTTCCTGCCTCACCTCACTGACAGCATTTGCCGAAAGAAGTCGGGGCAACAGAACAAGGGGAGGAGGGCCTGTTAGCCAAACGGGTTAAACCCCGGTTCTGCTACTGAGTAGCTCTGAGACTTTTCACTTCTTCTGAATCTCAATTTCCTAATGCAGATGGAGTGATGATGCCTTCCTCGGGGTTCTGTGTGATGAGCACAGAAGTGGTCCACACATGATGGCCACTGTGTGGATGGGGACAGACACAGCAGGTGGCACTGGCATTGGACTGTGGGACCACAGCACAGACGCTCGCTCGGGAGGATGAAGGTCTGTGGAAATGATCTCCCTGTGACATGGAGCGCCAGTTTGCAAATGCAGGTTTGGGTTCTTTACACTCAGATGCCACCTTCCTTGAGGTAACTAGCGTGGCCTGCAGCTCCTATGCAAATAAGGGAGGGGAGGCACAGGGCAGTGAGTGGCGGGGACTGGGCAGGGAGTGAGGCCCGAGCCCCTTTGGCCTTACCTTGCCGGACTTGTCTTTGCCGCCGCTGCTGGTGGAGCTGAGGGACCGCATGCGCTGCTCCTTGTGCTCCTCCACCTCGGACTTCAGGTGCTCGATGTGCACCAGGTAGGCCTGCTCCTGGGCCTCCCGGGTGCTCAGCTTCAGCTCCAGGGCCTTCTTCTCTTTCTCCAGTAGGTAGAGCTGGGCCTTCAGCTCAGCCATCTCCTCCTATGGAGACAGAGCATATGAGGCTCAGCATGTAAGAGCCTGGCCAGGCGTGGGAAGGCAGGCGAGTGGAAGAGGTCTGGGCTGCAACCAGGGACCTGCGGCAGGGTTATCCCGTTGCAGCTGCGGATGAGACGATGGGAGGAGGAGTGACAGCTGTCTCCACCCGAGGGAAGGACTGACGTGGAGACCAAGCCCTGCGCTGTGTCACTCTATGGACCAGAACTGAGGTTCATGTGTAGGAGACACAGGTAAGCAGATTTCGGTTTACGATAAGGAGAAACTTTCTAACAACTGGAATCCCCCAGTCCACAAAGGGCACAAGTGCGTTGTTGGAAACCAATTTTCCAGTGTGCTGAGGCTAAGTATCATCTGTCGAAGAGGTTGCAAAGGACGGTCACCCCCGCAAGGTTGGTCGGATTAGGTCCCTTCCAATCCCACTTCCTTTCCCATCTTCCACGGCACCAATGCACATGTCTAGTGGCCCCTGGTGGCGGCCTCAGTGCTCGGTACCCAAGTCAGACAGGAAGGGGGCACCCACAGCAACAATATCACGCCCCAGCTCTTGTCTCCTTTCGGGGCCCCAGTGAAATCAATAGAAGCAGAGTCCTTTACAGGTGACTGACTGATTGGCAACTTCTCAAAGAGTGTCTCGGAGAATTCAGAGTAGAGGTTTTTGTGGAGACCAGTAGTGACCCCGAAATCAGACAGTGCCCCGCTGGGACCAGGGGCCTGGTAACGTGACCACTGGTATGTTCATACAAAGTGAGTCATTCAGCCTGCCCCACCTCAGGCAAGTACTATGAGTATCTCCATTCATGGATGGGAGAATGAGGCGTGCAGGGAGAAGTTCATCTGCTCACAATTATAGGGTGAGCTGGGTGAGCCAGAGTTTGAACCCAGGCCACCTGGCTCAGAGCCCAGGCTCTCAGCCACTAAGCTACATGCCCCGCCAACCCTTTTTAACGTGAGCCCATACGTGACGCTCATCCCTCTGCCTCTAGTGGAGAGGGAGCCCCCATACCTGGGTCAGTTTCCCCAGCCATCTCGATGATCTCACTTAAGACGCATCTTCATGATGCTGAGTCGCTGCCCTGAGAGGGGTTCGCTATGGCCACTGATTCTAGTCACCCCCAAGTCACCCTTATCTGAGGTAATAAGCCCCAGGCCCAGTGTGCTACCCTGGGCAAACCAGCCCCGGCGGTGGGTGTTCTCGCCCTTGGTGTGGGGGTAGCACCCAGAGGGCACCCATTACAGCTGGGAACACTTAGAGCTGGGGGCATTAGACATGGACAAGGCAACTCACTCAGTGACTACCCAAAAGATGCCAAACCTTCTAAAGACGAGACATAAAACTGGAACAAAAGGTTTCCAGACACGGAACCCTTCTAATCTTCTGCAAAGGCAGCGGGACTCTGAAGGCTCTGGAAGCACCGCAGTCCGAGCTAACATGGGCCGTGCTGTCCAGGACGGACACACACAGGCCGCTGAAATCGGACAAATGGGCGCCAGAACACGGAGAGGGAAGTGTGCCCGAGGGGAAGGTGAGGCGGCCGCTGTGCTGGCCAGCAGAGGCCCAGACCCACGGGAAGGCCCCAGGGCCTGGGCTTTGGGCACCTGCGCGGGGCAGGGCGGCGGGACGGATCAGAGACCTACTCGGGCCGGGACTCTCGGTGTCGCGTAGAGTAAGAGGCAAGGAGGTTTCCTCTCTGGAGACGTGGCAACGAAGCCGTCATCGCCCTGGCTCTGGGTGGGAAGGGAAACAAAAGCCCCTTGAATGAGAACCTCAAACCTGTGTCATGTAGAGATGTGGGACAGGAGTCCTAAGCCAAAAATGTAACAAAAACTAATCCCAAACCTCTCAAACCCACAGGTGCCCACAAATCTAAGCAGAGCCACCAGGGAGGGACATCCGCTGGCCAGGCCCCATGGGGCCTGGGGAGACACCCATGTCCCTAAGATGAGCTGCCACCATCATTCTCCCCCGACACAGAGAGAAAATAGAAGTGAATCGTTGACGCAGAACCGGCATTTACATGAACCAGAGATAACAAGTGAAAAACTAGAAAACAAATGTGTAAAACACAGACCTAACGGAAGAGTTGTAATGAAAGGAGAGGATGTTTACAAAAGAAGAGTGGACTGGAAAAGGAGCCAGGTCAACATAAGGAATGAGAAGGTGGTCCCTGAAGATCAGACACAGCAGTAAAAAAACAAAACCAACAACAAAAAACCAAACCAACAACAACAAAACCCAGAAAACATGTTTCTCAGCAGCCACAGTCTAGAACACACAGTCTAGAACACAATGGTGAAACCCAACATAACCTTCTGCTTACGTGTGTGCGGTCGGGGAGTGCGAGCCCTCGGACGCACAGCCGGGGGCGCACAGGGGCGGTCGGGGGCTGTGGTGCTGACCCTGCGAAACCCTCCAAAGAAGGGGACCAGGGAGCCGAGCCAGAGCGCTAGCTAGCCATGGCTGCCCGGGCCACGATGTAACGAGTTATTTCCCTCCAAGCTTTTACTAATTTCTACTCTTTCAGAAAATTTCTATGATGTGTACACATTTTATTTTCAAGTAGAAGAGAGACTACTCTTTTGTGCTTTTATGCCACCAAAAAATGTGTTTCCCGGCTAGAATAACACTGAATCTATCGCACGACAGATTGGCTTGTGCGTAAAAAGGAGCCCTTAGTCTTCGGCCAAAGGAAACAATTTGGAATAAACAGGGGAAGGGCAGCCTCGCAGCTCATGCCACATGGTGCGAGGCCCAGAAGGAGGGCTCCTGGTTGGGCCAAAGGGCCCTGTGGTTATGGAGCCAAGGTCCCGCTCACGGGTGATGGGAGCAGAAGTCAGCCTGCACTGCGTGAGGCTCCCCAGAGGGGGCGGAGGTCAGGTCTGAGCTGAGCGGAGGGAACCGGGAACCGAGACGCACCAGCTCGGAGACGCTGGGCTGAGTCTTCCCAGACTTCACTGAGACTCACGCTTCAGCATCACCAAGGGCAGCCACGTGCCTGCTGAGTGAGTCACCCTGAGTGTGTCAGGGATGACCGCTGCTGGCAGGTCCCCTCCCTCTGTGAAGGTGGGGAACCCGAGGTGGCCCTGCTCTTCCGTCTGAGGACGTTGCTGGTCCCAATGGGAGAGACCGGCTGGAAACTGTTAATGCAGCACGGCTGAGACCTGACCCGGCCTGATGAACCCCTCAGGTTTTTAAACTGAAGGTGACAGAGCTGCGGCCTGAGAACCCCTCCCTCAGGGACTCCTGAGAGCCAGGGACCCTTCAAAACCCAAGGTGGAGAAAACAAGGCCTTGGCAAGAGGGTGGAGCCTGGAAAGCAGGTCTGGGAGCCCGGCTCCCGGCCCGACTCCCACATCAGCGGGCCTGGCGGAGAGTCCTGCGGAGGCTCGGGCCTGTAAGTGCCCACCTCTGCCACGGGTCTGCTGAGAGGGGGCGAGGGGGCCGCAGCGGCCCAGAGCCATGCTCCGGGTGGGCGGTTACCGTGCTTCCACTCCACCTGCGTGTATAGGTGCGACTCTGCCGTGGACTCCCCGGAGTCTCTACGCCCCACGAGCTAGGTGCACAGGCCTGTGCAGACCGTCTCATGTCAGACGCCAGCCGCAAGTCTTGGGGGGAGAGGGGGCCCAGGCCACTCGCACTTCTCACCATCTGCCTGTGAATCCTGGGGTCCCCCGCCGGGGGTCCCCCCCCACCCCCCGCGCAGGATTCACAACTCACTAGCACCACTCGCTGGACTCGGAGTCGCACTTGTACTTTAAAGGGTGCACGCAGGGCGGGACTGGCGCGCAGGTGTCTGTGCTCCTCCCCCAGGCAGTGCGAGTGCCCGCACTGGTGCACCCACGTGCTCGCCAAGCAGAAGCATCTCTGGGCTTTGATGTACAGGCTTTTTATTGGGGTGCCATGACACGATTAAGTCACTGGTGACACGATGGAATTCAGTCTGTAGCCATCTTCCTGTCCCCAGAGATCAAGGGCATGAAAGTGTCAACCCTCTAATGACTCCCTTGGTCCTGATGGAGACCAGCCCCCAGCCAGAAGCTATCTGGGGGCTGCGAGGTTACCTCATTAGCACAACTGAGACCCTCCTGCCACTCAGGACATTTTAAGGGTTTTTGAAGTTCTGCACCAGGAATTGCGAACAAATACCAGATACACTCTTTCCCACGTCCGAGCAGTCTTCGGAGTAAGCATGCAGCAGGTGAAGGCCTAGTGCCCGGCACCCGTGCCGGAAATGAGCCCAGTGTGTCCTGCTGGAGGTGGCGGTCTACCCACTTCCCAGTGGGAGGTGCCAGCCTCGGCGCTCTAGAGACGCCAGCAGAGACTCAGCCCAGGTTTACCAGGAAACTGCTGAGTGGCACTGGCACACCTCACGGTTGTGGGGCGTGGGTCACTGTGATCAGGACAGGGTCCCCGCAGCACTGAAGGCACGGGGTTAGGAAACCAGGCTCTCCCCCAGATTTGCACCTGGCCTTGTCCTGCTCTTCCTGGCCTCATGCTAACTTCAAAATCAGCCCAGGAAGCACTTGTAAGCTTCTGGAAACTAGGGTCCTTTTCAACGGGCAGAGGCTGCTGCAGCCTGCAGAGGTCGGAGCTGGCTTCTCCTGGAGGACAAGACATCCCAAGCACCTCCGGCGTTCCCCAAAGTTCAACTCACGCCTCCAGGAGCACGTCCAGCCCGAGTGACCCCAACACATGGGAACTGTCCTGGTCTACAAGTGAGGCTCTGGCCTTCCTCCGGGGACAGCCAGCAGAGAGTAAGTGGGGCTGGCTTCTCGTCATCGGCTGACCCGTTTTCAGGGGCCTTTGTAGCCTCCTCCCAATGACAGTGGGGTGAATGAAAACTGGGCTCTGGACCGGGCCCGCCCACAGGGGTACCTTCATGGCCATCAGCTCCTGCATCAGCACAGCGTTTTCGAGGTCCAGCCGCTGGCTGTCTCCCCGGGGCTTGACGTCGTAGCTGAGAGGGTCGATGTGGATGCTCTCCAGCTCCAGCATGGTCAGCTTGACCGCGGCCCTGTCGTTCTTGAGCTGCTGGATGTAGTCCTTCAGCCTCTGCTCGTCTTCCTTCGTGAACTCCGTGTCGCAGCTGCTGGCTGTGGAGCTGGTCGTGCTGAGGAGGAAGACAAAGAAAGCCCATCACATTCCCAAGCCACTGCTGCAGGTCCATTTCCCTGTCCACACCCCATCTCTCCAACAGTATCTAGACAGCCATCCGGGGGGGAAAAAAGCATTCCTCGTGGCATAGTAAATTGACACCACCTTTTAGGAAGTAAATATAAAGGATAACAGAAGTATTTATATTTATACCTTTTAACACAGCAGTGTGGACCCTAGAACAATTTCTAAGAAAACAATTCCATAAGAGCAACAAGATACACATGTACAAGGATGGTTCATGGAATAGAGCACTTAGTGAACTAGAGCACACAGCAAAAAAAGAGACCTTAGAGTACAAATTATGACAGTGGTGGAGGTATTTTAAGTGAGAAAACAGGATAGAAAGCCATATGCGAGCCATAAAAATAAGTATATATGCAGATAGCACTTTAAAAAAGGGGTGTGTTAAGAGACAAAGCAAGTTGAAAAAATACCTACGGCATGACCTACAGATTGTGGGTGCGCACGCGCACACTCACGTGGACTCGCACGCGCCCTGCCTGCTGACAGCGCCCCCTGGCGGGGGAGGCCGTGCGCCGTGACCACCCCAGTGCAGACCACCGCCATGATGGCGCAGGGAGCAGGGTGTCGTGGGCCTCCTGGCCGTTCCCTGTGGATCACAGCTGAGTGTAGGGTCCATCATGGGGACTCTCACTGGTCCCCGGGGCTCTTGGCCACCCACACTGAATGATGACCAGGCAGGTACTGCCTGACTTGAGGCCGAGCCCAGGAACGGGGTGGCCCAAGAAGGTTCCCTGGGACCCGGACCGTCAAAGGGGGCGCTGCAGCAGCGCTGACACTGCGGCTCTCACGAGGCCCCGCCCTTTCCAGCAGTGGGCAGGCAGCACCCAAGGCCCAGAACACGGCCCACTCCACCCTGTCAGTCGTGGGCATCCAAGGCCAGTGTGGACCTACCCAGCTTCTCTGGACCCGCCCGGGACCGGCCTGTGCTAGATGCAGCCCTCATGGAACTGGCTGGGGAAAGATGGCCACAATCTGGCAGAGCTCCCAGATGAACATTGAACTCCCATTGAAAGAGGCATCATCTCTGTTATTACAGATTTGGAAACTGAGGCTCAGAGACTTTATCTGGTCACGAGGCTGGAAACTGGGGCACCTAGGCTCAGGCCACACAGCCTTCTCATTCCACAGCCTGTCTTCCCAGGATCCCCAGTGCGTGAAGCTGTGCGAGGAGCAAGGAGGGGCACCCACAGGCTGTTGGCTGCCCTGAGCCAGGCCTCTCCTCCTCTGCTCACACTCGGACAGGTGTGACAAGGCCGCTAACTCATGTAATGTCCCCATAACCGAGGTGTGAAGAAAGGCCGTGACCCTTCTGCGTGTGACATGTTATCAAGCCGGTCATACATGAGGAAGAGAACATTTGGTGTTTGGAGGGGTTTTCACATCAGAGAACTCCTTCCTACTAGGACAGGAACACCAGGAACTCCTCGGGGCTGCCCCCTCTCCCTTGACCCCACCAGACAGGGAGGACAGTCATGGAGATGAAGTGGGCAAGACCAGCTGACCGCCACCTGACACCTCTTCAGAAGCTGTGACAGTTAATTCCAGGCAGCAGCGGGGCGAGGCTATGGCACCCAGGGCTTAGAGGTTGCGGTGCAGGTCCTGTTGGATGCGGACACCACTCACAGTGGTGGACTCTGAGTGAAGCAGATTAGCCTCCCCAGGAGGGGCTGGGACTCACCTGATCACTTGAAATCCTTGCCAAAAAAGACAGAGATCTCCAAAGACAAAAGAAATTCTGCCTCCAGCTAGTCTCCAGACTCGAGACTGCAACACCAACACTTCTTGGGTCTCGGCCTGCCTGCCTGCTCCCATAGCAAATGAGCCAAGTCCTTCAGATCAGTCCCTCAGATCAGTCCCCCTCTCTCTCCACACACATACATCCGTGCGTATGCACGCACACCCCATTGGTTCCATTTTTCTGGAGAACCCAGTAGAGAGGGACCACCTCTACCTGTGACCCCAGCACCTTGCACACTTCATAGGTGTGGCAGGAACACGACTCACCCTCCTTGTGCCCATTTCCTCACCTGCAAAACGGAGGCAGCAACAGAGCATGCCTCACGGGTCGTGGGCAGGACTGAATCGGGGAAAGTGTCGGTGTTCAGGAGTGCCCAGCACGCAGTAAGCACCCAGCAGAGGCGGCTGTCATTACTGTATTCAAGAAATACTGGAGTACCTGCTCCAGGGCACTGTTCCAGGCCCTGGGGAACCGCTGCCCCAGTGGGACTCACTCCCACAGGGCGGACAGGCGAGTAAAACACACAGTACATCAGGCAGGGAGATGTGCCACGGAGACACAAAGCAGTTACAGTGAATGCAAAGGGAGAATGGCTTATTCTTCGAAACAGAGTTGGGGGGAAGGCCTGTGGGATAAGGTGGCATTGGAGTAGACCTGAAGGAGGCGAGAAAGGGATCCATGTGGGTATTTGGGGGAAGACAGATCCAGACAGAGGACTTGGCAACCGCGAAGGCCCTGAGGCCACGAGCTTGGCCAGCCAGAATGAGATTGGGGCTGCATCAGAGTCAGCAAGGGGAGAGGGAGGCGGAGAATCGGTCCAACAGGAGGGGGTGTGTGTGGGGGGCACAGTGCCAGGTCTCGGAGGGTTTTATAAGGGTTGTTTGTGTTCTTTTCTCTGACAGGATCTGCCTTAAATTTAATAGGGTCCCTCTGCCTGCTGTGCCGAGGTGAGACCCCCTGAGGACACCAGGGGCTACTGCCATCAGCCTTGGGGATAGATGGCAAGGGCTGGGCAGGGAGGAAGGAGGGTAGAATTATCAATCATCATTGCTATGTTTTCCGAAGCTGCATTGAAAAAGAACGAGTGAGAAGAAGCAACACCTTGCAGGTGGAACACTTCAGGTGCAATTTCATAAAGAGATGAAGCAGCTCAAGAGAAGCTCGAGGGAATAAACAGTATCCCTGGCAGAGGGCGCCGGGGAGCCTGGGGGGCATCTGAGGATGGTGGCTGTCCCATGAGAGGGTCTCACTCAAGGGAGAAAACAAGGGTCCCTCCGTCCGCATCTCAGAGGTCTTCAGTAAAGACCTAAAAGACCTGCCTGTAAATAGCTCGGTGGTGGGCAAAACCATTCAAGTAGGACACCTTCATGGGCCTCAACACTGACGCAGAGGAGCAGACGTCTCACGATCCACCGACAAATGACCGAGAAAATCAACGCAAGCCGAAGTGCTGGCGCCGCTCACAAAGCATTCCCCAGGGCCGCGCGTGACACGTGCTCGTGGGTGCCGTGGGCCCCGGGCTCCGACAGAGGTGCTGGGGAAGAGCAGGGCTTCCCTCCCCGGGAGCTGGGACTCAGGGCCAGAAGTCCATTCACAACCCTAGTTCCTCCTTTCATTAGAAATCATTTTGAAAACCGTTAAACACACAGAAAAACACAGAGAATGCCCACCACCCATGTACCTGCTACCCAGATGACTCTTTGGTCATGTTTTCTTCAGACTACTTATTAAGAAACACATTTATTCTTGAGGTGCCCTTTGTCTCCTTACACTGAGAGAAATCTCTAAAATTCAGAGAGCACTAGAAGCTAGAGCTCGCTAATTATTCTGCAGTCACTGAAGTGATAATATTTTGGCTGACTTTCTACTTGGCGGGATTGGTCCACACCAGTGGCTGTCAGCCGTGCTGGGCTGGCCACAGCAGCGCCACCTGGGGACCTGGCAGGAATTCACATCCCAGGGGCCACCCACCAAACCTACAGGAACTGGGAACTCCGGAGTGGGGCCTCATAAACTGTATTTTAATGCACCCTCCCAGTGATTCGAAGGCACAACCAGGTTGGAGAACAACTGGTCTACCCCAAAGATAAGTAGGTGCTGGCACTACAGCTTGTAAGGTAACGGGACTGTCCCAAACTCCCTAGGGAGAGGACATGCCGTGCTTGGGCTGAGGCGGTGGGCGCCAGTGGTGATGAGCCAGCCTCCAACACCAGCAGACCTGCGTAAATGCACTTCCTGCGCCACTGCCTGGGTCTAGACCCAGACTAAACTGCCCCAGCTTTCTGTGCCATGGTAGAGTGGGGACCCTCACTGTCTCCATGTCACCCGACAGTGAGAAGGAGACAACGGGCCCCGACGCAGGCAGAAGCAGCGAGTGCTGCCACACAGCACTTGTTCTGGGGGAGAAGGGGCAGCCATGCCAATGGCCCCGCGACACCCAGCACTAGACTCAGGGACTCCCGCTGGAGATGCCCGATGCCTGCCACGTCATCCAGAAAAGCCGCCTGAGGGGGACGCAAAGCAGCTAGTGCTTGACCTAATTTGAGAAACCATCTAGAACCATCTGGGAGACACGTGCGTGGGGCGGCAGAGGCCAGCAGGCTTGGGGTGTCCTGGAACCCTCTGGGGCCGGGACTTGATCCCCAGCCAGGAGGGCATTTGTGTCACGGCCTTTGCTAAGGGTACAGTTTTCAGAAAAGAAGAAAACGAAAAAAGAACAACAGAGCTCCTTGCACAGATCCCATCTGTCAGAAGCTCAGAGCTCTAAAATGCTTTTACCAGGGGAAAGTCTAATTTCAAGATAAGCACCAGAGTCCCTTAGCCCCTCGGGTTCCCCTCTCTCGCTTCCAGGACACCAGCGGGGAGCAGATCAGGAGAGATTAATTACAATTCTGCTTTGTGCCCTTAATGTTCCAGTGCGGAATATGATTATGAGGTGGTAGAAGCGGGGGAAGCCACTGGCCTTTTCTCTGGCCTCCTGCAGACAAAGGCGCTGCCGGTCTCCCCGAGGGCTTGCTGCCGGCGCTGGGTGAGGCTTAAGTCATCCATTAACCCTCCCGCTCGGAATACTGGATGATCTCAGTTGTCAGGAGTGAATAAATCACTTGGCAGGGTGGGAGGCCGTCCTGCTCTCTGAGAGGGGCCAAGGAAAGGGCTGCAGATGGGAAAACCCAGGGTGGTGGAGATGCACTTTCGTGTTTTGCTCTGGTTTTGTGAGGTGTTGGGCTGGTTGCGTGGGGGTGTCCTTCCCGTGATGCTCTGCTTGAGCTCCCTCACGTGGTTTTGCTCAGTGTCTGTTAGACACGGGTGGCTCTTCCCACACAGCACACCCAGGTGGCCTGCAGCCAGGGTCCTGGCCACGAGGCGTGGGCACAGGTGGGCTCAAACTGCCCTGGATTTCAATGATCCTCTTTGTCCCTTTCCACCGTGTCCCATCTTTGTGCTCAAGACAACTCCCGATCCTGCTTTTTAGGAGAAAAATCCACTTTTCTTGAGCTTCCTCATCTTCTCTTGGTAAAGAGCTAGAAGAGCATTTCCTTTACCTTGAAAACCAGTGATGGATCTTTCCTGGTTTTTGTCGTTTTCCCTGGCCTCAGCCGAGATCCCATGGCACCGGGGAGCAGTTTATTTCCAGAGGAAAAGTGCCACGAGACTGGCCTTCTGTGTTCCTAACCACTGTAAACGTGTCTGGAGGAGGGGCTGGCCCAGGTGACACTTGGCCATGTCTGCCACTCCTAAGTGGCCCCAGTCCCCGAGCAGGAGGGTGGACGCTGCCGACTGCTGTGTCTTCAGTGCTGGGCGGTGGTGCCGCCCTGCCCCTCGCTCCCTCCCTCTCTGCTCCTGACAGTTCTTTGTCAGAGAGGACTAAAAACACTTAACACAACCCAAACTTCTGAGGTCTGTTATGCTCTCGAATGGTTATCAGAATTCTCTGGTAAGACAGGTGGAGGCTAGCTGAAGGGGCATTATGGAACACAGCGCGGGCATGGGGAAATCGGCTGCCAGGGGACCAGAGTCCTCAAAAACTGCCCGGTGCCAGAAAGCTCCGAAGGACCCCGCTGACAGTGGAGTCTACGGGAGAAACCGAGGCACTGCGGAGACAGAGCCCACGTTTCTGCAGCCCTTACTGAAGATGCTAGGGCACGGCGAGGGAAACCAGGCTTCTGGAAACTCGGCCCTTTCCCAGCTTGGTCCCTGGTGATGCACTAAGACAGGCACTATTAGGCTGGGCAGCTATACTGTTGCTAACCATGTCCCTGGCATTAGGAAAATTAAACATTATAAATGATTTTCAATGTCACCAGTAGTTAAGAGATACAAGTTAAAAGGGTATGGTTTTCCTACACATTAGCTAAACTGAAAAAAGTGTATGGCACCCAGTTTTAGCGAGGGTGTGGAGGAACAGGCCCTCTCGGGCGCAGGCTGTGGAGTGACCGGACCACGCACGGAAGATTACTGGACATCCATCACCTCTGAGTCGGCGCAGCTGCTCCTCAGAACTGGTTCTGCAGACACTGCACTAGAGGGGCCGGTAGAAGCACTGGGATGGTGGCTGCAGAGTGTCCCCAGAATGAGAAGCTGGACACGAATGTTCACCAGGAGGAAGCTGTTAAAATGCACAATGGCCAGCCATCCGAAAGAGAACTGTGCAGCCACTGAGGAGAAGGACAGGTGGAAAGAGGTCTGGCAATGTGAAGGGGAAAGCAAGTTTCAGGCGAGTCCGTGTGACAGGAGCCCTGTGAACCCGAAAATCAGACGGGGTCCCGTTTGCAAAGATGCCGTGTTTTGTTCTGACAAGTACACTCCTTCTCTCTTCTTTTGGGGCCTACCCCTTCTCTTCGCCACCCGTGGGGCTCCCGCGGGCGGGTGGGGGAAGGCACTGAAGCCTATCTGGGTAAGATGTGCTTTCCGGGCTCTTCATGCCCGACATCAGGGAGCCTGCCCGCAGAGGGAGGAGATGAAAGCCAGCGTGGGGGGGTCGGGAGCACACCTGGACGCGGTCTGGCCCCGCTGTGCGCGGGCCTGTCTGCCGCGGCTCAGCCTCATCACAGTCTTCTGCCTTCAGCCTTGGATGCAGCTCCCGCGTGGCAGATCCGATAGATGTCCTTCCAGCAAGACCTCTCTCTGCTCCGGCTGTTTGGTCCTTTCTGTCACTGGCAACCAGGGGTCTTCACTGACAGAAAATGGACAGTTGAGTCCGTGGAAACACTCCCCAAACTGTGTGAGTGTCCTTCCCAGTGAGGGCCCCAACATGGAGAACTTTATGGAATGCTTGGTTTCAATTATTTATTTTTACAACGAGCATTTCATTCTTCTGAAGTCAGGAAGTTAGGTCTTAAAGGGGAAAAAAAAAGCATTTCAGCTCTGTCCCTAGTTCCCACAGAACCTCACAGGTAAGTGGCGAGGACGTGTGAGCAGGCAGCCTGCGCACCATGCTGTCACGCTGGGGATGGTGTCCAAGCTGGACTTTAGAATTCACTAACACTGCTAAGCATTAACGCCGAGGCTTCGGACGAACTCTTCTGAGACTTGGGTGGGGAAGGGACCTGTGTTTTCCAGAGCAAGCAGAGATAATGACCGCACCGGCCAGATCTGGTCCCACTTTTGGTCCCTGAAGCTGCTGGTGGTGCTGGCACAGGCCTGTCCTGCCCTGAGGGTTGTTTTAAACCCATTTGTCCTTTCAATGGACATGATTCTACTGTCCCCAACCTTTCTTTCTTCCCCAACAAAACTCTTTCTCAATCAAGACTAGCCTAGAGGGTGAGGGCTGGGCACCTCGAGCCCCAGTGCCCTCCGCCCCAAGTTCGGGACATGCCCCCAAGCGAATGGTCAGCCAGGTGGTGGTGTCCTGGCCCCTGGGAAGTGCCCGGGCTCCCCACAGGCTGCAACCCCACTCGCACAGGGCTCCCCGGGACCCCGACGGGAGGATGCACGGGACTCGATGCTGGTCTCTGTGAAGGTGACTGCAGCAGCTCACTCTGCGTGGGCCGCGTGCCCTTCTGTAGGCTGGGGTCAGTGCTGCTTCCACCAGCGAACTGGAATTGCAACGTTTGACAAAAAGAGCAGGTTCGACTGAGAACTGCTGTTTCCAACATGTTAGTCCACCTGCCTGTCTGTGGCGATGCTGTTGGTAACACCACCCAGGCCATCAACGTGAGCTGGTCACTCTGCCCATTGAGACGATGACACTTCTGGGTGAGGCCGCATTCTTCAAGAGTAGAAGAGCAGCAGCCCCAGGCTCCCGCCAACGGATGCCTGCCGGGCTGGTCACCCTGTTTGATTCTTCCTGCCGGTCACTACTCCTCTGTTCCTTTCCCAAACCACGGCCCTCTGGTCACCAGGAGCTGTCCCTGTGCTGCTAGAAGGGCCCCGCAGGCCCGGGACTCGGCGTTCCTCTCCTGAAGCCCTGAGGAACAGCTGGCTGATACTCTGATTAGAATTCTCTGTGCCACCTGGTTACAGTGGCGGGGTGGGGGAGGGGTGCAGATGTACGGAGCCACATAAAGCTCCAACTCAGAAAGCCCCTTTTCTGTCTTTCTTTCATAAACTTAACATGGGAGAATGTCTGAACTGGATTGGAAACAGTTGCAGACAAAACGCATTATTCCAGTTATGAAAGGGGCCGGTGGTTTCTGCGCCCGTGTTTGGCATTACGTGGTCCAGCTGCATCACGACCTCGGAGGCGGGAGGCACGTGAAAGCCCCGTGTGCGCTCCTGTGCCCGCGCGGCTCGGGTCCGGGTGGCAGGGCGGAAGTGAGTTTTTAAGGAGAGCAGAGTGGAATCTGAGCTCGAGTCCTCTGCGCTTTGACGGGGAGACCCGTTCGAGACCGCAGTTTGTTCAGGGCCGCTCTTCAGTGAAGCCATTCTTGAAAGTGGAGGCCGGGTACTGAGTTGGTCACAAGCTGAAGAGATACTTCACCTAAAATTAAGTGTCTCTAAGGAAACTGCCTCAAAATCAAGGCTCATCCATATGTTAAAGGAGTTCTAACTCATACTCGAAACCAGCATTTCCACTGAAGGGGTGGTGCGAGCTCCCACTCCTGGGAACTTTGCCTCTTGTTTGGATTAAAACAACAAAACTATTTTTTGGGGTAGGGAAGGTGTGCGCAAAATCTGACACATCCCCTTCTAGGCTACTGAAACAGCACACAATTCCTGTTCCCCCAGCTCTACGCTCAGCCAGTCAGCAGAGCAAGGTCACTGGCAGAACGAGAACTGCGGTCTACTGCAGACGAACATGAAATCGCAGGTGATGCACGTGTGGAAGAGGCATTAAGAAGAGCATCTGCTTTCTGCGTTCAGGCAGAAGAATCTGCTTCTAAGAAAAAGTAAATTATAATCTGTGCTTCCCTGAATAAGACAGTTGTTGCTGGGGTCAAGAGAAAATCAGCCCCCCGTGTTTGCGAGCACCTGGCCCAGCGCGGTACGGTAACGTCCCCTTTCCTGAGGCACCAGGTGCAGGACAGGCAAACGGAGCCACGTGGGCAGATGGCTGTGTCCTGCCAGTGGGAAAGATGAAAACATGAAACTGCTTTCAGGTACCAGGGAAGCATCAGTATCTCTCTTTTAGCTCTTGAGAGTCAAGCTATCCTCACGTGGTTCGAGTCACTTGATCTGCAAGGAGGCACTGTGTTTCAGTGCCACGAGATCCGCTCTGGTTTGGTGGAAACAACGTGTTTGGTGCTGACGTCCTGGTTCAAGTCCTGACGCCCCTCTCATCTACCAGCCCTGTGACTGTGACCTTATTTAGGCAAGTCACTTACATATCTCTACGCCAAGGATTTTTCCCCTGTGAAAATGGGAGCAACTTACCCTTCCTGTCTTTTAAGATTTGGTGATCAAATAAGAATCTCTAACAACGTCCTTCCTAGACTGAGAACTGGTATATCAATGGAAGGCATTCACGTTTTTAGGGCTTTGGTGGCAAGAAGCGAGATCACTAGACAGGTTTCATTGACCCCCATTGAAAAGAATCCAAAAGCTCCAGCAAATTATACTTAGCAGGTCTCCACTGCTTTCCTCCTTGTCTTTTTTAAGAACTCACTTCAGTTTTCTAGATTCACAAACCTGAACTCAGATTCACGATTGAGTATGTGTTAAGCACATGCTATGAATATGGCACCACTCTGAGAGACAGAGATGAGACAGAGGGGCTGTTATTGCCTGAGAAGAGCTGACCACACACAGAGGCGCAGGATGAAGGGAGAAGACAGAGGCTGGGATAGGATGCAGTGGTCCGGGCCGTGGGTGATTAGGGACCCTTTGCAGCAAACAGCTGCCCCCATGCTTCTAGGAAATGAAGAACTGTGAAGAAGTGGAGAACAGGAGAAAAACAGAAGAGCCCCTGCCAGGAAGGTAGGTGTGGGTTCCATGCCTGCCACTGTTTTTGAACAAACCTCCCCTTCTCCCTGGGCTGCAGTTTCCACAAAGGAGAAGGCCGTTTCCAGCTCTCCACTCTGATTCTCCAACTCCTCCCCAGATGGGGCAGGCCGCAGGCCAGGACAGAATTCTGTCCTCACCCAAGCCTCCCAGGCCCCGAGAGCAGGGTCCCTGCGTGTGGAGCGCAGTGAGCAGGCAGCAGGAGGACGCACGCCACGCCCCTCTTGCAGCAGACAGGCCGAGCGTTACCTGGTGTGGCTGTTGGAGGACAGGCTCTCCCAGGGCTGCACGCTGCAGCCGGCCACAGCGAAGGCGCCCCCACAGCTGCCGTCCAGCTTCAGGAGCAGGGCCTTGGCCGCATTCTCAGCTGTCTTCCGGCAGTCGTGCGCGCGCTTGAGCATCTGAGTGATGTTTTCATCCCCTGACTGGTCTCCTGAGAGAAGGCCACGGATTAACGAACACAGGTCTAGGTAAGACAAGCCTGGGAACAAGCGTGGGTAATCACTTCTCAGGTGCTGGGCGGAAGCGTGGCGGAGAGGAGATGGCAGTGGATGGCCGCGCTCTGCGCCCGCCCGGCTGTGTCACTTAGAGGCTGTTCTCAGGAAAGCATTCCTCTGCTCCGGGCTCCCCTGTCCTCGTCCACAAAGGAAGGGTTGGCCAATGTGACCTCTGAGGCCTGTTTCCAGCTCTAACATGCTAGGATTTTCTAATTATCCAGGCTCCTGGCTTCTCCTCCCACCCAGTTACAAGCCTACTGCTTGGACACTCTTCCCTGTGTGGGCACTTCCTTGTAAAGGAGGGCAGGGAGAGCCTGAGGGAAAACTGGGTCGTATCTCCCGAGCCTACGGTTTTGGTTAGAGCTTTGCGTAGGCAACGGTGACAAACCTAATGGTTAAAATGAGAACTTCAGATTGGCCCTGCACTTTCTGTACCAACGCTATCCCCGACCCCTCTGTCTCAGGTTTCTCGTGGCCAGTGGCAGCTCCCGTGCCTCCAGGGGCCAGGTAACTCCAGGGTGGAGGACATCCACCCGGAACCAGACAGCGAATCCCCTGCCCCGGAGCTGCACCTTCTTGTTGCGTTTTAAAAACTGTACTGGTCTGACAGGTTAACCAGATTGCCTTCTCTACAGCCTAGATGCACGGCCTTCCAAATATTGTCAAGGAAAACCTTACGCCAAACCCTAATATACAAAAATAGGAAATGTGGAACTGGCTGAAGTGGGCAGGGGTGGGTCATTCATTCGGCTGCCCTACCCTCTGAGCCCACTGCTGAGGCCCAAAGAAACTCCTGTAGCTCCCAGGGCATGGTTTAAAAAGCACCCGTCTAATACATCCACAGGGCACTTACCAGGTGCCTGTGCCGCCAACCAGAGACAAAGGAAAAACCCACAATAATTGGCACTGTGGGCAAATGTCACAAACTAGCACTGCTTCGCCATGCAACCATACAGCCCTTTAGGGCATGTCAGCAGGATGGGAGAGTGAGGTTTACAGGGAAGGGCTAAAAAGTTAGCCACCTCAGCCTCCTGGAGAGTGAGGGGACGTGTGGGCGCGCACACCCTGCAGGCTCAGGTTCCCGGGCCTCCCTCGGGCCTTTCCTTTCAAAACCGCCATGCCTTTCTTCCTCCCACAGATAAAATATTTTCCAGCTCCTACTAAGTAACTGCGATGAGTAGACACAAGCCCAATAAAAGGTACCTTTCAAGGACAAAGCAGTTTAAAACATTCCTCCGATACAAACTGGAAATAAGATGATTGATTTTTTTCCCTTTAATTGATCGGTTTTCTTAATATATATATTAAAAAACTTGACAGCAGGCCAAGATCAGTTTAGGATCTGTTTAATATGAGGAATAAAGTTTTATGGTTCAGTTAAAAGACCCTGAAAAATGAGGTTTCTAATGGAAATGCTGGCAGAGTTTCTACTTCTGGGCCGAGATGGCAATACTATTAAGGAAACGCCGAGCGAGGCGTGGAGGATGGTCACCCGCACACACGGGTCGACAGCAAGCTGTGCAAGCTGGATATGAAGCAGGAAATTAATACCCAGGACACTTCCTTTCCTTTCGACATGCTTCAGATTCCTGCACATGTCAAAACTGAAGGAGGAAAAATGTGCATATGTTCTGTGCAAAAGCTAGACCCCAGACAAGGGTGGGGTAGCTGCTGGCAAAGATGGGGGGGCATTCATTCCAGAGGTGCCCTTTTGATGACCTTCTTTGTCGGGCGTGTCTCATAGCTCTTAAAGAAAAGCCAGTCCTTGCCCTGCAGTCCTTGCCCTGGCTGGTGTGGCTCAGTGGACTGAGGGTTGGCCTTTGAACCAAAAGGCTGCCGGTTTGATTCCCGGTCAGGGCACATGCCTGGGTTGTGGGCCAGGTCTCCAGTTAGGGGCATGCAAGAGGCAACCAATCAATGCATCTCTTGCACATCAAGGTTTTTCTCCCTCCCTTTCTCTCTTCCTTCCCCTCTCTCTAAAAAATAAATTTAAAAAAATCTTTTAAAAAACAAAAGCCAGTCTCTGACTGATGGCCTGGTCCCCACGTCTGAGGTCCCCTGGCCTATGCACACCAGCACCCATCTCTGGCTAAGAAGTGATCCAGTCATTTCAGATTTCTGTTTACTTGCTGTTACTTCTCCAAAGAAGCTGCTGTTGTAAAGCGTAGGCTCCAGGCCTTGGCACTGAGGAGTCAACCTTTCTCCCTCGATCGCCCTTTCTTCTCACGCACCATGTCTGCTGCAGACCTCCTCCCGTTACTGCAAGGACCAGGGTCACAGTCGCTGGTGAAGTTTTAGCGAATGTTGCTAATTAGGATGCCACACTTGTGTCTTTTCCAGTTAATACTCCCTCCCTCTAGTTACTTAAAATTGAGGGACAGAAGCAGGGGGCAGTGAAGGTCTGGAGGAACAAATGAGGCCAAAAGGACCCGGGACCCGTGGGGTGGGGGGGTGGGGAGATGGGGAGGCCGGTGCAGTTGCCGCTCCGCCTCAGGGCCTGGCCGTGGGGCGAGCACTCTGGGAAGCTGCTCAGAGCAGCGGGAGACCATTTCCTCTGTGCACACAGGACACCTGCGGACAAGGCAGGACGAAACTCACACTTCAAAACTACCCGAAGGGAGAAACCTGGAGAAAAAGCACAGCCATCAAAAGCTGCGGGGGGAGCGCAGGCCATGTGGGCGGCAGCACAGAGAGGAGCCTGGCACAGCCCTCCCCTCTCATCTGCAAGGAGGGCCTCCCGCGGCCAGCCCTCCTGCCAGCCTGGGAGGATGTGCTTCCTAAGAGGGCGGGTCAGCTGGAACGTATCTGTGATTCTCCACTCCAGTTCTGGCTGCATTCAACATGAACAATTTACTCAGTCATGAGGGAAACACGGAAAACACTTGAGAAGCGAGTTTCACGCTGCGGGGCAGTGTTCCGATGCCCACAGCCGAGATGGGGGCAGTAGAGCAGAAGAGGCCAGGGACGGAAGGGGGAAGAGGGGCGGGGGCTCGGGCCACACTTACCTGGGGAGGACCCCACGCCGGCCGCCCGGAACTGCCCCAGGATGAGGCTCTGCTCGCTCTCAGCCAGGGCCAGGAGCAGCTCGTAGGCTTCTATGCACTGCTCGCTGAAACACAAGCACAGGCGCCTCAGCTGTGGCAAACACGGGGCCCCTTCACCGCAGGGCCACCCCCGCCCACCTCGGCCTGGATGCCCTGTCAGCGAGGAAACACCCTGGACAGAGCCGGGGACAGGCTCTGCGGAGTTGTGCCCCACCTCCGCCTTGCGCTTTTTTTTTTTTAAATTTTTTATTTTAGATTATTCAGTACAGTTTCTATCTTTTATTCCCATTCCAGCCCCGCCTTGCGCTTTAAACTAGCATCTAGAGAAATGCAAGACACCATCCACGTGGGAGAGGCAAGTTTGCTGCCCTTTGCACGATGCCCTGCAAGGGAAAGGTACTGCAGCCTGCGGTGCTGGCACCCACTCTGCACCAGGGTTGGTCTGTGCGACCAAAAGAATGTGGCAGAAGGGATGGCATGTCACAGTCAGGACCAGATTGTTAAAAGTGCTGTGACTCCCGACTGGGTCACTCTCTCCCTGCACTTTCCCCGGTGCCTCACCCTCTCTGGAGGAGGCCCTGTCGTGAAGACACTCGAGCAGCCCCACGGGAGGCCTGTGGGGTGAGAAGCTAAGGCTTCTGGCCAACAGCCAGTGGCGGACTGAGGACTCCACCGCACAGCCGTGTGAACGAGCCTCCTCACAAGCAGAGCCGCCAGGCGCAGTTAAGGGTTCCGATGACGCAGTCCTGGGGGATGGCGTCCCCAGAACCCCGTAAGAGACCCTGAATCAGAGCCACCCGGATTCCTGACCCTAAAAGCTGTGACATAATAATAGTTATACAGTAATAGTTTGCTAATGTTACACTCCAGAAAGGAGACTGTTTCGAGCAGAAAAGAGACTGTCTTGATCTGGATCTGCACTATTCAACACAGCAGCCACTACCCACATGTGGCTATTTAAGTGGAAAAACTGCAAGTTAAAGGAAATGAAAAATTCAGTTCCTAGGCTGCAGTAGCCGTAGTGGACGGCACAGACAGAGGACAGCTCCATCCCCACAGCTCTAGTTGACGCCTGTCAAGTTTTGTCATGAAATACAAAATCTCTGGCAAAACATTCGTTTTCTTTGTGCCCACCAGGCAGAGGATCAAAAGTGACCCCTTCTGCATCACCACTGGTGACCCTGCGTGGACCCACGTCCGCACAGGAGGCGGGGCACGCGCACACTGCCTGCGTGGTCCCCGACAGGATGCACTGAACCTCCGCCCGAAGCGAATTACCTACTAGCTTCTCCCAGCGGAGTGGGGGAAATATTGCTTAGCTCAGCACTTAGTCATCGGGCCATCTGTTTTCTGATTGCCTTTGCTTTCATCTTCCTTTACTGAGAGATAAGGAAAATGGCCCAGTCGGGAGCGCTGGGTGTGGGCAGGGCTCCTTTCCAGGGCGGCCCGCCTGTCAGGCTGGAGACGCCGGGACATGGCTTTGTGCCCCAGGGAGACAGGCAGATGTGGGTGCAGAGCAGCCTGCTTCCAGAGTTATCACAGCCGGGTTATCTCTTTGCTCTGGTGTGTCTGTAAACAAGTGTGACTGCTCTCTAGCTTTGGTTCTGTGTGTTGTGATTTCACTTTGTTTTCTGAAGAAACAACGTTTCTTGAAACAATACTGAACTTTTCAGAGGATGCCAAGAGTGAGATATAGTCAGTACTCTGGGCCCCTGGCAAACATGCCTGAGTAGTGACACCAGTAAAATAAACCTCTAAAAGGCAGTCATAAAGCAGAGCTTTTCAGCTATTTAAAAAGCAGTCATTTAAAAACAGACAAACTCCACAGCTGATGGGGCGGAAATAAAAGGGGCACACTCATACGCCACCTGCTCATCAGTGAGTGCATCCTGGGCATTAAACTGGCTTGTTTCTACGGGGAAAGCTGGCAGCACGCCTGAAGAGCCATGGAAATATTCTTGTCCTTTGCCCTCTAATTCCTGCTTCAGGGATGTTATCCCGAGGGAAATATTACAAAAATAAAGATATTATCTGCATTAAATTATTCACCGTAGAATTATTTTCAAAGTGTAAAACAAAGTCTTTTAGAGAAATGAGTAAATAAAATGACAATACATAAACTTGATACAGGGGATATGGCCATTCAAAATAAATGGAGACTATTACACAACACTGCAAAACTGTAACATGTTGAAGAAATAGAATGCACCAGATTTGTAACAATGTAAAATATGTGTGAATATGAACAAATACTGGAAAGAACCACAAATGAATATGTAATACAAAGATTGATATTTTGAGTGATGTTACCTGAGTGAAATATTTCAGCTGAACAGGCCGGCAGAAACGTATCTGTTTACTAACACTACGGTCATTACTCCTATTTTGCTAATTGCTACAAGGGTGGTCATTGATTTTCAATATGCATCACACTAATGTTGGCTGGTCCAGCCCCACAGTGCACCTTCTAAAGCCTGCTTTCTACTTTATGCAGAAGGTTACTATGGATGCATTTCCACTGGAAAGAGGCCCGGCCCCTCCGCGTCCCACCTGTACTGCAGGGCCAGCCTCAGTGCTGTGGCATTGGATTCGTATTTGCCCACCAGCATGCTCATCCGCTCGGCGTTGCTTTTGCATTCTTCCAGGGTTATTGTCAGGAGGTCATTTTGGGATTTGAGGTGTTCAATACGGCTACAAAGAAAGAAAAACCTCAATTTCACACTAGGGTCACAAGTAATTTGCCAATATTTTAGTGGTCTAATCTGGATTCAGGCTGGAAACACAGGTTAGGAAGTGAGTCTGTCAGATATTTTAGCAAATTTAACTGAAACATGAAACAATAAAGGAAGCAACTGTAAGTAAAAAAAAAAAGTCACTTAATTCTGTGTGAATTACCCAGTTATTTCCCACCCAGCCATCGACCATGTGCTCTGGGGATAAACCAGGGCGAGCAGCAAACCACGTGACCTCAGGCCCCATCAGCGGTGCGATGGGGATGCTTCACTGGCTAGGGGGACAAGGAGAAGCGCATTACAGTCACAGCTGCTATTCCCAGAGCCCTTGCTCGAGAACCCTCTCAACAGCCCTTTGAATTTTGTTATTATCCCCATTTCTCAGAGGAGGAAGTAGAGGCACAGGAAGGTTAAGTACCTTGTCCTGGAGTTTGAACCACACAGTTTGACCCCAGATCCTGTGCTTTTAACCACTAGCTACAGAGCAGAAGCAAAAGATGAATTAGTGAGTGAAATGCAAACTGCCCCACAGGCCTCCAAATGGGAAGTGGACCAGGCACTTCGGAGCATGTCCAAAGCTCCTTCCAGGTCGGACATTCCTGCAGCTGCTAAGTACTGACAGGACTGGCAGTGGGAACATCAGGCTTTATAGGAACCAGAAAGAACTACACAGTCAGAGCAGACGAGCCTGTGACAAAGTCCGAAAAACATAAGCCTTCTGCTGCTTCATTTTCTGTCCCAGGACCCCGATCCTCGAGGTACCAGGGTTCATTTTCCACGGGACACACTTGTCTGTGGAACTCTGACTTCAAGTCTTAAAGAGACAGAGGATTTCACACACACGAAATGCAAGTGACACTTAAAATGTTAAGCTTGGAAACCATTAGCCTTGAGAATCAATCCTATAACCACATATTTGAGAGCAGAATATGGAGACACTCGCCCTCACAGGAGATGCCTACTGAGTGTATAAGACAACTTCAAGGTCAGTTCAGTGTAAGGTGTTATGGAACATACTTCTCTGTCCTTGTCACGTATGGCTTCTTGACACAGTTCCTACTTTCTCATTACTTTTCAACTTGCTCCCGTGAACGTTTGGTGCCCACTCAACAGATCAAACGGGTTACCCAGCTCACACACCTCCACGTGGCCAAAGCCACTGTAGGGGCCTTCTCAGGTGACACCCCGTGAGTGGGCCACTCCTTCCTCACTTGGGCCGTGACAGGTCTCTGCTGGTTTTCTATCTGCCTTACAGGCCATTTCTTCTGTTTCCTTTGCTGGCTCCTTACTGTCTATAAAGCCTGTGAGTGTTGGCATTCCCTCAGCACTCTGTCCCCAGTCCCCCTCTGTCAACACCCCCTCCCCCCGGGGGCGAGGTTTGTCCAGTGCCTAGACTTTAATAGGTATTTATGTTCCCAGGCTCCCGAATTTCTCCAGTGCAGACGTCTCCTCTGAGTGCCACTCTCACATACCCAGTGGTTTCCTGATTTTCCGATTGGGGTGTCACACTGACACCTCAAATTTAACACTCCCAAGTGGGACTCTAGATTTTTCCCAAACTGTGTCCTCCCCCACCTTCTCCATCTCGGTCAGTGCCACCACCACGTACCCAACCATAAGGTGAGTCACCTGAAAATCTTTGAGACCACCCCTCCTCTCATGTCCAGATCTGACCAGCTGCGGTCTCTGCTGCTTTCACCAGCAAGCACTGACGACCCCCGCCCTCGCCATCTTCTCCATTTCGGCCACGCTGGTGCTCTGCGCACCCTCTCTGCTTCTGCTCTTGCCCCACCCCTTTCCATTCCTCACACCCGACTGATCTTTCAAACTTTGTATCAGACCTGCTCCTTCTACTTAAAGCCCTTCCACAACTTTCAATAGCACTTAGAATAAAGAGTAAAGTTTGTTCATGGCCTCCAAACCCACATCCCACCCAGCCCTGACTCTCCTGCCACCTTATCTCACGGAAGCCCTCCTCACACTCACTCTGGTTCAGCTCCACGGGCCTAGGGCAGTTCCTACTTCATGCCAACTTCCTTCCAGCCTTGAGGTGGATAAGTTGGCCCTTAAGACAATTCTTACTTTGTCACAGGCGTGCTCCTTTTCCCCCTTAAAATCTCAAACTAAACGTTCCCTTTTCAGAGATGCCTTCCCTGGCTACCGACAGACACATCAGCCCTCCTTGTTGTTCTACCGCAGTGTCCAATTTACCTGAGGCTTTCTTGTGACCCTGTTTACTTTTTGTCTAGCGCCCAAAGAGAATACAAGCTCCATCAGAGCAGGGACCTTGTCTGTTTTACTTCCCTTTCCACGCCAAATAGCCTAGCACACGGTAGGCACTTAACACAGTAGTTAAATGAGGAAGCATTTTTAATTAGGTATGACCCTGCTCCCTCCCCACTCCCCCCCACACACAAAGTTAAATGCTGTCATTTTGTGGAGTGTAAGAGGCCTCCAACTTTGCGACAGGTAGTTAAATAATAACAGATGTGAGGGCATCCTGTTAGATTATTTCTACGGACTCCCATGTTGTAGCTGTAGCTCTGATCACAGACAGGATAATGGGGGTAAGGTCAAAGGGCAGGGCTTGGACTTTTGGCTAGGCTAATTAACAGCTCTGCACTTAGGGCGAGACACTCATTGTGGAAGCCTTTGCTTTCTCCTTCGCAAAATGGGACTGCCACTCTGCCCTCCCAAGTTGGTGATTGAGAGGTTGTCTGTGAGAGCCCTTTGTAAGCTGTTCAGCACCACAATGTGAGCTACAGGCCCCAAATAGTTCCCCCTTCTTTGGTCTCTCCTAGGTGCACATAACTGAAGAGGAAGGAGCCTCCCCCAAGTTCAACTACAAAGCAGGCTTGTTAAATCCCAGAGTCTGTAGAGGGAGGTCCTCACTAAGCGGAGGGCCCCTGAAGGCATCCGACTTCATTAAATTGCAAAGGGCATGTCTGCTCCCATTTTTAAGCACTCCCGCTGCTTGTGATACAGCACTCAGAGGGCTGCTTCTTTCCTGCTACAAGGTAATCATCAGGATTGTCACTCTTAAGTATTTTGGATTTAATAAGGAAACCATTTAATTTCAAGATTTAAAATGACCTAGATTTGCCACATTTCCTTAGTTCTCAAGCACTGTATTAAACAGCTTCAAATCAGGGAGGACTAACACAGTAATTCAATTTATTCAGGTTTGCCACACGCAAGGGGAATGGCATTAAGCACTGGTGCATGGGGAAAGGCATCTGCGTCTCTCCCTGGCGAGTTCATACGCCTTTGCAGTTCTTACTGTGCTCTGCCACTGAAGCTTGGTGCGTCAGGGCGGCCACACCACACTGGGGTGAGATTCGGCATTCACTCTGCCACTGCGGGGCGATGCTGAGTCAAAGCGGTTACCTGGTTTGGCGCTGATCCTTCCTTGCCTTTTCCAGCAGCTCTCTCTCACTGCCAGAACGACACACAAGCCTGGCTTTGCTGGGGGGGAGGGGCAAACTCAAGACGACTTCTGTCATGAAACTGGGGAAGAATCCATAACACTGGGTACATGGTAAAACTATTCTAAGTAAGACAGCATACAGCAACACAGAGTTGTGCACATTTGTTAAAACCATCAATGAAATTAGGCGACCCTCAGTGAGAGCAGGGAGGGCTAGACCAGCAGGCTTGGTTTGTCCCAGGAATGCCTCTGTCAGGTTGCCTCCGCTGGCTCCTGCTGCCTCCAGGCGCCCCAAGGATGCTGACTCAGCATTCCCGAACTTCTCTCAGCAGCCCAGGCCCGCTCGCTTGGCCACCATCTTGTCGTCTTGTCATCCTGACCTACTCGGCAGTCTATATGAACTGCTCCGGGACTTACAACATGGTTTCTGAGCGACAGTGCCAAATGAAAAAGTGGGGCCCTGAGTGCATAAGTTACTAAGAATGGAAAACGGCAAGAGAAGAGCAGTAAAGCAAGTGTGGGGTCCTTCTAAGGACAAGGCCCTGTGCATTTGAGTTCAGTCTCCCACCCAGGACGCCAGCCCTGACTGCTTGCTGTAAGCCCCTGAGATGAGCAAGACAGTACAAACTCCCACCCACCGGCCTGACAGCATCACTGTGTCACAATGCACGAGCCCACTCCAATCGATCTTTGCAAAGGGGAGGTAGGGCAGCTCCCACCACCACTCAACTATACAGGATTTCTCCTTACCTATTCAAGCGTTCCGTTTCCACCTCGAACTCTCTGATTTTGCTTTCGGAGATGGCAGACCCGTGTGAGTAGAGCGTCTGGAAGATCTCCTGGATGTTGGAGCAGTCCTGAAGAGAGTGAGCCAGGTGTTCTGCCACGCTGCTGGATACCTGCACAGGTGAGCATTAATCCCCCTCTGGATAGTGTCACTTCAGGGACACTGATCCCCAGGCATGCTGTGCATGCAGAACAATCGAAAGCTTCTATTCCTGAGGATCAGGCACCAGGAGATGGTTACCCTGATCTTTCTCAGTTGGTACAATACAATTCTAGCATAAAAAGTTAACTGTGTGCTGTGAAAGCAATACACAAACAGGGTCAAACATAGCTGCGTTCTTCCGATACAGACATTCTGGATGTGGAGCAGGGCCTGGACTCCCTTCCCCCTTCCTGAGCCCCTGCCACTCCAGGCCCTTGTCTCTGGCTGCTATAACCAAGGAGAGCAGCTGATCCTTTAATTTCATAACTTAAATCTGGCATGGAATCTGGATGCATGCAATTTTTGCTCAGTGCAGAATCTAAATCAGGGCCTTAAAAGATCACACAGCTGGCCCTTCTAACCTCATCCCCAATCCTAAAAGGTATCCCCCAGGGAACCGAAACTACCGCCTTTCCTCCATTCACCAGCGTGCAGCCCTAGGGGTTCTGCAGGCTCTACAAATGGACACTCTGGTACCAGGCTAGAAGGTTCTGGTCTGTCACAGCATTGGGCTATACTTCAAAGGCAGCATCCACCCCCAGTGGACAGCACGCTGCCTTTCAAGTGGAATGTGCAAAAGGTGAAGTTCTCTTAGAGCTTCCTGACTCACTCAGTCTCTGGGGAGCAGGGTGACATAAAGCAGACAGTTCAAGACTTTCATCTACGTCACCAGCAACTAGACCTAAATCACTTCACTCTGAATGGTCTCTGGTAGAGGAAAATGTCTCCCTTGAAGCTAAAGAAGTAATTCACCGGGTGGAAAACACTATACATTTTAATCTGACTCTTTGGAAGGAAATCGGGTATGATTTATTGGTATAATTAATGGGTTTGCTGGAGGTGAACTTGGGAAGTTCCTCCATCATCTCCTAGTCACTGTCCTGCTGCTCTGTGGGGGACTTTCTCGCATTGCTTCTTGTGGACACTCACCCCGATGCTGCTGATTTCTGAGCCCAGGATTGGTCGATCTGACGATGAAGATTCGGACCTGGTTTTTGAGAGCTTCACCCTCTCAGCAATCTTAAAAAGCAAAACAGCAAATTATCAAAAAAGGACATATCACTCCACAGATAAACCATTCACACTGTTTACCCAGGACTACTGGTTCACCATGCCAACGGAACTGGTTAACATCTTAAAAACAACTCACTTGTCCGATTTTTATACCCTTCACATAACCCGGGGTTTTTCACCCTCAGCACTACTGACACTTTGGGTTGGATATTCATTGTTGTGGGGGCTATTCTGTGTGTCGTGGGATGTCTAGCAGTGTCCCTGGCGTCTAGCTACAAGATGCAGTCGCACTTCAGCTGTGACCATCAAAATCGTCTCCAGACACTGCCAGCTATCCCTGGGGAGACAAAAGTCACTTCTGGTTGGGAAACACTGTTGTGTCCTGACTCACTGAACTTGATGGCTGAGAACCAATCTTATTGTGGAGAGCGGTGCGGCTACCAGGGGAGAGGAGATGCATCGTTTGAATAGTCTCTCCAGGGTGGACTCAACATAGGAGCCTGGGGCTGTGGCGAAGAACGGGAGAGGCTGCTTCTCCCAACTGCCATGGCCTGGCCATCAATATCTATTTCTCTGCTGGCAGGGCTGTCAGTCCTAGGAGTGGGGAAATCATGGTTCATCACTCAGCGTCCCCTCCTGGGCTGCACCTCAGCCCAGGGAGCACCTCTTCATCCACCCCTTAGTATTGCTGAACCTGACAGAACGTCTCACTCTCCACAGTGACTTGTCAGCTGTGACATACTCCAGCCGGCTGATTAATGAGAGCTGGAGTCCAGGTTGCTGCTGAAAGAGACTTAAAACTATTAGTGGGTTATCTCTCCCTGCAGCTCGAGCACAGGAGGCCTGTGCGAGACCCTGGGGAAGCTCTTCGGGGCCGTCTGAGCTAATCGCATGCCTGCACAGTGGCCCTGCTCCAGAGGACAGGAGGTGTTTCTGCCGTCCCCAGCAGCTCACCTTGGCGATAGGAATGTCATTGCTGCTGCTGCTCGTGCTCAGCTCCCCGGTGCTGGGGTTGACCGGGCGATTGGTGGAAGTGAGGCGGCCAGGGCTGGAGGGCCCTGTGGCCTGCACACTCTGTAGTCGAGTTTGAAGCTCTCGCACCTGAAATAATAACGAGGTCTTTAACACAGCTGGTGGTTTCTGTGGTCAAAGAGAAAAATAGCCAGATACATGGATGGTAGGACATCGCTTTACATTACTAATTGGTCAGCCTCACTGAAAAGCTAAGTTGGTTGGGTCCACGTACATGTCCCTGTGTTTTAAACTAGACCTGCCGCTGGCTAGCATCGGTCTTCCACGAATATGACGTGAAGATGTTATCTAAGGCACTGGAAGCTTCCGGCAGAGGCGGAACGGCATCTTTAATGAATGTTCATCCATTCAGCCTCCTGTGCCTGATGCTGTCCCGGGTGCTGCAGATCGAGAGGCCAGGACGAGATCTCCACTCTCTCGGACCTCAGAGCTCAGAGACCAGCAATTTCAGCCCGGTGCACCTTGAGTGCTGTCGGTGTCTATCCAGAGAGGTGTAGGAAGCAGAGAAGGGGAAGAATATGTCTCCATCTGAAATGATCCGGGCAGGGAGAGGTTGGGGGGTAGTGAGCAGTCTTACAGGTGAACAGGGTTATGTCGGACGAGTGAGGGCTGGCTTTGCTGGGGGCGGTGTGGGGCACGGGGCTGGGGAGGACAGCGCACACAAGGGCACAGGCATCGTGGCGACACCGGGTTTGAGGAACCGCAGGTCATTTGTATGCGTGGGGCGGGAGAGAGACTGAACTGGCAGGAGGCGAGGCTACGGTGCAGAGACAGGGGTGGCACTTGCAGCTCTTCCCTAGGGACTTGGAGATGAGACTGTCCCCGGGGCAGTGGGAAGGAATATCTAAACAGTGCTTTTGTGTGACAGTGAAAGACAGGGCCCTTTGAATGACCTGTAGAACATACATTAACCTGCACAGAATTTAAATGTCTGAATCCTGCTTCTCTATGGTTATGGCTCAGTGACAAAGGGAAAAGTGTTCCAGGTAAGTGAAGGCGGTTGGTAGAAACTGGCCTTTCTGATGACCTTGATCATCGGCTACAACATCTAGCTTAAAGGGCAAACTGACTACAGCACCCATGGGCCCTTACAAATGGGTGGTAGGCCCTGCTGGAAGAACTAGCCCCAGGGCATCTGAGGCAGGGCTTCCAAACTTGTAGGTGTGCCAGAATGCCCCAAGACTTGTTAAAAACTCAGAATCCTGCCTCAGGGATGCTGGGTAGATGGGGACAAACCCCAGCAACCAGCATATCTAACAGGCTCCCGGGAGATGGTGACGTTCCCAGCCAGGGGCCCGCACCTGGAGCAGCACTGACCGGAGGGACTTCCAAGGCACTTTGGTCCCAGACCCAGGAGGAGCGGAGCCTCAACCCTGCCCGCCCGGCGCCAAAACCCCTCCAGACAAACCCTTCTCTAAAAGCGGCTGGAAAGCTTTCATATTAAGTCTCTTGGATGTCTCCATCCTGCTAAATTGGGAACCAAAAGTAATTGAAATTTCAATAATTCATCAACATATTAGAAGCCAAACAGGAAAATCCCCTCAGAGCAAACTGCATTCAATAGGGAAACAGCTAAAAGGTGCCTAATGCTCTGCTGCGGCTTCTTCCAGTGACTGAGGGTTGATGGGAACGCGTGTCGATCTTGTAACACGCCAGACACAGGACTGACCTCAGAAGAATTTAAAGACTAGGAAATCCACACCTGCCGCAGCCTAATGGTGCTGCTGGTGAGAGAGTGCGGGGCTCACTGTGGAACGGCGCCCTGGGAGCCAAGCATGGCTGCCGTGTGGATCCCTCCCGACGACGCAGGGCTGGACACGGGGGTGGGGGGCCCACGTCCCCCATCAGGCCAGCTTCCTGGCACCGGGCAACCTCCCTGGTGAAGACCACCGATTTCAATTTCTTCTGCCGTGAGAGTCTAATGAGGTCCTGAATAATGAACAATGTTAACACCACTCCAAGATCTAAAGAGTGTCTGAATCATTTGCAACATAATCAGCGGTCTGTTCCTAGAATCCCAACTGGCCCACTCATCTTGCTTTTAAATAAATACAAATGATCCTGGGTGATTTACAAAATCTTCATTAAAACTTCCCATATTTTTTAAAAAAGTTCTTCTAACTACTAAAGTAAAACATGTTCAGTGTGGAAAATTTAGATGGCACTGAAAAATGCAAACAGTGGAAGCAGCTATGTCCTCTGTCACAACACAGACGTTCACGGCTAGCCACTTCCACAGCACGACTGCGCACAGGCGCGCGAGCTTTGGGTAAGTTCTAAATCTAAACCTCCACCTCCGTTTTACTGTCATTTTTTAAAGTCCTCACCTGAGGGTATGTTTATTGATTTTAGGGACAGAGGAATGGAGGGAGAGAGAGAAAAAAACATGGTTTTGAGAAAGAAACATTGACTGGTTGCCTCCTGCATGCATCCGGCTGGCGATCGAACCCGCAACCTTCCTGGTGTACGGGCCGATGCTCCAACCAACTGAGGCACCTGGCCAGCGCTATCCCTTACCATTTGAAAAGCTTTGGTCCCAGCGAATGTCTTTGAAAACTAAAGGATATTCAGCATGCTTATTTTGGTCTATGTTTTATTATTAATGATAATTGTTAGGCACTGAAATAAATCCAGTTGAAGGGAGTGGAATGATTCTGTCCTGGAAGGAAAGAAAGAAAGACAGAGGTAGGGTAAAAGCAGCCTTCTTTCCCCTCTTGATTGTGCCATGGGGGGAACGTGTCTTAATTTCACGAATCAATGCACAGAAGTAAAGGCCCCAGTTTGCTGGTTCGGCCTCGGTGAGGCTCAGGAGGGAAGACACGCTGCTGTGAGAGCCTCACCTTTACACCTGCCTGTCGTAGGTTAGGGTGTGTTCCCCTAGAGATGTGCCCAGGTTCCAACCCCGGGACCTATGAGTGCAGCTTATTTTGTAATATGGTTTCTGTAAACGGAATTAAGAATTAAGGATCTCAAGATGTGATCACCTTGAATACAGGGGAGGCCCTAAATCTAATGACCGGGGTCCTCACCGGGAACAGGAGAGGAGACTGGAGACGGACACAGGGAAGGAGGCCACGCGGAGATGGAGGCAGAGCTTGGCCACAAGTCGAAGAACAGCAGGACCTGGAGCTAAAAGAGGCAGGAAGAAGCACAACCCTGCCAACCGATTGATTTTGTGGGCTCCAGATCTGTGAGAGAATACACTTCTGCTGTTTTAAGCCTCCAAGTTGGAGCTAATTAACTCACGTATCGACCTTTTCATTTTTTTTTAGATTTTATTTACTTATTCTTAGAGCGAGAGAAGGAAGGGAGAAAGAGAGGGAGAGAAACGTTAATCAGTTGTCTCTTGTGTGCCCCCAGCTGGGGACCTGGTCCACAACACAGGCATGTGCCCTGACTGGGAATCAAACGGACAACCTTCTGGTTTGTGGTATGATACCCAACCCACTGAGCCACACCAGACAGGGCTACCCATCTTTTATGGAAGATATTTTATTAAAGAAAATACAGGGTGGGACAAAAGTAGGTTCACAGTTGTAAGTGAAACACACACTTTATTTTTACTTACTAATTATTATATTTTCCATATGAACAACTGAAAACCCACTTTTGCCCACTCTGTATGTTTCTCTCTACAAAATATGTGGTTCAGACTCAGGGGATAGGCAGAAATCACAGCTGCTCCTAAGCAAGGAATCGATACTTGTGGGAAGGTCGTTCCCGAGCCTGATAGCCTTTCTTAGTTGGAGTTCTTCAACAACAACACAGCACGTGGTTTGAAAGACCATTTTTCATTCCTCCTAAAGTTAGTATGTAGCCAGTACCTACGCAGATGCCAAAAGGGAAGTCAATCGGCTGCGCACACTGGAAACCTGGTAGAGCAGGAAGGGAAGGTTCTTACTCTCAGGGGCCCACAGCCTAGCCCCGCACCACAGAACGAACAGCGCTCTGAGAAGGGGTGCGGACGGCCAGCGTCCTAGTGTAAGAGAAACCTCACCCCTGCCTCCCCAGAGCAGGAAACACTGGGATTCGATCTTGAAGGCTGAGTTTTTGTTCAATAGGCAATAAAAAGAAAAGGGCAATGCAGGAGGCTCTGAGGGGTTCAAGTAAGGAAACGACATTAAAATGCCAGAACGCTGCTTCTCTCGTTTATGCCTTAATGACTCTCAAAGGGAGAAAAGGGCTGTATAAAGATCACTTGATCAGAGGAGCGAACAGACTGGAGTGAGGGGAGAACAAGGAGGGGAGCCGAGAGCAGTACCAACAGTTCAGGTGAGAAATGATGGGGCAAAACACAGTGAACGGGGAGCGAAACGGCGAGATGTGGCCAGGGTCAGCACTGTCCACCAGGCCACACCTGGCTAGTGAGCTCTTGCCGTGTGCCGAAGTTGATGTTTCAGAGAGAAATAAGGATGCCAGTTTTGGACGGACACACTGACTCTGAGGAAGCACTCGGTATGTGGGTGAGGATATTCGGTCAACAATGAAGAAATGCAACCTGAGGAAAGGAGGTCAGAACTGGATGTGGCGTGCAGGAACTGTGTGTGGATCAGTTGCCCAGGGCAGAGGTTCGGCAGTGGGGCTGGGAGGAGAGAGTCTAGAGAGCGTGTTGGATTGAAGGGTCAGTGGAGCACAGTAAGAAGGGAGGGAAAGAAAACAGGCAAGGACAGGCAGTAAGGAAGGTGAGTGTGCCAGCTGGAGGAGGAGGATGGGAGGCAGAGGGTGCTCGTCTACGTTTCTGTTTTCCAGAAAAGAGCTAAGGTGCTCTGCTGCGGGCGAGGGAGGGGAACAGCAGACTAGGAAATGAGGAGGAAAGCTGTCGCAGGACCAAAACCGGAGGGGAAACAAAGCCTCCACCGCACTGAAACTCAGCTGGGCTCTTTTGTTCAGGACAGTGGGCTGAGTACACAGTAAAGAATAAAAAGATTAAAACCGTAACAGTGAAAAGAATGTGCTTGGGGCACTGGCAGAAAGGAGAGCTGGGCACATTCCTTAAAGGCAGAGTGGAAGGAAGAGAACTGATGAAAGAAACAGAAGGGAAAAGCCAAATTCTATAAAACATACAGGGGGAGGTGGTCCGCCCACCCGAGGAAGGTGGGCGGGGTTTAGACTCTCACTCGGACAGGTACGCCGAAGGACAAGGAGGAGAAGTGGGCTGCAAACAGGAGAAGCAACTCTCTGTATCCAGAACAAATGAAAAGTTCCAACATAGGACAGCTCCAGCTAAAATAAATAGGCACTCCTCCTATTAAGAATGCATAGAAATGCTGCATAAAAAGAAACAATGAGAAAGAAATCCACTGCCAAGTTTAAAAGAAAGGCAATAAAATCTCCAGATGCCAGAAGCGAAGCGAAAACAAAGCTGAAGCGGTTAGGAGGGAGTGGTGCCGCATCAAGCCATGGGAACGGAGAGCGAGCGGGGCCCAGAACGGTCACACAGGGCAGGTGGGAGTGACGAGTTGGTCCCTGAAAGCCAGGCTGTTGGAGCTGATCCTCCGCATAAAGTCAGAGCCTTCCTGCTCCCCGCACCCCGCCGTCTGTGAAAAGGGGACTGAGAGCGCTGCCCGTGAGGCCAGAGAGAAACCCCAGGACTGTGCAGAGGGGTCAACCCCAGGAAATGAAAATCCCAGACCCCTGACACGTTTGGATGTGGAGTCCCAATGTGCGCTGTCTGCATATCGGGGGCGGGGGACGACGACGCGTACCAGAGAACAGTGAAAGCTGGTTTGGATTTTGCTGGGACACGCCTTGCCCAGTAAGTCACCCAGCAGCATCAGAGAACGGGAGACTTAAGACTCCTGTGACCACGAAGGTGCTGGACATGGAGCTGTGACGGCAGAGAAGGGAGGGTGGAGGCAATCTAAGCCAGGAGATGAATTCACCCAAGAAGAAATGAAAATAAAGGAGACAGTGAGCTACAGCACAATCAATACATTTATGATCCTTAAAGAGATAATAGGAATTTCCACAAAGAATAAGAAAAGTTGAAACACAAACAGGCAGATACCAAACAAGAATAGGTAGATAAGGGAAAAAAGCCAGGGGAAGATGTAATTGATAAAATAAAAATCAATGCACTGGTTGAACTCCAGACTGGATAAAACTGAAAAGAGAACAGTGGACTGGAACACAGCACAGAGAAATTAATTCAGAGCACAGCATGGGGAGCTAAGAAGATACATGATACACAAGTGTCGATGAAAGACACAAAAGACCGCTGAGGCCCCGACGAGGAGTTCCAGCGGACGAGACCAGGAGCCCTGGCCGGTCGCTCAGCTGGCCGGAGCGCCATCCCAGTACACCAAGGTTGCAGGTTTGATCCCTGGTCAGGGCACATACAAGAAGCAACCAATGAATGCATAAATAAGAGGAACAACAAATCAACACCTCATTCTCAAAACAAACAAACAACCCAGGAAATGACAGAAAAACAGTATTTGAAAAGAAAGGAGGTGAGTTTTCCATCTGTGGAGACGGAGAGGAGCCTTGAGACCAAATGATCACATCAGGTGCTAAGTAGGTGTGACAGTTTTTAGATTTGTTGCAAATTCTTTGATATTCCTTCCATCAAGAGGTGGAGTGCAATTCTCTTCCCCTTGTGAGTGTCTGGCCTAAGAGATTACTTCTGATAAATAGAATGTAGTGGAAGTGAGACCAAGTAACTTCTGAGGCCAGGTTTAAAAAGGTGACATTCTGCCTCGCTCTCCCTCTTGGGATGGCCCCTTAGCAGCCAGCCGCTCCACCGTGAGACAGCCCCAGGGAGAGAATGCTAGTGGGTGCCCTGACCAGCGGCCCTGCTGAGCCCCACACAGTAGCCAGCCTTACCCACCAGACGTGAGGGAGGTGATGACGACCCCAGCCTCCATCTGACTGCAATGCATCTGAGCCACCTGAGAGCTGCTGCTGGGGCCCGGCCACCCCAGGGCCACCCGGATGATAACGTGTTTGCTGTTGCAGGTCTCTAACTTTGGGACAGTTCGTTATGCTGCTAAAACTAGCTGGAACGGGGACGAAAACATAAAAGCAATAAAGAGATCGTCTTAAAAGCTGTCTAGTGGGAGAGTGAGACAGCGTGGCCGCTGAGGGCCGGGGCGCTGGTTTGCTGCATTCTCCGCTGCATCACCGGCACCGTGGACGGGTCTGCCACGGGGCCAGTCTCAATACACTCTGCACAATCCAAGTTTTAAAAATCTGTCAACCTAAGTCCAATACTCAGGTAGACTGTTATGGCAGACTGAACAAAGGTCCCCAAAGAAGTCCACGTCCTCATCCTGAAAACCATGAAGATGTTTACCTTAAATGGCAAAAGGATATTTGTAGGAATGTTTAGAATTTTGGGACGGGAAGGTTATCCCGTATAATCTCACAGGGACCCAGTCGTCACAAGGGTCCTTGCAGGAGTGCGGGAGTTGGAGAGGTCTGAAGGTGCCATGTTGCTGGGGAAGGAGGGTGTGTGCACCGTGGAACGCAGGCTGCTCTCGAAGCGGGAAGAGGCAAGGGAGCAGAACTCCCGGGGGTTCCCAGGGGGAACGCAGTGCTGACAACACTTTGACCGACCGCAGTGAGGAAGATGCGATTTAGACTTTTGAACTCCAGAAATGTATGACAATAAATGTGTGGTATTTGAAGCCACTATATTCATGGCAATTTGCTACAGAAGCAATAGAGAAGTATATAATTATCATCAAGAGCGTTGCCAGAAATAAAGATTAAGGACTTACCTTTAAATTCTTTGCTAAAAGACCTTCGCTGAAAAAACTTCCTAAGGATACATGCTTTTCAGTAACAAGAATATCAAACCCAGAAAAAGAACGGGATGAAAGAAATAATGGTGACCACCCAGACGGGCGGGGACGTGGGGCAGAAGGAGCCCGGCCGTGCTGCGGCGAGTGGCTGGACTGAGAGCCGCTCTGGAAGGCCGCGGTGCAGGACTTGGTCCCAGCGACAGGATGCGCGGCCAGCACCCTGCAACCGCACCCCTGGACCCCACGGGACACGAGCAAGGCTACCTGCGCTGGAGCGCTGCTTGTGGTGGCAGGGAGCCCGGCTGTCAGGCACAGCCAACGTAGCGGGTGACCGCCACAGACACTGGACCCATCAGCAGTGTGGACAGACCTTAAACTTAGAGTGCTGGGGGTGCGGGTGTGGGGGTCAGGGAGGAAAGAAGTCCACAGCACAGTAACCTTTATGTGGATGAAAACAGCACACAAAACACTGTGTATAAGGACACATACAGTGAAGGAAAGGAAACAGGATAGAAAAGGAACAAGTAAATTAAAAGCGGGACCTTTCATGGATCAGTGAATGTGCCTTTAACAGAGGAATGTACTTAGCTCATCTCTGCGCCATGCAGGACAAATGAAAAGAAACACACGAAGGAAAGAAAATACAAAGATGAGAGGTCGGGAGCAAAAGAGCTTACCCGAAGCCAGTGAGTGAGGACTGGCGATGAAGAATGTGGTGCTAGGGGTGTCCGAGGCAAAGATGGGGGGAGGGCACAGAGGCAGGGTTCTGAAATGAGGGGAAATGCACCGAAAAAACGAGGCCAGAACAAGCGCACTTGGGGCCAGCCACTAGCGCTTCGGTCTCCGGGGACGAGCGCCGGAGCACAGACAAGCTGAGCGGGCCCCCTGATGAAGCCATCTGTGACTGTGGCTGCTGACAGTGACGAGCAGGAATGGAAGGTGGCGGCGGTGCAGAGTCCGAGCAGGATTAGAAACATGATCGTTCACTGTAAAAGAAAGAGTCTGGTCTGCTTACGATCCACAACGGCGTTCACTGGGCAGCTGTAATTTCAGGCAATTAGGTTGTAGCTCATGATTTCAGCATGTGGTGGAGCTGGTGGAGATGATTTCTACGCTGCAGAAGGGTGAGTCCCTGGCCTGAGAAGCTCTATGTGACAAGCTTGGGGCAGTTTGTTCTCCCCCTGCAGTTCTCACCAAGCTGCCCCCAGAAGTCCAGGCTTCGTGGGTATTTTGCAGAGGAATGCTCTCTTACTGAAGATTTTATACATTTCTTAGAACCCTCAAACAAATTAGAAATCAGAATGTATTTACAGAAAAAAACATATTTATCCCTATAAACGTCATGTACATAGCGTTTCAGGAAAAGAACATTGTATCCCTAATGGCAATTTTGAGAAGGCTGAATCAAAGAGAGAGACCACAAAACAGAAGGAAAACAAACCCGGCAGCATCTCATTTTCATTCTCCGGAGGCTGTGCAGGTGTACCGTTCTCTCTTTTGGTTTACAGTCCACTGCGGAACCTGCATGGATTATTGAAATGGCTGCCTCGGGGAAGAGGTCAGCGTGTTGGCTGTCTTCCTAATTTCTCGCCAGCTTTCCAACAAACGAAGTCAGCTATTTTCTTTATAGCCAAGAGTTCACCTACAAACAGTCTGACCTCCTCCGAGGAGGGAGTTCCTGGATGGATAAGCAAACACTGGTGCCCACGACTACACACATTCCCTCATCACTTCCATGGCACAAACGGGCAGGAAGCCCTGGCAGAGTAACTGGACCTGTTTCCAACAAGACATGTAGGAACCACAGTGCAGAGGGGTTTTGCCTGCATCCCACTTAAAACTTCCACAAACTACAGCAAGGAGGGGCGACAGCTCCTACCAGTAATTCTCTACGGGGCTCACCTCGAGGTACATCAAATGCATGCACAAAAAGCTTATCTTCTATGAAATGAGTTCAGTTTGTCATCACTTTATGTCACCTTAGAATGCCGAGAAGGTTGATCCGTGGAGCCCTAAGGAACCTGGCACCCGCGCTGCCGTAACAGAGGATGTTTGCTGACTTCGGGTCTGTGTGGAAGCAGGACACAGAGTAGTGGAAGGAACACGGGGAAACAGTTCAAACGATGAAAACTGCATCCCATGGTAAGGCTACCAGAACCTAAATTTTGGTGCTGAGAGTTAACGTCAGTGTAGACCATGACAAGATTATTAACCTTCTGTGGGCCCGAATTTTCTCATCTCTCAAGAGGGTGTAATAATAGTATCTACCTCATAGAACTCCAGTGCAGATTAGAAGTGCATAAATCACTGCTTATCACAAATAAATGCTCAAATGATGTTCAAAGTTATAATATAGGCTTTACGTCCGCCTTTGTCTTCAGAGGTGTCTGTTTTTAGTCTATGAGGGGGTATGCTTATTCTGTAAGTGTTCAAAGACTGTTAATACTATCAATATTAATAGGTCCTTAAAAATAAACTTTATCAAGACTGCACTGAAAAGAAAAAGATCGCATCGGTAAGTGACACCTTGTGAAATTGTTTCACTGGATGAGCAGAGGAAGACCCCATGTCCTGCAGACCCCAGTAGAGCACACCTTCTCTGCCCTCCCTGCTCCACCTGTGGTCCCTGGTGAGTGGACAGAGCAGGGTGGAGAACCCGTCTTTCAGATGCAGGGTTCATCACTGCCACACCACGGGCCCCAGGAGGAGAAGGCCAGGTGAGTAGAAGGCATCAGAACAGCTGTGGACCTGTCTTGCTCTGACTTCAGGGAGAGAGGTGGAGAGGCCCACAGAGGCCCTTGGCCCACGTCCAACACGTGGCTGAAAAGCATGGCCTTCCCTTTTCTGTCCTGGGCTGGGATCGCAATGGGAAGTGGGCTGGGGTCCCAGACCCCATTTGCTAGTTCAGTGGCTCATGGAAAGGCCTGGGCACGTGTCCTTTCAAAGTGCTCCCCAGTGACCCTGATGCACAGGCTGAGAACCACCCCATGATGGAGGAGTGAGGGCTTGCTCCTCTGGCACTCGGACTCACGCCTAAGTCTATCAGGCATCTCGCTCAAAGCAAATAAACCAGCTGTGTTAGGAACACTTACTGCTCAACAAATACGCATGTGCCCCCATATTTCTCACCCTCCACGCATAAGGTGAAGCGCCTGTCTGATTCTGGCCAGCGGGCTGTGGTGGGAGCCTTTAGTGCAGGATGGGCCCGTTTAAGCGAAGTTTTGGAGGATGGGTTGCCACCGGCCTGGGTGCCTGAGTGAGTACGTGGAACAGAGCAGTGTCCCGATCCCCAGACCTGCATGGATATGTAGTGCAAGTCAGAAGCTTCCCTCGTGTGCTTCCCACTGAAATTTGGGGGTTAATCTGTTCCTGCTGTGTAACCTGTCCTTATCCCAGTACACCAGCCACACAAGGGGGCCACCCAAGAGCTGCGCACCGAGGCTGGAGGAAGAGCCCGGCCGCCAGACGCTCCTCTCAGCTCCCTCCTGCAAGGCCTGGTCAGGGCTGGAGGTGTGGGAGCAGGACTCGTGTTTTCACAAATCTTTTTATGAATTAAACTTTGCTAACATTAGCATCCTCTACCTCACCATACAAAGAAACTTCTAAGAAGAATGGGGCAAATAAGAAATGAGTAAAGTTCCATCAAGGACAAAGGAAGACCGTGCTTACACATAACTATCCAGTTGTTAAAGCCGGGAGACAGGCCACCGTCCACAACCCACACTTTATTTTTTGTTCCTTTAATTTGAAAATTAAAGAAGTGATTTTCAGTAAGTTCAGTAAGTATATTTTCCCTGCCTAGATTTCACCTCTGTTAATATTTTGGCATATTAGCTTTCTTTCTATTTCTATGTTCAAACGTCTGTAATAAAAATTATATAATTATAAGAATACCTTCATTTCAAAGAGAGACCAGTACACCACAGCCAAGTTTAAGTGCCCTTGGACTTCTTCCCCCACAACTATTATTATGAGGCTCGGTTTCCGTTGCTCTGGTCTACTGTAAATACTTTTACATACACACATACACAGTCCATTCAAATGTATGCATCTATAAATTCACAGTAAATATAAAGTACGGTCCTGCAGCCCTGCTTTTCCATACGGAGGCATCACAGAGTGGGGAGAGCTGGAGGCATCACAGAGTGGGGAGAGCTCGGGTGGGCCCAAGGCCGCACGAAGAAGGCGGAACAAAGATGAATCTTTGCTTAACCTACACAAGCCCACAAACATTTTACTTCCAGAAACAGCTCCACTGTTACGCATTTTTAGTTAGAAATACCACAGAGCGCTGACTTCGCCCATAACTGCAATGAGAAGAGATGTTCTGAACCAAGTGAATGGCTGCAGCAGAAAGAGACCACTCTCTGGCCATGTTACACGATGCTCTAAATCTTCTTTCCCGGTAGGGATGGGAGGCCTAATAGTCAATACGTTATAAATGAACTAATTAGTAGAAAGAAGTACATAATAAAATACATGATCAACCCTTAAGGTAATTACTCTTTCCAAGCAGGCCCTCTGGTTTAATTTGGATTCCCTTTTCAGCTCCTTCAAGCATGACCGCTGATCGACAAGTGCCCTTGGAGGTGAGGCAGGCAAACACTGAAGGTGGATTTGATTTAGTGTTTAGGAGCCGCTCAGTATTTGGAAACTGGCACCGATGGGTTCAGAAGTGGTGGCTCTGGGGGAGGACCTTGGGGACACTGTAAATCACCACAGTCGGTGAGTTCCTGCGCTACTCGGTGCTGGGCGCCCCGCCCCCAACAGCCTCTGGGGTCTCTGCTGTCTGGGAGTGTCTGTGGGCGGATGCAGTGTGGCTCTGCCGTGCCTGTCACAGCCACAGACTTAAAAGTGGCCCCAAGGATATGGGGCTGATCTCCCTGAAAAAGAAGGGGCTGGAAACAGTTCAGCCACATGGCCAATGATTCAATCAATCACACCTACCTAAAGAAACCCCAATAGAAACTTTAAATACGGAAGCTTGGATGCACCTCCCTGGTTGGCGATATGAGTACCGTCCCACATCCCCGCCAGAAGGAGGCAGCGCCGTCCAGGACTCCATCACCGGGAGAGGACGGCTGGGAGGTGTGCATTTGGAATCCTCCCAGACTTCATGTGAGCATCTCTTATGTTAGCTGGTTCTGATTTGTATCTTTTTGCTGTAATAAAACTGTAATCAGTTCTAAAAACTGGCCCAAAGAAGTACAAGACAGGACTGTTATTTTGAAAAGCTTAAGGAGTAAGTGGGTCCTGAGAGCGACGGAAATTTCTTCTTACCTATATCCTTCCTTTCATGTATCCATTCCCAGCTTCACCCACGCCCACCCAAAAGGTACATTACCAGAAATTTGGGGCTGCTTTCTGTGAAGGAGGCCAGGTGAGAAGGAAGGAAATGGGTACTGGAGCATTCTGGAAGTTTACCTGTCCTTCTTTCTGGCCAAGGAGCCACATGACAGCCATTTACTAATCTGGACTTCAGCATCCTTGTTTGTATTTTAAAAGGCTTCGGGTGAACCGGGCGATCATTTTATTACATGGATCCAATGAACACAGTGCAACGAACTCCCTTCATTAATGTAACATTGCATTTAGGAATCAAGAGTGATTGGATTGGAAAAGAGATACTTGCTATCTTCTTATCACTGGTGGAAATACTGCCCTATCTCCTCCAGAAACAAGTTAATTAACTAATGTGAAGGTTTTAAGGACACTTTGAGGGAAAGTAGACCAAATACAGAGACGGAAACTTCTGATTAGGGTGACTTATTTGGTTCAAAACAGTTTCTCTCTTGAATTTACTGGTGATAACCAGATTCAAAGCGGAAGCAGACCCCCGGGATGAGGGAAGCCCAGGAGAGATGATGGAATTCATTCCCAGACATGTTGAAAACACCCAGATAGGGCACAGGGTACAAGGAAGAAACTCTGCTACCATTACCTCATGCCATGATCTTGCAGGACTTTCTGAAGAATTTCCATAAGATCTCAGAAAGGACTTGTGTGACCCACACTTGATTAAAGTGTATAATTTCAATAGGGCACAGATTCATGAGCCTGTGGTCACATCCAATTTGATTTACCAAACTACCTGGGGAAGACACCGATCGTTTTCGGTACGTGGCAATTGACGTAAACAATTAGTAAAAAAGGCAAATAGTGTGAAGAAGCTGGACCTGCCTTCACCTGTCCTTCCTATAAGCTCCCAGGGCACCCTCTGCATTCACCCTTCCCTGCCACTTGACATATGCCATTCTAATGACCTACTTACTCACCTGTCTCACCCAAATCCTTCCAGCCAGGGGCAGTGTCCTGTTCATCACTGTAAGCCCTCTGCTGGCACAGAGGAGATTCCCAATCATGTTTATGAAATGAATAAACAAGTGAATGAAGAGCAAAGTGCTTCCCTTCTAGAGTAATTAATTCTACCTGGCCTAAATTAAGCGTGTTTCTTTAAGTGTGAGGAAATGAATGGTTATATTACAGAGCATGCAGAAATAAATGATTATCTCATTTAATAATGAGCTGGGACCAATAATAAAAATTATCTGCCTGTTGTCTGCTCTGCCAAGTAGCCCAATCTGTTAACTGACATGAAAGATCTAATTTAATTAAATCTTGCACAAGGCTCAGAAAACCTACCGAGAGCACTTTGTTTAATTGCAGGCAGGGGGCAAGCACCAATCCTATTGATCTGGTCAGCTCAAATTCTATACAGTAACTGTGGGCGGTGGGAAAAAAACGTGGCCCCAATTGCTTTTCAGGCAACTTTGATGAACTGTGGATTCAGAGCCGCCACGAAGGCAGCAAAGGCGGGCCAGCCACGTGTCATGTGGCATCACAAGGAGGGACGTGAAAGCGTACTCAGTCGCTCCACAGAGCTGCACTTGATGAAGAACAGAAGACACGGACCACAAAAAAACAGATTCCTCCTTGGGGAGATGAAATCTAATGGGTGGTGGTGGGTGGAAGTCATCCAGCATTTAAAGGCTAGTAAACAGGCATTCAAAGGCATCTAGCAAATTCTCTGAGACTCACAATTGTCTTGAAATAAAGAGAAATAAATGCAATCCATGAGTATGTGTACAAATTCCTGAGGACATTCCCAGTTGAGGAAGAGATACAAGTTCTTCAACATGTTTACTTGGAGGTAACTGAAATGTAAATTATATAAATTTAATATAAAACCATATTAACTGCAAAACTTAAACTACCTTTTAAGTGTGATCAGAAAAAAGGCTGCCTAAGCATGCTATGATTTATTAGCTAATTTTCCTGCATTGGGTATCAGTATCACCCGTACTTCACAAAGAGTAAACCGAGGCACAGAGAAGTTAGTAACCTGCCAAGGTCCGGCTCCAGGGCCTGGGCGCCCCACACTGCCACACTACGCTGCTCTTAACCCCGACCCCCAGAGCTGGAGAAAATACTCAAAGGAGGCGGGCTGGCTTTTTATCTTCTGCTGGTCACAAGCCAGGGCTCTCCTGTGCTTTCGTAACTCAAGTTAGAGGAGGAAATTTATTCTAAACCACAATATGTAATTACACCTGAGACCAACATTACCATCACAAAACATGCACCATCAGAATGCGCACGCAAAGAGCAAGCACACCTAATTAGGGCATTAGTCATAATGATCAGGGAATTCACTCCAGGAAATTACAGGTGGTGGGGGCATCAGCTCGGAGGAAATTTCATCAGCTTGCCCAGATAAAGTCTTTGCTGACTGGGATGATTTACACCTGCTGATGCAAGTGAAGAGAATGGCACCCGATATTATGCACATGAGTTCAGACAAAATGATGTTCAGATCTGACAGGTAGGGATGCTGGCCTTTTAATTACACCATCAACTGCAAGTGTGGCAAAGAGCTGATAACATTCAAAAATAGTAATTTCTTCCACACTCACACATAACAGCAACTAAGGAAACTTCCATGTGGATTAAAAACACAATGAGCTACACATGCTGACCTTTCTGAAGAACAACTTATTTCCAAGGTGCTCTCTAAAAGGGGGGAGGGAGCACACAATGGCGAAGGACGATGACATCCCCCGGATGTGTTTTTTCCCTCTCCGGTCCCACTTCATCCGTGTGCAAAATTACCAGGTAGGGCTGAACTAGAAGGCAAGTTTCAGTATCGCCAAGGGTGAGAAAGAGAGGAAAGTAGGTCTTGTAATTCACAGTGAAGTTCAGAGGGAACTGTTTCTGACTGGAGAACTCCTTGCTTCTCCCCCAGTCCAATCACAGATCAAATTCACAGCCAGGCAAAGAAGTATTTGTAGGTTCCAGAGGAAAAAACTCCATTTTTGGAAAACTGAGTGCTTTTATCAATTCTGCCAAACATTTCTATCCTGAAATATCAGCTCCTTTAGTCATGGACACATTTCCTGAACAAAGTGATTCTCACACTGCTTCAGGCAACCGAGTCGTCAGTACACAGGCGTGAGCACCAGGAGTTACACACACATACACGTGCTTAACACATACATGCATACACAAAACAAATATGTATGCAGAGACACATATGTGATTATTTAAAATTAATAAGTCTGCACTAAAAGAGCTGACATTTCTCATTGGAGTCACTATAGATAGGTGAGAGCAGCTGCTGTAAATGTAAAGAATTAATAAAAGAAACTGCAGAGGGGAAATTCTATATATTTTTGCAATATAAAATATTATTAGTTGATCTTAAAAAGAACATTTTAATTGAGCTTGGTGAAGACCTGCATATCCAGGAGAATGGTTTGAGAATCACTGTGCTGATATAATTTTACCATCCACTTAGATTTGCGATTCTGGAGAAGAGTGGTTTTTTAAAAAAATCTTTCCTCCACACCTCAGCACTTTCAAATTACTTTTCTTTCAAGAATGACTTCTTAAAAAATGACTTCATAACCAGAAAAGGGATGGCAATTCCCAAGGCTACAAATGCCACAAAATTGCTGGGGCTGCCCTTGGCTCTGCATGCTGGCTCCTCTTGGCCTGCACCCCTTAGGACAAGGCCCAGGCCCGTTGGACTTGGCACGCTTACCCTCCTCCGGAGCCGGTCCCGCTCCTCCCGGATGGCGTTCATGGCGGCCTTGGTCCTGTTCAGTTCCTCCTCTTTGCTGCACAGCATGGCGGTCAGGCTCTCATTCTCTTCCCTCAGCCCGGCCAGCTCCTTCTCCCAACGAGACCGCTCCTCAGCCAGGTTGGGATACAGATCCCGGCCGAGTACCCCCTCAATCTCCTCGACTGTCTAGAAAACACAGCCACAAAAACAGGCCAAGTGAGTGAGCTGGGAGAAAGGGGAGGGGAAGAAAACAGGCTGGACAGGGGCATGTGTCCACAGAGGAGGGGGCACAGCCTCTTCGTCATGAACTGTGATCATGAGCAGGGACACCCCCAAGTCCTCCTCTGCCTGTTTTCAAATCAGACTCTGTTGCCCGCTTGGGTCCTGCTCTGTGTTTCCAGCAGTCCCCACAGTAGGAATCACATGGTTCCTTCCTGGCACTAACTGCCCACACCAATGTTTATCTCCTTCATCCACGTTCCCGAGTTGGTGACTACACACCGGCAGACAGAAGCCAGTTAGTGATCCTGCAACGCAAATGTGAGGCTGCACACTTCTCACAAAACCTAACTTGAAGGTTCCTAAATTATAGGGCTCCCCGCTCCAGCTCGGCAACACGAGAGGCCAAGTCACCATCTCCAGCTTTCCATGTCGCGTCAGAATTCAGAGGGTGAGTAAGGTGCAGCCCCAAGATGTGAGAGACAAAAATAAACCTCAGTGACACAGAAAAGAGGGAGCTCATGGTAGAGGTTTCTAAGACAGCAGGGACTTAATTAATTAATAAAATAGCTATGAACTCAAAAGAGCACAATCTTAATACTTGGAGAGTTTTTAAAAATTCATTTAAAACGTAACATTAATGGAGAAGAAATGTGCAGAAAGTTAGAAAAAAAGGAAGAACTCATTCTGCTTGCTTTCAGAAACTCTTCATTCACATTTCTTGTCCTTTGGAAAAGGAAGCACAGCCAAGTGACAGGGAAGGGGAGGGAGGATCAGTAGTAGGTGGGAGCAGAAGGCAGTGAACAGTGTGATGAGAAACAGGTCTCGAAACAAAATGAAACCAAAAACATAAGGGGATGTCCCTCGTGGTTGCTCACACTGGTCTCCCAATCATGCTGCTACGTGCCCCCTGTTGTGCTTTGTCCTTCCTCTCAGATCTGGGACCTGCTCTGTCCCTTGCTGGTTAGCCGAAGTCCCTGGTTTCCTCCTGCCCTCTCAAAACCGAGGCCAGGGCTAGTACCCAAGTCGACTTTAAAATTAAATATAGGGCCTAGGAGACTCCAGGCAAAGAAACACCAGTGGTTGCTTCCCCGAACCACATCAATGATGCATTAATAATTGAGATAAATAAAGATGGAAAACCAGCTGTATTATAAATATGAATCACGGTTCACCTTGAGATGCCACCACCCCTCTCATGCAGTCCAGGATTCCTGCTGATAGAAACTTGGGCCTAGAGGCCTAAGACATTTTTCAAGTAACACATCACATTTTCCCCTTACAGAGGCCCATCCCAGGCCCTCCAGATTGAATCGCTATGCTGAGCTCACTAAGCTGTGGTGAAGTAATATAAGGATCCCAGAGGCCCTGTATCAACAGGACGCCACGCTCCCATGGCTCATGCTGAGGCTGTGCAGATGCAGCCAATTCCTCTTTTCGTCCTCCTTGAGAAGTGACATGAATGGACCAAAAAGGTGTGGCGAGAGCCAGCACCAGTGTGTTCGGCATCCCTGACTCACTGAGGCCTTCCCCCTCGTTAGCACCGTGAATTGATAGCTCCTGAAATAATATTCTGGAGGCCATAAAGCTTTAATAAAATGTCCAAGTTAATCTTTGGGCTATATGATGAACCACACTAAAATGATGTGGTTCAATACTAGCAGTCTAAGAGTTTCCAAGAAAATTGTCATTTTTGCTGCAAAGAAGGTGATCTTGACTGTTGACATAATGACTTCTTCTAATGTAATTTGGCCCAACAAAAATTTATGGGTGCTGGCTTCTGTCTGGTGGCCCAATCTGTAAGTATGGATTTCTTAGAAACACTCATTCTTAACAGGTATTGGAGATAACCACACTTCAAAAGAGAGAGATCTGATCATTTCCCCCACATGATCTCGAAGAGCCACACAGAGGGTGGGGGCAGCGGGTTACCTTAATGGCTAGGTCGCAGTGCTCGCTGGCTGTGGTGAGCTGCTCGATGTGCCTGTCCACTTCGGCCACAGACAGGCTGCAGCTGCTCTTCTTCCTGCAGCACACCACGTTCTCCAGCCCCGTCAGCACCCGCTGCAGCTCCGAGTTCAGGTCGCTGCAGTTATCTGTGGTGAACGTGGGCAAAGTGAGTGAAGCAGGCGGGTGGGCAATGAATGCTCTTCGTTTCGCTTCCCATGAAAAATCCATTCCAGGAAAACAAAATGGCAATAGAGCTTGAAATTTCAAAGTTTAACACGGGGCAGCCTAATCTCAGGCTGCTGGCATTCCTCTGAGGCTTGGAGCTGATGTAAAACCTTTAAGTGGTTTAAGACCAAGGTCATTTTCTAGAGAGCCATGCCAGGCTGAATTCTCCTGGCTTTCACTTAAAGGCAGCCACAACTTGAGTTTCTTTAATAAGAACAAAGGAAATGTCCTAGAAAGGGGCTGGTGGGGCTTCAGAAGACTTCTGGTCAACCTCCCTGCTCAGCTATTCAGACAAGCACTGACTCCAGCAAGAGTGTCAGCAAAAAACGATCTCATACTTTTACTAAACCAACAAGACAAAGAAGCCCAGAGTCAGCAGAGACACTAGGCATTTTAAAAAATGGAAGCTGTGTAAGACACAGCCCTTGCCCTCACTGAGCTTATAATTAGGACTTTTTCCCGATATAACCAATCAGCACGCACTACTATTACAATTTAACTCATTTCTTCCACCAGAAAAAACAAACTGTTCTGAGAAATTACATATTATTCTCTGTGCAAATGTCTTGTAAGCAATTCTAGTAACTTGATTCTGGCTTTAAAATCTGTGTTATTTGTAATTGCTGGATATCCAGGGTCAAATTAAGAGTTATAATCTCTTAATGTGAGCTAGACACATCTTAGAAGTCAATTTTGTTGGAAACAAACGCCCTGCATGTCACATACTGTACAAATAACCTGTTATTTTGAATTCTATGCATCACCATGCCATTCAATTCTTGTAGCAAGACAGGCGTGGCCTACATGCCACCTCTCCAAGTACATGCTTCCCCTACCTCCCTCCTGATGCCTCCACGAAAGAAGCTCGATGGCTTCAGTTTCCCTTCTTCACTCCTCCTCCCTTCTCATCACAGGTTCCACGCACTAAAATTAAAATGGTCAATTGTTTTCGGTGCTTACCTTTGGGAAACTTCAAGAAAACTCAGCCCTATGGAAACTGGATTTACCAGAATATTTTGGTCAGTTTATTTGGTTGCCTATAGGTACATTACCTAAGTCTGGAGAGAAGACAGCCTGAGGCTTTCACTGCAATCAATACACCCGGTTAGTCCCCGTCCTCTCACACCGGTTTCTCTCCCAGCTCTGTGAATGGCACCACTACCCACCACCCGAACAGACTCAGGTCAACTCTTAGGCAACCCTTGATGTCCTTTGGCCTCACATCATAGGCTCGATCCATCTTTTTTATTTTTATTTTTTTAATTTATTTTATTTTTTAAATTTTTTTATTTTAGTTTATTCAGTACAGTTTCTATCCTTTATTCCCATTCCAGCCAACCCACCCCTCCCTCCTCTCCTCCCTCCCATTTCCAACCCCCCTAGCTTTTGTCCATGTGTCCTTTATATTTGTTCCTGTAAACCCTTCCCATTCTCCCCTGAAGTTCCCCTGAAATTCCCTTCCCTCTCCCCTCTAGTCACCGATCCATCTTGATATTGCAACCTCCAGAATGTATCCCCAAAGTGACCTCTTTGTACCATCTTCACTGATACTGCCGTAGTCCAACCCACTATCATGTCTCAACTGAACCACCTGTGCCCAAGGGAAGCCTCTCAAGCACATAAGTCAGATTATGTTACTCCTCCAGTTCAAACCATCGACTGGCTTCATACTGTCAGTCAACTAAAGTCTGAACTCCTTACCAGAGTCTATAAGACTCTGCATGATGAAGACTGATGATGTTCTCAACCCAGGCTGCACAGTGCAATTCCCTGGGGAGCTTATAAAATTCCGGTGTCCAGGCTCCACCCTAGACTAATTAAATCACAATCTCTGGGGGTGGGGCCTGGTCACTGAGACATTTTTTAAAGTTCCTCGATAATCGTGCGCAGTCCAGGTGAGACCCACTGATCTTGTCCTCGCTTCATCCGTCCACCTTCCCCTCACTCACTGTTCTCTGTTCTCGCTCCTGGCCTCCTCTCCATCCTTGGAACCTGCCAATCTCCTGCCCGCACCAGGGCTTCCTTTTCCTTGGCTGCTTCCTCTGCTAAGACTGATTTCTACCCTAATCTCCAGTTATCATTCAGTTGTACCTCAAGTGCTACATCCTCCCCAAGCCCTTCCCTATTTAAAGGGTGGATTTCATCTCTTCTCTCTGCACAGTCCCTGCCCTATTATTCTTCATGGTATTAATCACTATCTGATCTGACTTATGTGTTTATTATCTCTTCTCTATTAAAATGTAAGCTCCATGAAAGAAGGGACTGTGATGTTCCTCACCATTGTATCACCAAATACTGTAGGCAATCAAAAATTATTTTAAGTGAACAAATATAAATATCACATCATTATGTATTTAAGAGAGAGCAAGACTAGAAGCACAGACTCTGTCTATAGCAGCATGTTTTACAGCATCCTTATGCTTTTTGTCCTTGTTAATAGATTATGTCCTGAGTTAATAATGACTCAGGAAGAAGGCCCTGCGGAGATGGAGGGCGGGTGCTGACCCCCCAGCTCCCGGCAAGGGGGCCAGGGCCAGAGCAGCACTGTTCAGCGACCACAGATGCCAGTGGAACTATTTTCAGAGCGTACTTAATTCCAGCATAATAACTGGAGAAGTTTCTTGGAATGACCATTTACCTCGAGGTACAGGGTTTTTCCTGGGACCCTGAATTAAAGTTAACACACACTCCTGAAGTACTGTACTTGCATTATTAAGTGATTGTGAGTAGGATGAGAAGGAAAGACGCCTCTGTTCAGCCATTCCATGCGGATCCCCCTAGCACACCTCCCCCATGCAACAATCGCATCGCACGTGTCTGCTGATGGGTTCTCTCAGCAGGACTGGAGAGGTGGAACCAGGCTGGGTCCTGAGGACGCTGGGCCATAGAGAATAGGAAGAAGGTGTACGGATCCAACTAATATTTCGTTCTCATTCTTCAAACCATCGCTGAGCCTGGCCTTAGGTCAGTGGTAGGGTACAAAGATAAACAATACTCTTCTCAACTTTTGAGAGGCTTGCAGTTGTGCAAGGCAAATGCCACAGTTCCTTCTCTCAGCTGCCCATCACCACCCTGGGCAAAGCAACTGTACAGAATATGATCCAAGTATGGAACAGAGAAATAGGAGGACGAAGGAGTGTATTTAAATTAACATAGGGACTGTAAACTGCTAATGAGCATCTTGCTGTCAAACCAAGAAGGAATATAAATGTTTTCTTTGGTCTTAGGAAGCCACATATGTAAAACACAGGTTGAATGATGAACCACACACACTCTAGTCTATTGTCCAAGAAGTGTGGCACTGTGGCTTTACACAAGCCCCATTAATGATAGGATGGCACTTGGCTGTCCTTTGTCATTGTTCCCTGTTTGGAGCCTCACTGAAGGACAAAGTGGATGAGCTGGCTGGAGCGAATATTCTGGGTACCCTGATGGACCCAGCACTCACCACCGTCCACTTGGTACTGGTGCTGCTCAATGCAGGTGGAATTATCATTCAGAGTCTGTGGCATATTCAACCAAAGACAGACTTAGAATAAATTCTGAACTCCCTCCTTGCCCTGTAACACCCTGCACAATCTGGCCCCTGCCAGAGACTGCAACATCAACACTGAAGGCTGAGGGACCTGGAGTGTCTGCGAAGGGTAACAGGTGTAAGTTAAGGCGTCAGAAGAGCAACATGAGCAGAGACAAGGGATCAAGTGTGTTCCAGAATGAACAAAACGTGCCTCATGCACAAATCAAAACTGAAAGGAGGTATCACCTCACACTCATCAGGATGGCCACTACATAAAAACAACAGAAAATAGCAAGTGTTGGCAGGGCTGCAGAGAAATCACAGCCCTTGTGCCCTGTTGGTGGGAGTAAAAAATGGTGTAGCCGCTGTGAAAAACAGTAAGGCCGTGCTTCAGAAATGAAAAACAGGACTCCTGCATGATGTAGCAAGCCCACTTCTGGGTCTATACCCCAAAGAATTGAAAGTGGGACTGAAGAAGATACTTGTATACCCACGTTTAAAGCAGCATGATTCACAACAGCCAAAAGGTGGAAATAGCCCAAAACGTCCATTGATGGATAGACAAACAAAATGTGGTATACACACACAATGGAACAGTGCTCAGCCTTCAAAAGGCAGGCAGTTCAGACATGCCACCACATGCATGCACCTTGAAGACATTAACCTAAGTGGAAAAAGCCAGTCACAAAAAGACAAACATTGTATGATTCCACTTACATGAGGAAGCTGGAGCAGGCAAATCCATAGAGATACAGTAGAATAGAGGCTGAAGGACTGTGGGGAGTGGGGCATTATTGCTTAATGGATATGGAGTTTGTTTGGGAGGGTGAGAAAGTTCTGGAAATAGACAGTGGTGCTGGTCGCACAGCTCTGTGAACATACTTACTGCCACTGAATGGCACATTTGCTCTGGGACCCTGAGGCAGACCCCTGGCTGTGCTGTGCTGTATGTAGGGAAGGTACTGGTGCCGCCCCACGTCCAGAGACGAAGGGGACGCCATTTGTATCAAACACACATTCTTCTAACAGAGGTTCTTAATGTCTCACAGAACAGTCTAAGGTTGCATGTACCAAACAAAGAGGAAAACAGTGATTAGGCCCAGGGAGAGGCTGAGGAAGCAAACAAAAGCAAGCAGTCGCTGGGCTGACTGTTCCACTTAGCCATGACATGAGCTTCCTGGCAGCCAGAGCAAAAACGAATTATCTCCTGTCAGGAAGGAGGAAGCATTCCAGTTTCACAAGGGAGACTGTGAGCTTTTAGCAATAGATGCTAGAAGACATTAGGTACATGGCATCATAGGCGGCGTGAAGCAATAGGATTGCCAGTCTCCTCAGCCAGTTTCACGCATATGCAGATTTCATAGGCTTTCTTCTTATACAAACCGTCAATTAAAATTAAGCTGTAGACCATTAAAGTACAATGCAAAGGGAGTTCTGGAAGGACTAAGCTCAGTCTTGGCATCCTGCCTTCCACTTGTCTAATTTGCTGTGGAGATGAAAGAGAGCACACAGAAGAATAAATGAAATGGACATCTCCCTTCGACCAGAGGATGCAAATGAGCCACCTGCAGCCGAAGATGACTTGTTTGGAGGGCAAGGTTTGATAGCTGGCATGGCACCCCGCTTTTTTTAAACAGTTTTTGAATGAATTGCCAGCATTTAAAAACCATTAGAATTTATGGCCATTCTTGTAAAATTAGAAGGTCTGGCCACACTGGGCCCCACTCCACACATGACGACAGACTGCGGAGTGGCCAGCAGCTGCCCCTTCAGACTCGGCGCAGCTACGGTGCTCCACGCTCTGCCACTTCCCGCTCCGCCGTTCTCAGCCGCCTCTCTCCGACTCGGCCGGCCTGCCTTTGCTGTGCTTTCTAAATGTAACTCTTCCCAGTGAGACTCTGACAGTAACTGGAGAAAAGACTGTCAGGTTATATTCTTCTAGTGAGAGTCTACAGCCGTGGGTTCTTCTGTTGCTGTTTAAGAGTAGACCCATGCACTTTGGACATGTACTTGGCTATGAAAATTAAGCCAAATAAGCATTCTAGCTCAGTTAAACACACCCTGGTGGGCTGGTTTTCCTCTTTCCCCCTCAGAGTCAACTAGGCCTACCCCTGGAGTTGTACACAATAAACTATAGCAGCCCTGGCAGGGTAGCTAAGTTGGTTACAGTGTCATCCCCATACACCAAGGTTGTGGGTTTGATTCCCGATCAGGGCACATACAAGAATCAACCAATGAAGGCATAAATAAGTGGAACAACAAATCAGTGTTTCTCTTTCCTTTTCTCTCTCTCTTTCCCTTCCTTTCTCTGTAAAATCAATAAATAAAAATTGAAAAGTAAATAACTATACCAGAATTGGTTCATTTCAAATCATTTTAAAATTTCCTTTTTGGTACAGAGACTAAGTAGCATGGATGGTAGGTAGAAAACAGACGGGGGAGGGCAAGAATAGTATGGGAAATGTAGAAGCTAAAGAACTTATGACACATGGACATGAACTAAAGGGGGGAATGTGGGTGGGAAGGGGTGGACAGGGAGGAGGGGAGTGAACGGGGGAAATGGGACAACTGTAATAGCATAATCAATAAAATACATTAAAAAATTTCCTTTTTTATCTTCACCTGACGACATGCTTATTGATTTCAGAGAGAGGGGCAGGGAGGGAGAGAGGGGGAAAGAAACACTGATGTGAGAGAGCAACACTGACTGGTTGGTTGCCTTTCGTACATGCCCTGACCAGGGACCAAACCTGCAACCCAGGCATGTGCCCTGACCGGGAGTTGAACCTGCGACCTCTTGGTTTATGGGATGATGCTCCAACCAAGTGAGCCATATCAGCCAGGGCTTGAATCATTTTTACAGGCTGTTTGTTTTTGAACTGCTATGAAACCCCTATCACAAATAAAAATATAGCTAAACAGGCTAGCTGTTACAAATCCTCCCCTGCTCCACCCAATTCTGTGCGGTGCATATTTACAAGAATAAATCTGCTCCAAAATACGGCAGCAGGTTCACAGCGTTCATACTCCTGAGCTTGACATTCACGTCACAGCTAGTGTTCACGTATCAGCTAGTTTGGAAGCCCCTAGTTCTCCTCTTCATGATGACGTTTTTTAAGATTTGCCTTGAAATCTCCTTTTCCAAGAAGCCTCTCCTGGTCACCCGTAGTCTCATATTTACTTCTTTCCTTGAGGCAGCACCTTGCCCATAGTTACTTATTAACTGACGCGATGACCGTACCAAGCCCAGCCCTGGGGAGCCATGACCGTTCATCTGGCCCTGTGTTTGCTCCCAGACACTTAGTGCTGGGCATGCATGCCGTGGCGCTTGGTCAAGGCCACATGAGTTGAATGTGTAAAAGAAATGAAAGACTTTCTGTAAGTCAGCTTTTAAAAGTATCAAGTTTTTGTTAGCTTGCTCATGGATCAAGGGTCCTCAAATCTAAGACATATCACGTGGCATACCACACCCTGCTAAAGAGCCTCACAGAGCAACTCAAGTGGAGGAGAGAGCTGCAGATTCTTCCAGCTTCAACACAGATGTTCTGCGAGAGGTAGATCTGACGTCCTGGGGATGACGCAGCTCAGAGCCTGTTGTGGCTCTAAGGCAACAGCCAAGAGGGTTGGTGCTTTCTTTTTTTTAAAATCCTCACCAGAGGATATGTTTATTGATTTGAGAGAAAGAGGAGTGGGGGGAGAGGGAGAGAGAAACATCGATTGGTTGCCTCCCATACATGCTTCAACCAGGCATTGAACCCATAACCTACTGTGTGCTCTGGGGAACAAACTCACAACCTTCTGGTGCGTGAACGATACTCCAACCAACGGAACCACCCGGGCAGTCCTTTCCACTCTGTGTACACCAAGGCCCTAACTCCAATGACAAACAAGCAAAAGTGAACAAAACAGCATAGAAAATGATAGCATAGAACAGCTGACTTCCAGGCCCGAGTGCAGGAAGGCCACAGGGCCTGAGAGGAGAGGGGGAGAGTATGCACTGAGGTTGCCCCTCGTGAGGAACGCAGTGCCTGTGTCTGCCGACGTCATTAGAGCTTAAAAACGCCTCAACAGCACCAGTGACGAACGAGCTGATACATGAACCTCCTGCTGCATCACAGTACTGGGGACAGACACATCATCACCCATGTATATTCTTGTGAAAAATGTCAACCTCAAATCTAATAATAAAAAAAACAATCAGACCATCCAGATTAGGGGACTTTCTGTAAAACTACTAACCTGGCCTCGAAAACGTCAATGTTACTGCGAACGGTGGGAATGAAAGGGGAGTGAAGACACACGGTAACTGAACAGAATGGGTGAGCTTCGCTGGATCCTAGATTAAACAAGAGCAACAAAACACAGTGTGGGGACAGTAGGGCAATATAAACATGGACTTTCCACAATGCTCTAAGTTAAAGTGCTCGGGTGTGAGAAAGGTGCTGTGGTTATGAAAGAGAAGGTCCCTGTTCTCAAGAGGTTCGTGCCGATATACTCAGGGTGGGGCGTCACGATGTCTTTTTTTTGAGGTGATAAATGTTAACTAAATTTATTGTGGGTAGTCATTTTACAATATAGGTATGTCAAATCATTCTTCTGTACACCTTAAGCTCAGTGTTGTATGTCAATTATCTTGAAAACCTGGAAAAAGGAAGAGAGGGGTAGAACTAGACAGGTAGGGATTCTAAACAGAAGCAGCATGGGGCTGCAGGGGCACTGAGTGGAAGGATCCAGTCAGGTCCGCAGCCCCAGCGGGGAGAGAATGGAGCTGAAGGGGGGGGTGGGGAGAGAAAGAGGAAAGAACTTTCTCTAAGAACATTATTAAAGGGCTCTTATTAAAGAAAATAAATGTTCATTCTAAATAAAGGTGCTAAACAGAAAAGTTCAAAGAAGCAAATAAAAATGATCCTTAATCCTCCAACCTCATTTTACTGCTCTTAGCATTTTAACTATTTACATCTTTTTCCATGAATACAGGGATCATGCTTTACATAATACTTTTACTGTGTTTTTTCACAAACATTTCTTAAATTATGATTTTTATAACTACCAAAATTTCATTCTTTGGAAATCATCATTTTGGGGGGCATATCATAGATATTTTCCCTGAAATTCCTACAAATGAAATAAATGGGTCAAAAGATTATTAATATTGCCACATATTATCATGTTGCTGTGAAAATATTGTGCATTTCCATTAGTGAATTGTGTGACTTGACTTTCAAATGGCCCAGAAAAAAAATTTCTGTGTGCAAAATCACGTGTGGAAAAGTGCTAACAACTGGTGAATCCAGACAAAGCATTTAGGGGGGTTCATTTGATCTTTTACGTAAGTTTGAAGTTTTTCAAAATAAAATGTTGAGGGGGAAACAAATATCTCAACATTCGAGGCGAGAAAGTCCGACAGAGCGTCTCGTCTTAAATGCATGCGTACATGCGCAGGTCTGCATTTAACTCAGAGACTGCTTCGATGATCAAATTCTCCGTGCAGCGCCGAGAACAGGAATGCTCTCCTGAAAGTGTCACTGCCACACCCAAACTGTCCCCGAGGACACAGGCACGAATCAGGGGGATCCCGCCTGAAGAGCGAGCCGCCAGCTGCTGCCCTGCCTGGCCCCACTGGGGAAGAAGAGCCTGTTCTGTGTTTCTTTCCCAAAGAAAAATTGCAAACGAGGTTGCATTTTCAAGACTTCTATTTTAGCCAAGTCTTATCAGATTGAGATTTGTTTTCATTTTTGCTGTTGTCGCTTTGCAGTTTTTGGCACAGTTTGCTTCTCTACAACAGTAAACTTGGTCTTAGATACCGTGAAGGCATAAGAAAGATAACCTAACATGACAGCTGTAAAACCTTCCTCCTGCAGCTGTGAACCCTAAATGCCTGACACCCCCTCTGGGCCTCTCTCTCTGGGCTGCCCCAGTGCCACCACAGAGTTCCCAGCCACCACCCACCCCCACCGGGGGCCTCTGGGGTATAAAAGTTCTCGCAGTCGCTTCTAGAAAGCAAGGTTCCAACAACACATCTGTAAGAAAAGTTCAAGTTCACATATAATCATTTTACTTATTTGACTCTTAGTCACTTGAATTGGCACAGCTTTAAGAATAAGAAAATACCCAGTGTTGTAGAGGATATGAGGAAACCTTTGTAGATACGGAAGGGGTGCAATCTGGCAATCTAGGGAAAGCCTTGAAGGTGATTCTGTACCCGTAACTCTGAGAAGCTATCCTGAACAGAGGCACATTTAAAGGGTGCGCTCCAGCCCCCTCACTGCCCAGCAAGGTAAGGTCCCTCCATCATCTGCCCCGGCCTCGTCTCGGGCCTCACCTCTGTCCATTCTCCTCGAAGCTCATTAACCTGAGAAGACACAGTCTGTTTAGAAAATAAAGCCTGCTTGTTATATCTTACAAAAGGAGTTCTTGAATGCCAACAGTTATGGGAGCTCCTTTTGAACAAATGTGGTAGAGATCAATGCCTTTCCATTTCTATCTTACAGCCCAAGTCTCTTTGGGGGACTGAAAAAGCACTGAATTTGAGGGAAATATTCCAAAATAACTTAAAGTGAAGTGGAACAATGACCTTTCTTGCTCCAAGTCTGGTTGCGCTCCAAGGACAGTCCTGGAGTGATTTTATGTGGACTCCTCTGTCCCTCGGCCCTGTTTCCATTCACAGACAGGGCTCACGGGGCCAGGCTCGGCTCCCTGGGAGAAAGTGCAGGGTTGCTGAGAGAGCCCTCCGGTGAGTCGAAGTCGAGACTTCTAAGACTTCCTTCCCAACACTGCGAGCCCCTTGGGAGAAATTCAGTCGCCTGACTGAAGTACGGAGAAGAGAAAACAGGCAGCCAGGGGCTTGGTCTGCTACATCAACAAGCCAGGGTGTTATTTTCAGTCCGTCTAACCTTTGCAACCTGTGGACTGGTTCCTTGAAGTTTCAGAATCGGATTGCAAACAATCTGATTTTCATTTAAAAATTCTTTGCTGGGGGATGAATGACCATCTTGCCACCTCATTCCTAATGAAAAGTGAGTTTTCTCTAGACAGGTTGCCTTGCCTTTGTAAACACTGTCTCTGAGTCTGCAGAAATCGTTTTTTGGAGGGGCAGGGCTGTCTTTTCCAGTCCCAACCCCACCCCCACCCCCGTCCCCACTGGGAGTGGCTGCTTGACACTTTGGAACATTTTTCCTGAAGCCATTAAGGCTCATCGGCCATTAAGCCAGGAAAAATCTGGCTTTAACGTTAAACATATTTCACAGTCACAGCAGCGCCAAAGAACCAGGTTTCATGTGTAAATTCTTCCTTGGTTGTCCTCCAAAAACTACTCATAGGAAGGAAATCTATTGAAATGATCGCACCAGCAAGGAAGCCATCATATGCTTCCTTTTAGCCCTAAGGGTATAAATGCTTTAGCATTGCTAAATTCTAAAAAAATAAGAATTTCTTCCCTAAAACTGGAAGAGACTTCAAAATACTAGAGCAGAATACATTACAGGCAGTGCAAAGATCCATCGGATCAGGGGTTTTGTTTGTTTTACAAACAGCTGCTTCTGACAAGCTTTGCTGTTCTGTTAACCGAGTAGGGAAAACAGCCTGCTAGTGAGGACACTGCACATGTGTGAACGTGCATGACGCGACGAGCCCGTGTGTGCACATCTGTGCTCTGCTCCATTACGGCACCCAGAATCATTCGGTCTAAGAGTGTTGTTTCCAAGATTGAGATCTGCAAAATCTCGATTAACAACAAACACTCTGCTATTAGCCAGGTGCTGTGATCACACAGCTGCTCCCTAAACTCCCCCGTCAGCACGAGAGACCTCAAAGGACTGCAGCGAGTGAAGCACGCCAACCATTGGCACGGTTCATGGTTCAAGCAGAGGCGTATCAGAGCAAAGCCATCTACAGAAACACAGCGGCGACAACAAAAACGATTGCGTAGCTGCACGGCCTTGGACAAGCGACCTATCCCCTCTGAACTCTGTTATCCCAACTTTATAAACGAGGAGTTTTACAAGGCCTCCTTCGAATTTGAGGATTAAACATGAGGATACACATACACGCTTGGCACAAAATAAGTGAGTAAGGCATGTTACCTATTATTTCCAACATCTCTTTTAACTAGAACTCTTGGCCAAATTGAGAAAATAAAAATCTCAAGCCACAATTTCCACCTCTGTCTTTGCCCATTTAATTACCTTTATTTTCCAAACAATTGTGTGACTAGGTTTGAACAGAGGTAATGCAATCTACTTTAAGATGCAATGAGACCTTACTGGGACCTTTGTCCTTTCTCTGACCACTCAGGTGTCGAAACACTTTCTAAATTGCCAGCTTCCTCCCCCAGGCCCTGACGGCAGTGCCCAGGAGCCCGCTGACTGAAGGGACACCCTTGGCTCTGAGGGGCGCAGTTTAAAGACAAAAGTACGTTTTTAATGTCGGAAAGAGGTTGAACTTACTCCTGTTATCTTAGATGGAGATCAGCAAACAGATGGCAGCAAACTTTGCACATAAAATCCAGCTCAAGGAAACCCCTGGGTTGTGAATGCATGTTTGCAGATATAGCAACCGTAATGAAATGGCTGCTTTTTAATGATTTCCTATAATGGTATTTATACATGGAAGCTTTTTACCCTATTGAAGCAGTTTAATTGGAAATGGCAGAGGAATCAGAGGAGCCAGACGTCCAGTTCTGATGCACGCACACGGGGACTGCACTCTGCTGCAGCCTCACCGACCCTCCGTGCTGGCCCCAAAGCCTTCCCTCCTTGGGGACCTGGCCGGGCAGGCCCTGTGCCCACAGCACTCTCCTCCTGCCTCCTGCTCTTCGCCTGCCTTGTCCCCATTTGTCCCTCCGTTTAAATGTACCTTAAATACGACTCATTCTCCAATGCTCCCATCCAAGGGTGTCACTAGGGGCCCTGTCCACCCACTGTTGGTCACTCCCTGTTTCCTTGTCTATATCCCCCAAAGAACTGTGAGCACCAAGGTGGCATTTACTGCTACTCACACATTTGGGTGCCTACTATGTACGGGACTGTTACGTTGGTAAGCAGGATAGCTGTCCACGTGGAGCCTGCAAGCTAGCAGGAGAGCCTGATAGACTGGTAACATGGGGCAAAATATTACAAATGCAAACACATGACATCATCAGGTAGTGCTAAGTGCTATGAAGACAAAGAAAGCTGGGAAGGGAAGAGCATGCCTGAGAGTGTGAGTGAGTGTATGCTGCCCTCCACCAAGAGGACTCAGGGATGGCCTCCGATGAGAGAAGACTGGCTATGGGAGAAAGCCAAGGCGGATTGTAGGAAGGGGCAGACAGGCCGGGGAACAGCGACTGTAGAAGTCCTGAAGCAAGGAAGTTGGTCAGGTTTGAGGGTCAGTGCGCAGGCCAGTGAAGGCAGAGTGGGGAGAAAAGATAGGGCTAGATAGCTTGGGAGGATGAGGTTTGAGGTGGGGAATGCCCAGGTTCTGGGGGCCCTGTAGGCCATGGTAAGAACTTGGGATGTCCCTCTAGGTGGGAGGGATAGGAGCACGGGCATACAGCTATCTGATGGCAGATTCTCTCTTGTATCCCCAGTCCCTGGTGCAGCTCTGTGTGAGTTTCTGAAAAAATGAATAAAGGCCCCTATTGTGGGCAGAGAATATATACGGGCATTGGGCAGACAGGGTTCCTTCCCTACAGAAGCTCAGTTTCTTCAGGAAAGATACTACCACCTGCTGTAATGAACGTATTTTTTTTAATGAAGGAAGAGAAGGAAAGAAATGAGGAGCCTGAACTACAGATGCTCTACCATGTCAGGAGCCCTGAGACATCCCTTGGTAAAGGCCCTTGGCCCATTTAAGTGGCTCTATCCCTCCATTTCCCAACCTTATTTGATTAAGAAACTGTTGGAGCACAGGTCACTTATTCAATTTCATAGAACATAGTTTCAGAGACATGAACGGAGGGATCAGTGCAGGAATGTCTCTGTAGTAGCTGGCGACCTTTTGGCTGCTTGCACTTGTCTGTCTGCCTGAGGCTGGAAGACAGAGTGCATAAGCTTGGGGCCACAGGGTTAGAGATTATGAGGCTGGTGTAACTTAGCATGTAAGACTTGGGCCCACAACTGGGCCGGGGTCTGGATTCAGGTTTGAGAGAGGTAGTTTTGCCTGCAGCCAAGACCCCAAGACTGGGAAGGTGTCCCCACTCCTCAAGCATTTCTGTCTGGCTCATTTGGTATCGGCTCTCGATGACTTTGATGTAGCTAAATCCGCCTCATTCAGCTTTAGCAGTCCAGCCCACTGACCCTTCTTCCTTATTAGAGCCTTTTCTGCCCCACCAGCTTCTGGACACCACTACCCTCATTGCCCTCGTATAGCTCTGCCTGATTGACTCCTTGATGCATTGGTTGATTGCTTCACTCTTTCATCCGGAGAAGTATCTCTGAACACATACGACATGCCAGGCCCTGTAGTGGGGCTCTGGAGATACATGAGTAGATAAAACAGGCATGCTTCCGCCAAGTACAATGTAGAGGGAAGAGCTGGTCAAGCAAAGAAAGAGAAATACGTCATTTAAAATTTCAGTGTGATATAGGAAGGAATCCAATGGGGTAGCGACAGTCAGCACAGGGACTTGCACAGTGCTGCTTATGAGCTGCTTTTGGAGGAGGAGTCTAAACTCAGACCAAAATGATGAGGTGCCCATCCCTGCCAATGAGCTCCTGCTGAGTCTCCTTATCAGCTGGTGGCCCCCAAGGCTTAGTCTCCAGGCTCTCTGCACTTTCCACTCTACCATAGCTTTCCATTGCTTCAGGAACTATCTGCAAAAAACCTGATGTCTCCTAGCTGCTTTTCTTCAGCCTGCACCTCTCCTCTTAGCTTCTTATACACACCTACTGCCTTCCCAAGCATCTCTACCCAGAAATCTCCAGATGCCTCAAACTTATGTCCAAACAAAATACATGATCTCCACCCCACCCCACCCTCCCCACAAACAAAACAAAACAAAACAAAATTGAAAGCAAATCAAGCCACCTGGTCCTTTTTCCTATCCTCCCGTATTGGTGACTGGCTGCCCCCCATGCATCCACTGTGCAGTTCAGACACGCACATATGGGACATGTCCACACACACCTTGTCTTCTGCTTCCGATCCTTCGGCCAGATCTTGCCATTTTATGCCTTTTCTCCACCCATCTGCTTTCCTACATTTCAGTGGCCACCACCCTACGTCCCAGCCACAGTTCTGCCCGCATGCACTTTTTCAGTGGTTTCCTAGTTGGCCTCCCCCATTCACTCTTGATCCACCGATTCTTTCTCCCCACTTCAGAGTAATTGACTGAAAATGTAGTCTGATTGTCTTTTTCTCTCCCTCCCACTATTAAAATCTTTCAGTTGATTTTTGTGAATCTTTGAATAAAGATCAAACTCTCTCACACAGTCTACAAGATCTTGCATGATCTTACTCTTCCTTCTTCTGGTCCTTCGTTCATCTCTCCCCTGCATGTGAGCATTTCCTAAGATATGGGTCTCCTCCCTCCTTTATCTCCACACCTTTTGGACCACAGCAATCTTACTTTATAACTTCAAAGCCTTTATTCTCAACCTCAATCTCTCCAGAGAGCCAATTAGGCATCTCCAAGCAGACCAGTGGTTTTGCAACATTTTGACTGCAACCCACATTTGGAACATTTCATTTGGCAACTTATTCCATATACATACATAACAAATAATTTTCATGAAACAATACGGTCATTCTATTTTTTCCCATTTGATTTCATTTAAAAATATTTTATTTTTCATATAATTGAGACCCACTAATGTGTCATAATCTGCAGTTTAAAAACACACCTTATGAACACTGTACCAGATATTTCCACATGGAGGTTTCTCTACAACTTCAAACATAATACATCTATTTCCCAATTCATTTCTGAACCAATATTCCTTCCAAGGAATATGATCATTCTCTTAGTCACTCAGGATGAACATATTAGAGTCATTTGTATTCCTCTTTACACAATGGTTGCTATTGGTTCAACTGCAGTGTGTCACCACCCATTCTAGCCTTCCCATTCCGACCACCGTGATCCGGATTTTACTGTGACTTGGAGCATTCCAATAGCCTTTATAACCCGTTCCCTGCTTGCAGATTTTTCAGATAGAGGTCACACATGTTTCAGTCATAAACATAGGGACAGAAAGCTAATTCAGCTCTTCAGTTACATTTTGACCAACAAAGTGGTGTGTAAGGGACTGAAATGGGCTTGCCTTCATCTACTCACCAAACTCCGTGACTAATTAAATTTTAATTTGGGCTGCCTCATGTTTCCATAAATTGCTGTTGTGAAAACCAGACTCTGTGGTGACGGCAGGCAGACTCACCCATGTCAGCAGTGACCATGGTGGACTGGTTTTCAGGGATGGAGACAGAGGTCTGGTCTTGGTCTGCGCTCCGAGAGTCCTCGTTGGCCTCTTGCTGGCTCTGGCTGAGTTCTGATCGCAGCTCTGAGTACTCATCTTCTTCCCTGAGAAAAAAGAGTCCGTCACCACTTACAGAGATGTAAGGCGAACTCCTAGAGAATATGTCATTTAAGGACAAAGTAAAGGACATTCAGAGAGAGAACAGATAGATCTCCCTATACCCCCAGACCATTTACCAGGGTTCTTTTAAGCCAAATAGATGGTCACATCTATGGTTAGTTTGTGAAGCTGAAAGTTTGCACCTGTGTCCACATACATACCCATATATGTAATGAGATTCATCTATCAGCCTACTAGGAACTTTTCCATTTCAAAGATTTCCTGAAGAAATTAGATTTCTTCATCCCCTCAAATTCCAAAGTGAAGAAGAACTAAGACTACTAGCACTGATGCCACAGTGAGCAAACTAATGAAGCCTGGTGAACAGAAACAGCATGTCCTATCGCCTGGAGGGTCCCCATGACGGGCCTTCTTCTTGGAGAAGCACATATGGGGTTCCTGGGGCCAGAGCTACTGGAGAGCCAACACCTCGTCCGTGCAGAGCAAAACGGATGCTTTGAGAGGTAGACAGATCACATGTCTGACGAATACCACACTTAATCTCCCCCAAAGTAGGTACAGTTAGAGAACAGAAAAAGAGGATGGAGTGGGGGGGCGGGGGAATAAAAACAGTGAGAGAGAGAATACCACTCCATGGTGAATACCCTTCCATTTGATTTGCATTTACTAACAGGAAGCCGATGTTAAAATGCAGCTATGTTTCATCAGCATAAGGACACCCATCCCTTCTGAGTCCTTCATGGATCCCTCAGTCCTTGGTTTCTGAATTAATTATGAGCAAGCTAAGAAAACTTAAAATTGTAGTATGTATTTCCAGGCACACCATATTTCCTTCCCCCACCACCATTATCATCGCTGCACACACACTGGACATGGACATGGAAAGAGCAAAATGAACCCTCATGGAAGCATTTATTTTGCAAGTGAGCTGGAAGAGAAAATTGTCAATGGGTTTAATTATGAGGTTGGAAAGCCCACGGGTGTCTGTGCAGCCCCAGGGGGAGGGTGTCTGTGAAGAGAGCTAGGACGAGAAGAAATCCTCTCAGCCTGGCGTTCCCATTAGTTTTTGACTGCGTGTGTGTGTGTGTGCAGAAAGTCTGCAGTCTCGGGTTTTGGGTCGACCAAGATGGTGAGTGGTGCTCTCTGCAACTTGGAGGAGAGGCAACTGTCATTATAAGCTGGGCAGGCACATCTATAAACTAGAGAAATGTGAAGATCTCATCAGACTTCTTGGTTCTCTCAAGAAATCATCATCCTCCCAGAGAAGGGATTCAGCTGAGTTCCTGCTTTATAAGGTATTTTTAATAAAAGCCACCCAAATCTGGGTAGACTTGAAGCAGATACAAAGTCCCCCCCCTGCAGACATGCAAAATATGAAACAGAATGGGAGGGGTGAAGAAAAAAGTACATGGCTTAATGTTCTATGACTAAGTTAATTATTAGACACCTGCAAGGCTAACAATAATTAGGTTTAGGAAATAAAACAATTAAAAAGCACTCTTAAGAGTCTCGTCATTTTTTGGTCTAAAGGGTAATTGTGTACTGATATATCAGCTCTCCTTTCAATCAGCACTTAAAGTTCTGATTTCCATTAACAGGAAATTTTGTGTATAATGAATCAATTACCTCTGCTGCATGGCCAACGCAATCAGCGTCAGCTTGGCTGAGACTGTTTTGCAGCTAAGAAAGCCAGAAGAATTATGCTGCTGTATCTATGGTATAAATGGCATTTGCAAAGTCTTTAAAAGCCACCTTAAATCCTCCTGGTTTGTCAGGTTCCAAACATACTGTGCCTGCCAAAACTTCTGCTTTGTAAGGAATTACTTCTAGAGATAATTAGGATGAACTTTATAAAGGAGTGCCCAGGGAAGGGGTGAGAGAAGGAAGTGCTGGTCTCAGGGCGCATTCCTTACTGAGGCTGGAGAACAGTCTGAGAACTGTACCACACTCACCTGAGCCTGGAGGCTTTCAGTGCCATGAAATGCAAATGAGGAATCCTCATTCAATGTCTCAGCACCAAAACAAGGAGGGCAAAGCAAAGACCAGATGGGTGCTGTCTTCTGGGAATCAAATATGTTCACAACTAAGTCTAACCTGGGAAGGATGCTGTCATGGACACAGGAGGAGCATATGGGGCTGCAGGGGGGCAGCGACCAGGGAAGACTTCCTGGATGGAGCAGCACTCAAGACAAGAAGATTTTAGATGGGCCATGGGGTGGAAGGGCGCATGTAAAGGCTCAGTGGAGCCTGCGAAGGCGAACATGTGGAGGCTGGGAGGGGAGTAAGTGGTTCAGTGCAGCTGAAACCCAAATGGGGTGCAGTGGAAACATGAGGCTGGCGGGGCACTCAGCACTTGTGGAGTGGGCAATTTTGATCAAAAGAAGAATTTATTGTAGTGAAGGAGGCAAATAATTAGGATTACATGGTAGAGATAAAGATAAAATGTATGAGGTCCAGGAATTCACGGAAAGGAGGAAATGTTGCCAAGATCGTGCATGGAAACAGATAAAACAAGCAGGAGGGAAGTGCAGGAAGTCTCTATTCTTGACCTCACGTGGAGGGGCTGAGCGCACACATTTCTGGTTAAGGTTTCTCCTCATGGTAATCATAGTGAGTACTGGGTTGGCCAAAAAGTTTGTTTAGCGTTTTTCTCATAAAGTAAAAGACACATTTTTTATTTTTCACCAATATCTATTGATTTGGATATTTTGAGTATGTCAGCTATCTCCTGCATGGTGTAATGTTGATTTAATGTCTCGATTTGATCACTATCAACTTCAACTGGTCTACCTGATTGTGGAGCATCGTCCAGCGAGAAATCTCCAGCAAGAAACTTCACAAACCACTTTTGACACATTTGATCAGTCACAGCACCTTCTCCATATGCTGCACAAACCTTTTTTTGCCTTTCTGTTGTATTTTTACCTTTCTTGAAATAACAAAGCCTAATACGCTGAAAATGTTGTGCATTTTCTTCCACCTTCAGTATTAAAATGGCTATACAAAAATTCACTGATTTTGATAATTTTTTTAAATGCACACCGATATAACAGCCATCACAATACAATTTAACAAAACTGTTTCAAATGAAGCTAAAGACAACAAAGCACTACTACAGCCATTTTATGGAAAAAACCAAACGAAATTTTTGGCCAACCCAATACTATAGCACAGGAAAGTAGCCTTGTGAGAAGATCCATGGTTCTGGGTCACAAAGAGTGAGGTATAGAAACGTTAAACGAAGCCTAAATATTAGAAAGTCTGTGTAATCCTGTTGTTTCTCCCAGGCTTTAGGAAAAAAAACAAAACAAAACAGGAGTTGCATATCCTGCTCTCCTAAACATCACCATCGCCATCATTCCTGAAACAAGGCTGGGATCTGGGACTGGGACATGACAAATTCTCTCAGGGCCTCTTGTAAAATCAGAGTCCATTTGGGTTTACAGCATATGTAGGGACTGAGACTAGGGGATTTTGTCTCCCTACTGCATTATTCAGGAGAGTTGGTCCATCAAGAGCAATGGACAAGAAGCCAAAAAAGTCAGAAACACTCCACCAGCCCGTGGCAGTTTTAGAAAGGCAAAAGTCTGCGGTGGGTTTTCGGGGCTGTCTTGTGCAGTGGTGAGTCACCAAGCTGGTAATGCTATCTAGCCAGTGACACAGCATCAAGCATCTAAAAGTGACGTTATCAGTGGCTTATCTCTGGTGTGTATGTATGAACTACTGGTAAGTGACAGCTTACTTCTTTGAGGGAAAAATGCCTCCCAATGACCACCAACTGTTAGTGTGGTGATGAAAAGGAAGAAAACATGAAAAGGTCCAAGAAACAATCCCAGGTACCTCAAAAATCAGAAGCTGATAAACTGATAAATGTTGGTAATTATACGCTATTGTGCTAGTTTCATAACTATGAAATTATAAAGTTCTCAGTGTTGCTCTTGGAATATAAAGGATCATCTCACAGGATTCTAAGTGTACATTATTTCATTCACTTAGAAGCATTTGTGAAGTGCATCCAGTTGCTCTATTTAGAGTTGCAATAATTAGTGCTTGCTACGAGCTTAAACAACAAAACAAAACAAAACAAAATCGCTCCTGGGGAGGCAGGCATCAGAATGTACACACACACACACAGGTAACTAGCAGTGGCAGAAAAGTCACAGGGTGACAGACTGGAAGGGACCTCAGAGACCATCTAAGCCAGAACCAACACCTTTATTTCACAAATAATGCAACTGAAGCTTTGAGGGCTAAGCAACTTACCAGAGATTAAGCAACTAGTTAGTATCACAGCCTAATTCCTAAATTTAGTGCAAACAAACAATACTCCAATATAGGAGCCTATGCTAGATTTTAGAGAGAGAGGAAGGAGGGGAGAGAGATCGAGAGAGAGAAACAATGAGAGAGAAACATCTATTAGCACCTCTCGCACGAGTCCTGACCATGAGTTGAACCCACAACTGTTCTGGTGTATGGGAAGACACTTCAACCAAATAAGCAACCTGGACAGGACTGCAGTCGGTTTTCAAGATCCCCCTTTTTTTTAATTAGGCTGGGGAGAAATGATTTAATCATAAATGGAAAAGTTAATGAAAGTATAATTCTTATCATGCTTTGCAGACCTTACGGTGAAGTACTGTGGAATCAGCTGCATTTGACAGAAGTATTACTTCACTAGCAAACCCAAGATCTATTTAATTTTGAGGTGTGCATTCATGCCTTGTCACTGGATTGGAGTGATATGTGAACAAGACCCAGATGGACATCTGCTGGTCTCGGCAACCGTCAGTCAACTACGTCCAGCTAACCCCTGGTGGTTTTTCTGAACCACATGCTGTTTTTCTTACAATTAAAGGCAGACCTGCCCTTAAGTGACCATTATTCTTTTAAAGAATGAAGATTTTTTTAGATATAAGGAGGAAATACATTCTGTTCAGTTCTCTTAGAGCAGGGGTGTTAAATTCATTTTCACCAGGGGCCACATCACCCTCGAGGTTGCCTTCAAAGGACCAAAATAATTTTAGGACTGTGTAAATGTAACTACTCCTTAACTGCCAAGGAGCTGAAATTACATTCGGCCCTTTGAAGGCAACTGTGAGGCTGATGTGGCCCCTGTTGAAAATGAGTTTGACACCCCTGTCTTAGAGGATCTATAGAGGAAATCAGTGATGAATAAAGTTCTGATTCTTCAATTCTATCTCTTTGAATATTTTTATACAGCACACAGGAAGCTCAGACTCATCTATGAATCTTTTGGTGAGTAACTGCCAAGTGAAATTTTGAAAGGCTAACCAACCTTGCCATCAATGAGTACCAGTTTTAACAAGATCTGATATAGGATCAATAATCAAGAACTTCTAAATATGTACACTTCTAAATATGTAAACATAGGGAGATGGGGAGAGGAATCTATTCTATTTTTCTGGGCTTATTTTTATTTCAGTATATTTTACCTTTTAGGCCAGAAACTAATCAAAATAACATGTTTTGCTGGAAGATAAAGAGGTTTTGGTTATACTGTTTGAGATGCAGCAACATGAAACTAGACAGACACACTACACAGGTCAAAGGGTGGGCCGAAAGACCAGAAGAAAGGCCAGGTTCATGGTCCAGGCCTGAGATCTCAGAGATCTCAGAGATCGAATTATGTTAGAGTAGACAGAGACTTTGGAAAGTATCTCAGCCACCAAATGAGGAACATTTTGCAGACAAGGAAGCAGAATGTCTAAGTGCCAATGCCAAGGTGACACAGATACGATGGGTTAGTGCTCTCTGGCCTGTGGTCATTCAAGATGAAAGGTGTGGGGGACAGAGCCCAGGGCAAGAGCCAAGGCTGATGATGGACCTCAAGGATAGATGAGAAGATCCAGGACCTACTGGGTCCTAGAGGTTCCAGAAGAGCACACCAGGAAGGAAGGAGGATTTAGGGTCAAATGCTGCAGGAAACGACTGGTAACAAGCAAACTCACAGGGTTTTTCAGTTATGAAATCACTGGTATTTTCTTTTTAAAAGTAATTTTATTATAATTTATTGATTTTGCTATTACAAATGTCCTGCTTTTCTCTTTGTCCCCCTCCACCCACCTCCCCCCACTCCCTCAGGCAATCCCCACACCATTTTTCATGTCCATGGGTCATGCACGTATAAGTTCTTTGGCTGTTCCCTTTCCTATACTGCACTTTACATCCCCATGGCTATTCTGTCACCACCTATTTGTACTTCTTATACCCTCACGTCTTTACCCATTCTCCCCCACTGCCCTCCCATCTGACAATCATCAAAATGCTCTCCTTATCCATGATTCTCTCTGTTCTTTTTGTTTGCTTAGTTTGTTTTTAGATTCAATTATTGATAGATATGTATTTTTGCCATTTTATTGTTTATAGTTTTGATATTCTTCTTTTTCTTAAATAAGCCCCTTTAACATTTCACATAATAATGGTTTGGTGATGATGAACTCCTTTAGTTTTTTCTTGTCTGGGAAGCTCTTTATTTGCCCTTTGATTCTAAATGATATCTTTGCTGGGTAAAGCAGTCTTACCTGCTTTCCATGACTTTGAATATTTCTTGCCAATCCTCTTTAGCCTGCAAAGTTTCTTTTCAGGAATCAGCTGACAGTCTCATGGGGATTCCCCTGTAGGAAACTAACTGCTTTTCTCTTGCTGCTTTTAAGATTCTTTCTTTATCTTTAAATTTTAGCATTTAATTATGATGTATCTTAGAGTAGGCCCCATTGCATCCATCTTGTTTGGGACTCTGTGCTTCCTGGACTTGCATGTCTATTTCCTTCACCAAATTAGGAGAGTTTTCTTTCATTATTTTTTCAGATAGATTTCCAATTTCTTGTTCTTTCTCTTCTCCTTCTGGCACCCCGATGATGTGAATGTTGGACCTCTTGAAGTTGTCCTAGAGACGGCTTTACACTATGCTCATTTTTTTTACTTTTTTCTTCTTCTTGTTCTGAATGGTTGTTTTTTGCTTCCTTATGTTCCAAATCATTGATTTGGATCCAGGCTTCATCCACTTTACTGTTGTTTCCCTGTAAATTGTTTTTTATGTCAATTAGTGTACCCTTCATTTCTGACTGGATCTTTTTCCTGCTGCTGAGGTCCTCACTAAGCTCCTTGAGCATCTTTATAACCAGTGTTTTGATCTCTGCATCTGATAGATTTCTTATCTCCATTTCGTTTAGCTCTTTATCTGGAGTTTTGACCTGTTCTTTCATTGGGGCCATGTTTCTTTGTCTCCTCGTTTTGGCAGCCTCCCTGTGTTTGTTTTTGTTTATTATGTGGAGGTGCTTTGACTCCATGTCTTGGTAGTGTGGTCTAATATAGTAGGTGTCCTGTAGGGTCCTGTGGCACAGCCTTCCCTATCACCCAAGCTGGGTACTCAAGGTGCGCCCTTTGTGTGGGCTGAGAACACCCTCCTCTTTAGTTGAGGCTTGCTTGCTATTTGGCAGATCAATAGGAAAGATTTACCCAGGCCAGTCAGCTGCAAGGATTGGCTGTGATCACTGACTACCAACCTCCACCCTCCATGGAGGATCAGCTGTGCAGGGGCAGGGTGGTGGTGCTCCAAAGTGGTCTGTAGTTGTCCACTGGGTGCACTGGCCCTGGGGTTTTCAGGGTGGTGCAGGCCAAGGTCAGCCCCCACTTGTGTTTTGCCCAGGGCCACACTGCCTGAGCTATAAAGCAATGTGAGATGGCTGCTACTGGTGTTGGGCCTGGCGATTCCCAGGTGAAGCCAAGCTGTGCATCTGGGTTGGCTGCTGCTAGTGCCAGGCTTGGGGCTCACTGAGGCCAGGTGTTGCTTGTTTGAGAAGATTTAAGAAGTTGTACAGCATGAGCTAAGACCAGCCATTCACACAGAAAAGCAGCTTGGGTGGGTCCATAAGTTGGGTGGGGCAGAGTCTCTAGGAATCTCCAAAGGCAGGTCAAACGGTTTTAGCGAGGTTGATGGAGTCTTGGATATGGCACCAGTTTCAGGCTTTGTGGCTTTGTAGGGGGAGAGTTTAAGAAAGTGACAATGGCCTCTGCTTGCCTTGATGCCAGTGACTTCAGTTTCTTCCAGTATGCCATTGGTGGCTTTCAAGCTACTACCCAAGTGTTGGAGCTCAGAGGGTGTGAGTGTGAGTAGGTGAGTCCATGTTTGGGTTCTTTAAGAGGAACTGCTTGGAGCTCTAGCAGTTTCTTCTACTGACTCGGTCCCTACTGGTTTTTGCAACTGGAAGTTATGGGGACTTACTTCCTGGCACTGAATCCCTGGGCTGAAGGACTTGTGTGGGGCTGGGACTCCTTACTCCTGAGACAACCCCCCAAATTTTTATCCACCACATGTGGGTATGGGACCAGCCCATTCCATGTCTTCACCCCTTCTACCAGTCTGGATGGATGTGGTTTAATTCTGTAGTTGTCAGACTTCCATTCAACTGTATTTCTCACAGTTCTAAGTGATGGTTGTTCTGTATTTCAGTTGTTATTTTGATGTGTTTGTGTGAAGAGGCAAGCCATGTCTATGCTTATGCTGCCAATCTTGACCAGAAGTCCCCACTGGTGTATTTCAAATAAAGTTATCTTAGCTCAGGTTACTGTAATGAAATACCATAGGCTGGCTAGCTAAAACAACAGGAATTTATTTTCTTATAGTTCTAGAGGGTGAAAGTCCAAGATTATGGTGCCACCATGGCCAATTTCTGGTAAGAGCTCTCTTCCTTGCTTGCAGATGGCGGCCTTTTCATTGTGCCCACACATGACAGAGAAGGTGGGGTTAAAGGTGAGGGGGCAGAGAGGGGATGGTGAATTTGTGTTCTGTAGTGTCTCTTCTTACAAACTTGCTCACTAACCCCATCATGCAGGCCCCATCTTCATGACCTCATCTAAACTGAATTATCTCCCAAAGGCCCATTTCTAAATACCATCGCATGAAGGGTGAGGGCTTTAAGATAAGAATTTTGCCCAGGTCACAGTTCAGTCCATAGCTAAAGGAGTATCGGCAAACTGTTAGGGTCAGAAGCCAGACAGCAGTGGGCTGATGAGCATATGGGAAATACAGCAGAAAATACAGGCTACTCATGAGAGTTGTCAGTGAAAGGTTGATGCTTTTATGAGAGTAGCTTTCGGAAAAAGAAAAAAATCTCCTTAGGAAACAAAAAGATCTCATGTTTAATTTGCTTAGACATCTTCCACCCACACCCCCACCCAGATCCAAAATGAGCTACTGATGTATTTTTCCATTTTCCCCATCCAATTATATAATCTCCTCAAGTCAGATGAGCATTTTAAAAAGCTACTTATAAGATACAGTTAAGTGAAAAGGCACATATTACAAAACAGTGTGTGCTATATGATCCAATTTGTTTAAAATATTCGTGAATAAAATTTTTTAGCAGGCCATACATACAAAATCTTCATCATTTATTCCTGGAGATGGGATTCAGGATGCATTAGGCAGGGTTCAGTTAGGAACACAAACTACATTGGATGTTGCAAGTGGAGAGGATTTAATTTGGGCAGCTGTGCGCTAGCAAAATCACTGGAAGGGCTGGAGAAGAAAAGGGTGGTTGGAAGCCCCCAGGAGCTGTCAGGTTTGCCATCATAGCTGTGGTCCCCTCAAAGATCAGGGAACTGCAGCTGCCTTCACAACTGCTCACAGCTCCGGGGTCTGACCAGTTAACGCAGGACCTCATGTCACCAAAGCCTGTACATCATCTGCAACCAATTCAGCCTGAGGGACAATGTCTCCCTCTTCCCTTCTGCCTTTCAAACACATGGGAGTGCATCTCACTGGCGGAACCCAGATGTTAAGGGAGTCTGGGAAGTAGTCCCCAGGGTCCAACCCCTTTGATCCTGCAGAGTGTGGATAGAGGGGGTGGGAACGGTACCGGGTGCCAGACAATACTTATGATAGTCTACTCTCGTTGGCTACTTGACCACCATACACATGCTCTTACACTTACATTTTCAAATTGCAATAGCGGTGGACACCAAACTTCTGCAACTATCCCTGATTCAAATATAAATGAACTCACCTCACCAAAGTGGGAAACCCAAAGTCCCATCAGGTATTGCATCCATTGTTAAATAATCAATACTCTCCTAGTGTACTGTCAAATCCACCTACATATCATGTAACCTACTGACAAGGAAACTCAAGAGTTAAAGATTTTAGTCTTAGTTTGATAGGCTTAAGTGACTAATGCATGTGGAAGGCTGTTATTCCAGGAACTGGAATGCATGACTTAAGGAGGTCACAAGCAATTCAACCTTTGTGCCCCAGGGGGTCTGCAAGCCATTGTGTTCCAGGGAGGGAAGGTCTGGGATGCAGATAAAGAATTGTTGATCAACACATAAGGAAATACTAGGAAAATCGCCCAGGACTTCAACTCTTATCCACTTAACCTCTTTCCCAAGCCCCTTACCTATCCTTTCTTCTTATAAAAAGGTCAGCTTGAGATGAGATGTTAAGACAGTTTTTCAGGGTACATAACCCACCGTCTTCTCAGATTGCTGGCATCTGAATAAAGTGCCAATAAAGATTCAATCCTCGTCTCTACTTATTGGCTCTGATAGTGGCAGGAGGCATGAATGCTGACTTTTCCAGTTTCAGAACTATTAAACTATAAGTTTCACTAACTTATTTGCAACTGGTCATGAGGCTAAGTTGACATTTATAACTTCCTTCCTCTAGGTTGTTCTAACATACAAACTTTTACCACTGGGCAGTTTCTAGGAGGTAGACTAGAGAATCCCTTTGGTTCCACACATTGTCCTCATTGCCCCACGGGACAGCAACAATCCAATTTTCTTTTGAAAGTTAGGACCAACACCCCAGCCAGTATAGTAACTCTCTTTGTTGTCAAGAGCCTGGTGGCAGTCAATGGGATCATTGTTGTACTTTTTGGTGGAGTCACAGTTTCCTGGGGAACCAAGGCTTCTAAACTAGCAGAGCTTAAAGTTGCAAGAATTAGAAGCAACAATTTTTTAAAGTGGGATTTCTGGTATACAAATGAGAGGAGCCACTTCTACTTCCACCTTTTGGTCTCTGGACCCTCCCCAAAATGGTGGCACCATATACTGTTGCTGGTTAGGAGCATTTACTATGCTTCCAGGGCCCTGAAAAATGTTCATCTCACAAATGGTGTGTATTATGGACTGAAATGTGTCCTCCCCCCCGACTCATATGTTGCATCCTATCCTTCAATGTAATGGTATTTGGAGATGGAAGTTTTGGAAGATAACTAGGTTTGATGAGGTCATGAGGGTGGGGGCCTCATAATGAGATTAGTGACCTATATTGCAGAAGAGATACCAGAGAACTTGCTTCATCTCTCTCCCCTGCCACGTGAAGACACAGGGAGAAAGCAACCTTTTTTAAATGAGGAAGAGAGCACTCAGTGGGGAACTGAATTGGCTGGCACCTTAGTGTTGGCCTTCCCAGACTCCAGAACTGTGAGAAATAAATTTCTGCTGTTTAAGCCACCCAATCTATAGTATTTTGTTACAGCAGCCTGGGCTGACTGGTAATATACCTTCACATCCCCACTCTGACTGATGGGCTATGAGTTTTTTGGGGTCTCAGGGGCTATCATCAGCTCAGAGCCAGTTATCACCCCACTGCACAGTCTCCTTCTTACGTCTCTTTGGAAGGGGAGAAGGAAGACTGTGCCCGCTTGTGGCAGGGTTGTAGGTATCTTCCCCTTCATCCCAGGTGCTCTGGGTCAGTGTGCTGGACGAGGTAAAGGAAATTGGGTAAGAGGCCCTGAGTCTCCACTGCAGTGGCAAGTCGAGTCTCTGTTCACCAGACCAGAGTTCTTTGACTGGGGAAGATCAAGTACACCTTCCATAGGCAGCCCCTGTAGACTAGTCCTGGAGACCCTGTGACCAACGAACCAGGCCGAAAGATCTCTACAGGTCAAACCTTTTTGATCGCTACTGTTGTCCCATTGCCCGACACAGTGACCAAGCCCACACTTGCTTCGGGAGTTAAGTGGCATCAAAGATCCCATTTTAACGATGTCACCCCCACCCAACATCCTTACTCATTAGGCCTCTGGACTCCTATATTACTCTATTGTAGTTCTGGCATTTCAACACTGTTTAATGTAGTCTGCCACTGAGTCTACTTTTCAGTTAATCAAACTACTGGAACTAACATAGTGAATCTAGAATTTCTGGTAGGAATAGTCCTATCGATACATTCACCATCCATCCAACACTGCGTTCCTCTCTCCCTGGACTAGAATCCATAGATCCTAATCCCACACATATTGCCCCCAAGTTTTGGTGACTATAAATGAACAAAGTCTTAGAAATCTTTTCATGTTTTAGCTGTATCTTCCCAGGTTGGAATTTCTACTTATCTCTCTGGGGCAGGAAGAAATATAACTCCTTTGAGGCCTGAAAGAGGAATGGAGTAGCAGAGGGGCGTGAGCGCGCCTGGCACCCCTGCTGGGATCAGGTGGCTATGGAGTCTCCCAGCAAGGCAGGGCAGCTTTACCCGGCAGGCGGAAGGGCTGCTTCTGCAAGAAGGGAAGCTCGGTGTGGCTTGTAAGGCTCTAGGAATCTGGACTGATCTCAATCGACACAACTGTCTCCATTCAAATTCTCATCATTTTATCTTTTCCTATCAATGCTTACTTACTCTTTGCCTAAGAGAGCTGATGTGGCTGTAACTTCGACTTACACTGGAATTCAGCCACCTGCAGTATTTGATTCTTGGCTACGTTAGCCCTGTGGCTATAAGAGATGGGAAGTATCCTAGGGAAGTCAAGAAGGTCCCTGGTTCTCTGAATGTGACCTGGGTTAAAAATTGAAAATGAATACTGACATTTTCTTTCTTTAAGCAATTCAGTATTGCTTAAGTGTGGGTATACCACAGTTTACATAAACTTAGTCCCTTACTAAAAATTTTTTAGCTTTTCTAATTAATTCCTAAGTCAGACTCAGGTTGAAGTGACAAGAAAGTCTACCAGCATGGTGGGTGACAACATGACCATCAATTCTCTAGGCCCTGGATATGCTAGGGCAGTCAGAATTTGTCCCAGGTGTATGGCTGCTACTGAGCCTGTCATAGAGTCTCAGGATCTGAGGGCAAACTAATTTCCTGGTGTGCTGGGAGCTGGGGGCTGGGGCGACGCCTTAGCCGCTGAGTTCAGAGGACAAGACAGCCTTGTCTCACTGGCCACATGTCTGCATGTGTTCCATCCCTTCAGGGAGTCACTTCGAGGAGGGACCAGCCCAGTTACACAATGAAAACTGGCAGAATTTAACGGCACATCTGCACAGATATAATTTTCCTTTAAATAAAAGGCACGAGTAAATGTTTATGGTCACGAAGCTCACTGTATTTTCACATGAAGCAGTCTGGCCATGATCATCAATTTAAGCATCCTGTAATTGAGTTTTCCAGGTGATGTGTGATGCGTTTTTTCACAACTCACTGAGCCCATTTGCTTTCCTTCATCTTCAAGTGTTTAAAGTGCAACATGTTTTAATGAAAATTACAAATCTGCCAGCTTAGTCTATCAGCCTCCTTTAACTCTGTTATAATCGCTTTTTTGGGCCAAAAGTTCTCTGCTCATGCATTACTAACCTACAGTCTGCTCTGAAGACCAGGATGCAGTTTGAAAGTCTTGAGGTTCTAAATTAGAATATGAAATGTATTGTGTGGCTCCAGTTCAGGGTACATGTTTCCACAATTTTGCCCAGGAAACACAGGCCCAACTGTACCCTCATCAAGGAGCCCTGTCATTACTATGACTCTCAGAGTTGGGAGAAAATGCATCCAAAGTTTCTTCTAACCCAGGCCTTCTGGGGGGAGAGTTTAAAGTAGCTGCCTCTAACGCTTGCACCTGTGGCTTACGCTGACATTCAATGAACAAAGCACTCTTTCTCCATAAAGGTAAGTGCTTTTCTTCAGGGCACTGCCCTGAGCACAGACAGGAAGATTAACAGTACTCATCCTTGGCTCAGTAAAAGTCACTTAAAGCAAAACCTCTGCCCTGAACAGCAGGGCAGACACACCAAGTGCTGTGTGCAGGAGGCTTGGGGCCAGCTGACAGACAAGTCAGGAAGAAGCAGTCCCGTAACATCGAGCCCAGCCTTTTCCCTAGTGATGGATCAAATCTTGCCCCTGCCTTAGGAATTTGTAAGAGGCTAAGTCCATGTTGGTAAATCAACTTGAGGTCAGCTCAAAATATTATTAGATTATCTAGAAGCCCATGTAATGCTTAATTATAAACCTCATTCCGAAATCTCTCAAAATCTCCCATGGAGGTACATGGTTTACACCTCGAGAGCAAAGGCATGCTAGGGATGCTGGTCTCTCAGAAAGAAGGGCTCCATGTAGGACTTGTTAATAAAGAATCTCACTCAACTTCTGATTCCACACCCTAATAAACTGAGGATTCCGACTGCCACCCTTAATTAGAGCAGACTAATAAAGGGGAAAGCACGTGGCGAAAGAGAAACTACTTTATCAACCATAAAAGTCTGAGTTACAAATAAAACATTATTCTAATTCATGGGGGTGGCGTCAACCCCAAGACCCAGGCTACAGTCCAGAGGGGTGAAGAGAAAGCACGACAGGAAGGCTACTACCTGATGGTGGTGCCTTGCAAACGGTCTATCTTCTTATTGAGCTCAGCGATGATGCTGTGGAGCTCCGTGATGCGCTCCTCGTATCGAAGCGTCGTCCGCTCCTGGACATCCTCATGCTCTCTCATGAGATGGGACTGTTCACACTGGAATCCAGAGAACAAGAAAGACCCGGTGAGGTGATGCAGCGATTGGCTAGTGATTCTAAGTTTCATGGCTTCAGACCATCACAAGCTCAACAGTGAGCACGCACCAAACAGAACACATGCCTGCTCACTGACCAGCAAGTCCTGAGAGACACAGTGACAGCTGTTTGACAACGCCCTGGTAAACACCTGCGTCTTTGCATCTCTAGCACTCGTTCTCTTTTGGGGGAAAGATCCCTTTGCCACTGCACACCTTTGTGGGACTATCCGACTCTCTTCTTTTTCTTAGTCAGAAAGTGGACAAGTGGCCCAAAGGGTCCTTCAGATACCTTCTTTGGAATTTGAATCTTGAGTGCATGGACCCAGGGTTGCTTGGAGTTGATTCACTTGACTGAGGGTCCTGGAGAGACAGTCCCTTAGTTCTTGCTCTGTATGTCTCCAGAGCTTCCTTCCCAAGCTCCTTTATGACCGGTCAGTTTTCCATTCACCCATTCATTCCTTTTTTGCTGAAGTCTGCTGGGTCCTGTTTTAGTTACTTTTCAACCAAAGAATCCTAAGTGATATGACACCATTGCTCATGTGCCTGGCTCTCTGTGGACTTAATGCTTGCCAATATCCTTTCCTACAAGACCCTAAACTCCTGGAGGGCAAGGGCTGGGTGTTCTCATGGCTTAGCCCTGGCACCTGGCATATGGCCTGGTTCACCCCGGATGATCTGGAAGTGTTATGGAATGAAGAAATCACAATGTGTCACACTGTGATGAAGGCTGCTTTGCAGAAACAAGGACAGAAGAGGCTGAGGAGCTCCCCTTGCTCAGCATTTGATGGACTAAGAGGCAGCAGATGCTATAAAAAACATTTTTGTTGCCAGAGTTTAAATCCTAAGGAACCCGTTCACCTCTTTCATTTCTCTCCTCTCCCAACAACCCCCACCAGTCACTGTGCATTTTGTCTCATTTGCATAATAATAAAACAGTCATTCGTGAAGGAACAAGGAGTGGAGCTTATGCTCCTATCTACTACCTTCAGCCCTGATTAATTTCCTGTCCAGCAGAGGAATTTTAATTTCATTTTCAGCAAGGTTTCCTAATGCCAAGAGCCATGTGTACTTGCCAGCTTTGCACTTCCAAGGCTGGTGGCAGTCAGGCAAGGGGAAGACTTCTCATCGGCCCCCTCCAGCGCCCTCCCTTCCCCTAAATCTGCTAGGCCCCTAGTGGAGTGACACAGAGCTCCTGACACGGATGAAAAGCCTTTAAAGATAAGCAGAACACTACACCAAGCCCCTCTCAATACTGAAACACAAGCGCTGAGTGAAGAAGTCTGATCAATACATTTAAATCATGGCAAGGACCACACCTCTGAAGACGACCCTCAACCAACTGCTTGATCAGTATTACTGTGGTAACATCCTGGGGGCTGCTCAGGGCTCGGTAAACAACATCAGGTGCAACAAGGTTGATGAAAACAGATTGTTGTGAGACAGTTACTTTCAGAGAAACGGTGATAGGACTTTGGCGCTCAGTGACAACCTCCAGCAACCTCCACTCAAAGTCACATACACAGGAAATGCGTGGAACCAGAGGCAAGGATTAATACTGAGCGAAAGCCACTTCAACACAGAAACTTTCCTAAACAGATAGAATCTGTGACAGGCCACAGATTCACAACTTTCTATGAAGTTATGTCTTTTTCCTCCACGATCCAGCACACTTTAAAAGGGACAACAGACACACTTTAAAATGACACATCTCAAAGACAGTATCTGTTAATACGTGGAAAAGCACATTTCTCTGGAATGTACCCACAGCAGATACTGCCGCTCTCCGTCCAAGCAGAGCATCTGCGGGCTTTCGCTGTTGGGCTTTCCTCTAGCTCCAAACTGTGTGTGCGCATGTGCGTATGGTCTGCATGCGTGCCTGCGCTGCTGGCACTCCCAAGAAGGGCACTGATTGCCGCTCCTACAACAATCGCAGGGGACGGCCTGGTCTCGGCTGCGGCAGGACACCTCCCCACGCCGCCAGCTTGTGGGTTCCTCTTCGGTTTCCATGTTCACTGCTCCAGGGCTGCAAACCGCTGTGAATTGCTTTTCCTTTCAAACTCAACAAGCTCTCACTCTCCCTTAATTCACCCTTATTCTTCCTTCTTTACAGTCTTTATAGGTCAACAGGCTATTAAGGCAGACGAGAAACTTCAAAACCCACTTTAAAATGAAGAGGTGCAAGTGTTTATACAAGTAAAAGGCATGTGACCCACTGATAACCACGGAGACAGCTCCGGCGTGGACGGCTGTGAGTTGCCTAAGAGGGAAGATCCTACGCGGCTGCCCAGATCGCAAGGGAGCCAGAGGGGGATGCCGGTGTCACACAGCTCCACCTCTGACTCTGGCTGCAAAGTCTGCCTGGAGGGTGTGATTATGAACCAGAGACCCGGGGAAGCCTGATAAGTCAGTCGGATGGAAAAGTGCTTGTAGCTAAAAGAAGAAAAAAAGACTTACAATGTATGTTGGAAAGTTAGGGGGGTTCACCTCGGAGTAACAAGAATATATTGAAGAAAAAATTTCTTGGCTGATGCCAAAGATATCTGCTTTACATTCCTATATTTCCCCAAAAGGATGCTTTTAAAAAATGGTGAAAAGCCTCTATAACTTAATAGGCATGTTCTCATTTCCCGTAGTATCTGAGACACAGTGCTGCGTGCTTGGCGCCTGGTGGCGGTCACTATGTTGCCCACTGTGAAGGGAACTATGGCCGCAGCTGTCGGGTGGCCTTCTCTGCTGGAGAATGAGGAACGTGGACAGAAGTGAGAGTGGGGGGAGAAGAGATGGTGGAATGGTACCCGAGGGTTCCTTTCCCAGTGAAAAGAGAATACTGGAAAATAATTATCAAAACTAGCCTCCAGTTCAGTCATTTTCAACCTTTTTCATCTCATGGCACACATAAACTAATTTATAAAATTCTGCGGCACACCAAAAAATATGTTTTGCTGATCTGACAAAAATAGGTATAATTTTGACTCACTTATACAGGTTAGCTATTATTGTATTGGTTGTTGTCAGTTTTTTTTTTTTTTTTAATTTGATAACCTATGAGAAAAGAGCTTAGCTCCCCTGACTAAATAGTTAGGTACTTCATGTTTAAAAATTCTTGTGGCATACCGGTTGAAAAATCGCTGAGATGAATGAATGGTTGAGAAGGCATTGCTTAACGTTCATCTGCATAAATCACCACCCTCTTCAGGTATCTCATTAAACACCTCCCCATTCTGTGCACACTCATTGTGTGCAGCCAAAGATATGTAAAAGCACAGGTCTCCCACTTTAGTGAAACCCCCCGGGGCAAAAGCCGTGGTGCCAGGGAAAGCAGAGCAACTCCCACAAGGGCAACAGTACGGGAAGAAACAAGTCATCACCTGCAGGAGCCAAAAGAACCCAGCAAAACACCCCTGTCAGACCTCCCATTAACCCTCACAAGAGCCAACCCCAGGAATGTGGCATTTTAGTGCAGAAGTGGAAGAGGAGCGGGCGGCACCCGGGACGGACAAAGCCACTCTGTGCACACGGTGCCCCCCTGCCCTGGAGACCTCCCACTCGGGCAGGACTGGCCTGGCAGAGACAGACCCGATTCTGCCATCACACTCCGGGACTGTTACTAGCCTGGTGCCTCTCACCACCCCAAATTCCCACAACCTGGGAGAGCATTTTGAACCTGGGAGGTGTATGATTTGGGGCATTCTGTTTTCAAAAGACAGAGGCTAGTTCAAGTTCGATACCTCACCTCCATATAAGTGTCACCTATGGCGGGTGTCCCAGTAAAGCCTCATTCAAGAAGATAATACAATGATGACAACAATAGAGGAAAAAGGGGTATCACTTCTATGATTACCACTTAATATTTGCACAAAATTTTCAGTTTTTAAAACATTCTAGACATTTTTTAAAAAAGGAAGAAAAATCCAGTTTTTCATAATCTGTTAACACAACCCCTTTTCAAATGGTGTTCATTTCTATCCAGTACTTCCTGATGTGTGTGAGGCTCTGTCAGTACCAGCCTGAGGGGTGCACATCACATTTAAGTGTCCTCACCCCTGCAGTGGCCAGGAGAGGCCTTCACTGAGACTGGTCCACCTCCATCCATGCACATGGTCAGGTTATACTTCCCTTAAGCTAGATATGGCCATGTGACTTGCTTTGACCAATGACATATGAATAAATATACATCATTTTTGACGTGAGGTCTTTAAGAGCTCCTGCGGGATTTGCTCCATTCCCTGCCCCAGACCGTGGCTGCTGGCAGTGTTCCAGACAGCAGGGGCCCACCAGCTTGGGAGGCTGGGTGGGGGCAAAGCAGAAGAGTCTCCTGCCAGCCCCACTGAGCTCCTGGCAAGAAGAAATAAACCTGATATTTTAAGCCACTAAAAACTTGGGGTTATGTGTTAGTGCTGCATATCCTGATGATACAAATATTTTTCGATATAATCAACGAAAACAGACTAAATGTAAAGTGATCAATTTATTTATCATAATCCAGGTAACAAGCAGAAACTCTCTCATGCCTGTTTATGGCATCGAGGGGTTGAAGCTTTAAGCTTTGAAGCCTCTACTCCCCTCTACAATCTTTCCCTCTCTACTCCCTTCCAGCTCTCTGGCCTGTCTCCTCTTTACAGTTTGTCTGAAGATCCCAAGTGACAGCAGAGAGGTGCCACCCTGATCTCCTGCTCTGAGTTACTTCTGGTGAACCTCAGGAAATAATGACTGTTGTGCTTGCAACACTAAATGAGAGCTAGGAAACCCCGGCAGCCAGCTCCTCGACCCCCTGGGAGCACTGACACTGCAAAGTAGGCACAGGCGGGATAAAACGGGGAATTCTAAGTCCCTCCAGCTTCCCCCAAGCCACCAGGGTCAATTATTCAGTGACAACTTTCTTAACAAGGAGCAATGTCAACTTCTTCCAGCAAAACTTACAAGTGAGGAATTATTTTCTTCATCTAACTGTATAGAAATATCCCATACAATTTCAGCTGAACAAAATAAGCAATGGTTTCAAGCAACATGCTATCACTTTTTTTCCTTGGTTATTCTGGTAATTGCATCCAGGAATCTCCTTCCTCCCAGCCTATATTCAATTTTTGACTCATCCTACAGCACAGCAAAGCCACAGCGCCTGCTGTGAATTTCTGGAGATCAGTATCCTTAAGAATGTGAATTTCCCCTGCAACTACAGACTTTCATTCACTTTGAAAGGCAAAGAAAAAAAGACAGATTGAATACGATGAGATTTTGTTTTTCCTGAATTTCATCAGGACTTAAGACATACACCCTAAGCTCCTTCTCTCGGTTTCAGTTCTCCTATCTTGATGATGAAGCAAATAAAAAAATCTACATAAATACTGTGTCTAGCCACATAAATTGATGAAATTGCCTACATGCAAAATGTTTAATAAAAACAAGCAGCATCGCCATTGCAACCACCAAGAATAAAGCTCTCCAGGCTCCTCTCTGCTACTGGCGCAACCAGGGACAGGGCTGTGAGTCAACCTTGAGACAGGCTGGCCTGAGAACTTGAGCCCTTGTTGGAAAAACCCTGTGCAATGTGGTGATGCTAAGGAGCTTTATGGTTTTGTTAATGTTCTTCACTGGGTTTTATCTTACTCCACAGAGGCCACAGATCTTTAATCATCACATTAGTCTCAGCTGTCAAACCTAAGAGCACTATGAGCTCCATTCTTGAAAAATGCAATGCCATCATTAATTTGTTAACCCTTTCCACCCTCCTGCAGAGGGAGTCAGTACCAGTTCCTTTTAAAATACGCTAAGAAGTCATGCTACTCTCTCAGGGTCACACTGGACTGATTGCAATGAACTAGTCATCCCCATTTTTAGTCCTTGCCCAGGTTCTCCTGAGGGGAAGGTTGGAGGAACCAAGCCAACAAAGAGGCCCAGCACAAGCTGAAATGCCATTGATGAGCAAAACAGCTACAGCACTTAACCAAGGATGGGCAAAAACGAAGAGGAAGGGAGTGGGGGAGGACCGTGGCAGAGGGAACGGGTGCAAACTACAGCTTTAACGATCTCATACAAAAGAAAGGGAAAACCCTCTTTCCATTACACTTAATAGAAACTGTTTATATATATATATTTTCCCTAAAAGCCAAGAGATAGAAAACTCAGAAGATTTGTTTTCCAAAGACAGAGAGCTTAGAAAGACAAAGTGTTCCTTATTACTAATGGCCAAGTTCAAAGGAGTTCATAGGTTTGTTTTAAATATCTCCTTCTGTAGTTTGTAAAAAACTGCAGTAAGTTAATTTACAATAATTGTCAGTACTAAATAAATAGCAAATATGCTGAAAGCATCATTGAATCAGTGCTATACACAGTATGATCTTTGCCAGTTCCCACAAGGCTGCTCCCCATGGGGCTGATGAATGCTGGTGAAAATGCATGCACATTTCTGCATCCCTATTTTATTTGGGAAGATAAAGATATTTAAACCAAAATAACCTGTGCCCTGCCCCACTCCCTTCCAGACACCTTCTAGGGGCTAAGGGCAACTTGGGCAGCGTAAAAGACAATACAGGATTAATACAGCTATGGATTCCCACAAAACCTGGATTCAAATCCTGACTCTTGGTACTTTCTGGCTACATAATCTTGGGCAAGATATTCAAATTCACCACACCTCAATGTCCTCGTTTGCTAAAAGAGAATGTTTAATGGCATCTATGCCAGAGGTCATTATGAGAACGCAGATAAAGCACGTGGAATGCCTGGCACACCGCCTGGCACACACAGCGATAAAGAAATGTGGTCATTATCACTACTGATGTAAGCTAATCGTGAGGTTATTAATCAAATCCCCCAGAAAGCTGTGACGGATGGACTCTAAGGCGTCCCCACTATTCCTGCGTCTCCTTTGGGCAACACCCTCTCACTGAGTGCGGGCAGGACCTGCGACTTATTTCCAACTAATACAGTGTGTCAAAGGTGACAGGATGCCACTCCAATATAATGACATTAGATTATGTAAGATTCTGTCTTGTGAGCAGACTTATTCTGGAGTCTTTCCCTGCACTGCTGGCTTTGAGGAAGTAAGCTGCCACAAACCACATAAACACAAAGAAATAAACTCTGCCAGTGACATGAGCGAGCTCAGAGGCGAACTCTGCCCCCACTGAATGCTCCAGACGAGCTTTCAGCTCTGCTCAACACCTTGACTGAAAACTCGAAGGCAACCCAGCAAGCCGTGCCTGGGCTCCTGAGGTACACAAACCGTGAGGTAATAAATGTGTGTTGTTTAAGCCAGTACGGGTGTGACAGTTTGTTACACAGCAATCGAAAGCCGATGTAGAAGTACTTTGTCCTCCTCGTCATATTGACTTCGGGCTCCTTCACTCACCTCTTCCTTTCCCATCACTGTTCTCCAAACTCTGCACCAGGTGGATCTCCTGACTGTGTATAATGGACCTTCTTTCATTCAGTCAGTTCCTTTGTCACCATTAATAATTACTCCACAGATGCTGAAGCTTGTTTCTGATTATTTCAGAAGAACACACCCAAGATTTACATTTTACATTTCAGCTAATCATAACTCTGCAATATTTACAGAGCTGGTACAACTTACTAAAGCCACAGAGCATAAATTTACATATGAACTTGCACTTCCAAACTCTGGTAAAGCCTCAAACATGAATCATTTACTAAGGCACACAGCACAGAAAGCATGGCACAGTCATTTCATTGTTCTTATTTTTTCCTGCATAAATCTCATCTATATAAAAGGTATGAAACTGGCAGCAAGTCTGACTGTTTTGTCATGCTCTCTTCCCTGGGTCCCAGTATCTGAACTGGAAACATGTCTCCAGTGCAAGGAACAGAGAGTAATTTTTAACTATATTTAGTGTAAGGATGCACACAAATGGAAGTTAATTAATGGCATTATGAAGTGACTATTGTCATTAGGAGTAAAACCAACCATCAAAAACAATTACATGGGAATGTTCTGACCATAAATACATCAGAAGGGAGATGAATCAACCCTTAACAGAGCAGAGCAAATATTGCCCACTATCCCCTTACTATTCTTCGCATAAGCTGCTTTGTCTTTGCAGGCGTAAGTTCTCGGAAATACCTGCGTGGTCACCTTTTAAAATCCAAGTCTGTGGTACATGCCAGGTTCCAGTTAAAAGCATTCACAATTTCTTTTCTTTTTCTTTTTAAATCTCACCAATAAGATTTATTAACAATGGTTGCCTCTACAGGGTTGTAAAGTAGACTTAACACCATTGTATATTTTCCTTTAATAAAAAAAAAAAAAACCTTTCTCTAAAAAATTTATGAAATAAAATAAAAGTATTTTAAAAAAGTTTTAATTCACCAGGGCCCACCATTGAAACATTATAATGCTATCTCTACAGTTTTTTTTATCACATTTTTATTACTTTTATAATCAGAAGGAAAATATTTTAGATTTTACTTTCCTTAAAATCTAGTTAAATGTATCTAAGTTAAAACTGAAAACTCTTGGCCGCAGCACATGTGAGGAAAGAACTCTGGCAGTCTCACCTGGGCTCCGGCGCTAAGCTGCTCATCTGCCCTGGGGAAAGCAGTTAACTTCTCTGCGTGGCCTGTCAAACGTGGGAGTACATGACCTCAAATACACAGGGTCTTTCCTCCCTACTCCAACAGATGATTATGAGACGCGAGGTTTCGGAACTTCCCACAGGTCATTCTACACTGAGGTCTGTGGCGGCCTGCGTTACCCGTCTCTGAATTCCCACATAAAAACGGGTGGTGCACCTGCACAGCACGGCCAAGCCCTTAGAAACAAGGTGTCCCCTGGAACAACAAAACCCACACAGGTAGAGACAGACCGTCACCATCCACAAGACCTGAATGGTGTCTGTGGGGGCCGAGGCAGAGGGAAGCAACAAGGGTGACAGACCCAAGTCGTGGAAAAGCCCAAAATAACCACTAAATATACACAGGAGGGTGAAGAGGGCCAACTGGAGAATGGCGGCTAGAACCGGGAGGGCTTTTTTGCCTAGCATGAGCAAGCAAGGGGCCCACAGTAAGATCTGAAGGGACCATATCAACTCAACCCTATGAACCTTCAGGACTGGTCCCAGGACTCCTTTCCAGGAGGGGGAACTGCTGGGAGTGGGCCAGAATTGAACGGCACGGGATAACAGAGACAGAGGAAAAACCAGGTCCAGGTAGAGCTAGGTGAGGGAGCGGAGCCAGGCAGTGTTGGAAAGCAGACTGCCACAGTTTGGATGATATGACAACAGAAGACTCAGCTATGTGAACTTAAAAAAAATTTAAAAAGCCATCTTACACCCTGCTCTGAAAGTTCAAGGAAACTATATATTTCACATAAAAATGAAAAACCAAAGTATGGAGGTTAAATTCCATACAAAAGTTATAAGAAAGAAGAAGAAGGGAGCAGAATAACATCCCTATAAACCATGAAGCATGCCACAAAGTAGACGAGAGGGGGGAAAAAGCCCAAAACAATCACTTACTATTTCAAAATAAGTTAAAAGACTTTTAGGAAATAAAATGACATAAGACATGAAAGACCATAATTCATAATTAGAAACCTCAGAGGGTAAGTGAACACAGAAAACAATAGAAAGAAAATAAAAATGCAGTCCAGAAATAAAGACTACACTGGGAGGCACACGGAGGGAATAAACACAACATACGAAGCTCAGGAGAAACAGAATGCGGAGACAGGAAGAACAAAGTGAAAAGCGAGAGATGAAAGGGTTTGAAATAGGGACCGATACTGAAGATGGGCAAAGAAAATCTAACATACAAATAACAAGCATTCTTGAAGAAGAAAAAGCAAGCATCCTTGCTTTGGCAAGGGAACTGAACTAATATTAAACACTAGAATTTAAAAAAATCTTACCTGAAATTAAAAATATTGATTTAAAAATAAAGTCAAAACAATGCACAGCAAACTTGAGAACACTGAACCAGAATGACTAAGATTAAGAGTTACTCCAGTAAAATTACTGGACTTAAAATTGGAAAAAAAATGCTATAGATGTCTAGAATAAGTAAGTGTCTGTGAGAGAAAAGCAAGTTTTATTATTAAGACTTTGAGAGCAACACAATGCCAAAAGAAAATTAAAAAAAAAACATATTCAAGTAAAGAAAAGATGAGCCAAGGGTTTCATATTCATCAAAAATGCCTTTCAAGTATGAAGGGCACAGACACATTGTTATTAACGAGGAAGAACTTGGAGATTACTTCAGCGACTCCTCCCTGAGGAATCTCAAAGCAGAGGAATGACACTGACACGGGACCGTGGCAAACATTAAACACGTGGTTTACGTGCTGAAGACTAAGAGGGAGAAAGTGTAAGACGCAATGGCCATGTGGTCAGGCAGCGTGGATATAGTACGACTGCAAAAAATTGGGGAAATGAGAGCAAAAGGAAAAAAAACTTTCTAAAATTCTTCTCAGCAGCTATATTTGTCATGGTAGTGTTAATATATCCCAAGACTATTTGCATATAATATGGAATAAAACTAATAAGCAATATAAAGTATTCTAATTCAATCATCTGCTGTAACCTTAAGAACCAGGATTTTTATTGTGAAAAGAAAGAGGATACAGATAAAATACAGAAGAAGCTAAGAACAAGCACCCTGTAGTCTTCGCTGAGTAACTCAGCAAGGATGATATTAAGGGCTGGTTTGGGCTGCCTGATCCTCAACACAGGAAGCAAGGGCAAGGCAGAATCGAATTGGCTTTTACCTTTGGCAAATATGAAACTTGAATAGGGCAATTCAAATAGTTTGCAATTTAAATAGGAGCAGTAACTTCTATGGCATTTTATCTTAAAATGTATACGTACACATACAGATTGATAAATACATACATAAATTCCTGGCTGTCTATAAAAACAACTACCTAATTAAACAAACAACTAGAACAGGAACAGAATCACAGAAATGGAGATCACATGGAGGGTTATCAGTGGGGAGGGGGAAGGGGGAGAATGGGGGAAATGGTACAGGGAATAAGAAGCATAAATGGTAGGTACAAAATAGGCAGGGGAGGTTAAGAATAGTAGAGGAAATGGAGAAGCCAAAGAACTTGTATGTATGACCTACGGACATACACTAAGGTGGGGGATTGCTGGAGGGAGGGAGGTGCAGGGTGGAGGGGGGCAAAGAGGAAAAAAGGGGACAACTGTAATAGCACAATCAATAAAATATACTTAAGGTAAAAAAAAAAAAAAACTCCTTAGAAGCGACAGCACCCTGAGCACCCAGATTGTAATTTTGAAATACCATTTTTTGCTGAGTTAAACCAGGGCTACTTGGAGCATAGTTAATTTCAGGTTTAGGGCAAAAAATGTACTAGGTGAGCCTGGACAACTATTAGGCACACATCAAAACACTCAGAAGCCAACTTGAAGAGGTTCTTACTGACCAAAGATACTATAATTTGAGTTCCTATAAGAAAAATAATTATAATGAATTGAAACCCAAATATGTTAAATCCATAAATTGATAAAAATATTCTAAAAATAATTAGGTACTTTTAGAGCATCATGGGCAATTAATTCATTATCTTGAAAAATGTTAAATAAATGAAAATAATAAAGCATTTATTCTGCTCTTCCTCTATGAACTATACTACCATTTCAACAAATCATAGATGATGAATGTTGTCTCTTGAAGGCAATTAATAACTAAGAAAGAATTAATAACCAAGAAAGAATTAATAACTAAAAAAAGAAATGGTAGAACTAAAGTGTCATGATTTGTAAGTCTTAACATATAAATGAACTTAGGCATTGAGTATTAATAGCTGCTAACATCACAGAAAGCAAGACAACTGGACATTACATGCTGCCCAGTGAAACAAACACCCTCTGACGTCGCACCAAAGGGTGTGAATCTGACTGAGCCTCTAGACCCAGCGGCCAATCTGCAGGAAACATGGGGGCAGGGAACATGGTGAACCACACTGTGCATGTTCAGTCGGCAGCATCCACACTGTGGGAAACTATAGGTCAAATGGCTCGGATTTAACAGATTAATCACAGAGCAAACACAGAATAGAGGAAAAACCTGTAAATTAAGAGATTCAAAGAAAACAGTTGTTTTTTTAAATTCTCACCCGAGGACATTTTTTCATTGCTTTGAGAGAGAGAGAGAACATGGATGTGAGAGAGAAACACTGGTTGGTTGTCTTCTCTAAGCATCCCTGTCAGGCATCGAACCTGCAACACATGTATGTGCCCTGACTGGGAACCGAGCCCACGACCTTCTGGTTAAGGGGCAAGACATGCCCCTTGCTCAAACAACTAGCCACACCGGCCAGGGCAAAGAAAACAGTTTTTAAGTGGGTGAGACTTAACTTTACTGTCTACAGACATCAGTGGGAAACTAAAGAAACCGGAAACATGACTATAAAAGTCATGGCAGCGGTCACCTTCATGAGAGGGAGAGGGGGATTGGGATAACCGGCAAGTTCTCTTTGTGGGCCGGACAGTGGTTCTGAGAATGTTTACTCATTAAGCTATCCTGCGTTTTGTGGAAATTTCTATATCTTCATTCTCTCTTTCTCCCCCCGCCTCTCTCTCTCTCTCTCTCTCTCTCTCTCTCTCTCTCTCTCTCTCTCACACACACACACACACACACACACACACACACACACACACAGGTTAGAAGTCTTTCCAGATCCCTTACCTGTGCCTTGGCCAACTTCTTTTCCAGAAGGTCCCGTTCCCGCTCCGTTTGCTGCAGGCGTTTATTAAGCTCTGCTATGTCTCCTTTTAGTGATGCCAGGGCTGCCAAGTGGAGCTGCGGCAACAGAAAGAAAGGAGTGCAAGGTTAGACTCTTCAGCAGAAACTCATTTCCTTCCTTTCATTCCCTGTAAATTAGTGTGATCATATAAAAAATGTATCATCTCAAATGGGACGCTTTGGGTGCTATTAATCTCAGGGGACAAAGGGCATAAATCAGGTGCCTTACAGGAAGCTGGGTTGTATGATCACCCTAAACATAACAAGAGAAAACTGTTCTGTATGGGGAGTGAGACCTAATTTTGGATGGTCAAATCAGGGCAGAGAGCAAAGCTCCTTATTCTAAGGGCTTTCCCTGAGTTCCTCAGCAAGGACAACAGATATTAAGAGCTGGTATGGGGCTGCCTGATTTTCAACCTAAGCAGCAAGGATAAGGCAGAGCCAACTTAACTTTCACCTTTGGAAAAATATGAAAGTTGTATAGGGCAATTTGATTACCCACATTGATGTGTGGACAATAGACAAGGGGCTGAGTTTTAAGCAAAAATGGGAGTGCTCATTTCTTAAGATGGTCTCCTCTTAAAGTTGGCCTGTTAATTTCCTTGCCAGCACATTCTTCCTCACTGTCCCCTCGCCAGACTAGGCTGACCAGATGCTTCTGTGCTAGCAGGCCCTCTCGTAGGAGCAGAAACCAACCGAGAATCCATCCAGATATCCTTCCCTGGCCAATTCTCTCACATTGACTGGAGCTAGAAAGAATATTCTTTTTTTTAAGCCTTTATTTATTTACTCTTAGAGAGAGAAGGGAGGGAGAGAGAAGAGAGAGGGAGAGAGACATCAATGTGAGTACATTGATTGGTTACCTCTTCATGCCCCCAGCTAGGGACCTGGCCTGCAACCCAGACATGTGCCCTGACTGGGAGTTGAACTGGCGACCTTTTGGTTCGCAGGCCTGTGCTTAATCCACTGAGCCACACCAGCCAGGTCTAGAAAGAATATTCTTGACTGACAGCTCTCAAAGCAGGTGGGGAGGATTGGAAGAGATGAACCAAAGAATATATATGCATATATGCAAAACCCATGGACACAGACAAAAATATGATGAAGGTGGGAGGAGGGGTGGGGCAAAGGGGTAAAGGGGACATGGATAATAGAGTCAACAAGTAAAAAAAAATGGTTTCCACCAGATTAAAAAGGGGTAGGTACCATGTACTTCCGGGATCTCAAGTGCTCATCTTTCAAGTTCTGAACACTGAGCTTCAGCTGCATGTACACCTACAACATACAGACATGTCTTCCGAGGTTTTTTGGGCCAATGGATGGGACTATCTCTAAGATCCATTCAAAACACTAATCCCAGAGCAATACCACCTTTCAACCTTTGCTCTCTGAGTCACTACTTCTCATCCATCTTCGCTGTCAGTGCCAGGTGGAGCCCATACCATTCCTTAGCTGAATTCCACATTACATTTGGGTGACTGACTAGAATCAACAAACAATCCGTCTTGAGAGATTTTTTTTTAAGCTTCTGTCAAGAGGGATTTAAAGTAAGGAGTGAGCAAATAAATGTGATCTTTAAAAATGGACACAGTACAACAGTATGTAATTCAACTTTGAAGATTTTAATTTCAGGTTTAGAAAGATGCCCTTTTCTGCAACCTGCTCCATGCACACTGCATGCTGTTGGCTGGCAGGCTTGGGGGAGGGGCGTGGGAGGGAGGGAGAAGGAGATACAGAGCAGGGACTGGGGTTTCAAAGCAGTTGTTTATGTTAGACTATAGCAGCAGTGAAAGTGACTTCACTTAATTGCATCGGGGCTGCAAACCAACAAATCAATAGCCGATGTGAAATCAGGAATGCTTGAAATTTAAAAAAGGAAATGTCAGGCAATCTGGTGGTGTTTGCCTTCTGATGTAGGGCTCGGGCCACTCAGAAAAGGTCACTTTGGGTTTCAGAAACAAGGTTTTTGATGAATTCTCAGCACAAATACCACAGTGTTCCCATTGTACAATAGTTTTTAGGCTGTTTTGCTTCTCGTGTGGTGGAGAGGGACACAAATTCACCCCCTTAGCAGCTGGGGAGACCCCTCCACCTAGGAACTGCCAGTCTGAGGATTTCGTCTAACGTGAGACACTGTGCCCTATTACACCATTATGTCAAGTCTTGGGAGAAGAGTCTCCACCTCACTTCTGGGGACGAGGATAAAATACATGGAGAGCTGAAATATTCGTTAAGAAATAAAGGAGTGGGAAGGAGGACCTAACCCTGTTAACCTTGTTTCCTCCCTTATAACAAGTCCCTTCCTTCTGGGGGAAGGGTTGCCTGATGGGTTTGGGAAACAATTAGGCAGAAAAGTTGCCGGAGAAGGCTGTATACTCCACACTGCCCTCGTGAACTGGGTCAGATGGGGAGACACCAGAGTAGTTATTTCCATCACGGTGCATGGCAGAGGGGGTCCAGGGTGGGGTGGGTCCTTGCCACTGGGGACAGCACTGGGCTTGGCACTGATAACACCTTCTGGCCTCCTCAGCAGGAAGACCAATGGGATGAGCATTTGGGGAAAGTCCTTCACTTCTCTGGATGGAAGATGCCTATTCATAAAGTCAGAGTGGACCGGTTGTTCTTCACCTTCCTTGGGTCACAGATTCCTTAGAATCTCTTAAATATGATGGACCCTTCTCCTACAGAAGAGGATAAATTTGGGGTTCATGCACTTGTTCGACCCAATTACGTTGATAACACACTCTGAAATCTATCCATGAACCCTAAATTAAGAAACATGTGGACTAGATGCCAGCTCTGTGATCCCACCTAAGTTCTGCAGACTGTCTCATACGTTATGTCACGGAAGTCCAAGTGAGGAACAGGCCCCGGCACCGGACAGTTCCCACTTCTGCATCTGCCAGTGAGTGACTGAGACCCAGAGATTAATTTGCTGACTCAAGGTCCCATGGATCTGGTAACACCAGGACCAAGGCCGCCAGTGCCCCTTCCTCACTACACAATGTTGTGCATGACAGTAATTTTCAGGGTCTTTTATGTGGATCACATTTTTACTTAAAATCATTCCCTCTATTAAAAAAATGAAAATGTAACAGAAAAATAAACCAGAAGGATAGCATTTTAAAGGTTAGTGGTAGCCTCTGGGTGGTTTCAAACTATTTTTGGATACTAAAGTTTTTTATTTTTAAAGAAAAAGAAGTTTTTGTACTAAAGAAACAAAAGAGCTGAAATGGTATTTTCTGCACATGTAAGCTGCAGCATAAAAATTGTAAAGGTTATTTTCCTTCCTCGCTGTATATCTTCTTTCTCATCCATCAGCTTTTCCGAGAAGGTAAAATTTAAAAAATGAGGTAGAATATACATGCCCCCTACTGTTACTGACAATTAGCAGAAGCCATAAGTACAGAGGGGGGTGGTTGCCCACAAATCACAAGATGTGCTGCTTGGAATCGAGCTGACAGGCCCCTTCCTTACCACCTGATGACGGAACGGAAGATGAGTTGAGCTCCCACCACAAGGCGTGCTCCACACTCCCTGTGAACTTCACTTCATCACTCTCCTTGCCCCACCTTGTCCGTAACTCAGTTACCAAAAGCTGGCTAGCACTCCGTTCTTTTTTGGGTCTCACCTCCTCCTTCTGCCGGAGCTAGTGGTAGCTCTACAAATTCATAAGCTAAAGAGTTTGTGGGCGATGCCACAAGTAGTATGACGGAGCCTGTGCACACAAGTACAGAGGTCTTTCTGCGTAAGTCTTAAAAGGAGTGACAATGAGTTTAAATCTCAGTAAGATACATTTACCAAAACAACCAAAATTGACAAATATCTCTCATATAATAGGAAAATTACATATACATCATGTTGGGGGATCTTTTTACTCATTTTCTGGTCTTGAAATCTCCAATTTGAGTAAAGCTTAAGATATATGAGTATGAACTATGAAGTACCATTAAATGAAGATGTTCCATTAGCCAAAGAGAAGGAAAATATATGATGTTTGGAGCCTATGCCAGTCTCTTCCCCAACATGTTTCTCTCTTCAGGCTCAGGAACAAGACCTTGATTTTCAGCTGGGCATACTGCGGCTCAGCTAAAATGTCCTAGTCCTCAGCCTCCCTTGCAGTTGGAGCTAGATGTAGCCATGTGACAAGGTTCCGGCCAGGAAGACGCCATCGGCACTATTATGTGGGAGTGCTGGGAAAACCTTTTTGAAAGAGGTCCTGCCCTTTTTCTCTTCCTCCATTGTTGCTGCTTGGTACATTAATGTGACGGATGGGCTCCAGTCACCATCTTGCTTCATAAAGATGAGCTCCACCTTCTAGGAAACTGAAAGGGGCCTGGCTCCCTAGCAGCCACCCTATCGCCTTCGGACTGCCTCACTCCAGACTTCTGGGACAGAGCAGAAAGAAACAGACCTCTGCTGTATGGACCGCCCTTATGTGCAGGTACTCCGACAAATGAGGTGGATTTAGCCCTAGTTTATAAAGAACCAGATACACCTGGGCTCAAATGTCATTTATGCCACTTACTGGTGGATTGCCTTTGCACAGTTTATTGAATCACTGTGCTGCAGGACTGTCATAAAGACAAAATGAGATGGCATCCACAGTGTGATCAGCACAGTGTCTGGAACCAGGAGAGCATTCCTCTTTTCCAGGTGAGTTTTAAGTCAACAAGTTTCATGTCAACAACCATCTCAGACTAAGTCCCATCAAGGGGGTGAGAGGAGCATCCTGCTGAATGAGTAACGCGGTCCTGCCTCAGAGCACCTTACTTCCTGCTGGGTGTTGCCCACTGAGAGGCCACAGCTGCTTTGCTGGCTTCTACTGAAGTCCTAAGGTTTATCTGAAGGAGATGGCTGGCAAGGCTCTTAATTCTCTGTGAAATTTTAACCCGAGGCTTAAGCAAGGCTGGGAAGGGACCTTGACACTTCTGTACAAACCTGGGTCTAGTGCATGAAGGATATAAATCTGTACATGCCTCGTGTCGAGAGATAAATGGCATTGATTCCCTAGGCTGTTTTCAGCCCTGCTTCACATTCATTTTGCCATGTGTATCCAAATGCAACTAAAGCACCTGGAAATTTGGCTGCAGGATAACTGTCAAAATGGTTGTTATTTTTGGATGAAACATTACTTGTCTAATATTTCATTGTTCAACTGGCTGCGAGGACAAGCTCAGTTGGCCTCTGACAGATGAAGTGTCCAGCTGCCTGGGGCCCAGGCGAGAAGCTAGCAGCGGTGTTGTGACAGCCTCTCCTGCTGGCTCCTCCTGGGCTAAGTGCATACATGTCTGTCCTGGTACATATTGGCCACAAGAAAAAGGGCTTCACACTTCTTAAGATGCCCTTTTAAGCCAGCAGCCCAGTGACTGATGAGCCCCAGGAACATCATTGAGTATTTATGGCGGTAAAGTGCTTCTCCATCTTGCTCTGCTGGCAATAAAAACAACACACACGTGCCGGCACAGTCCCGTTCACGCTGCTCTCTCCCGTGCATCGTCCCACTGGACCGTCACCATCACCCCACAGCTCCGTGGTCTGCGGGGAAGCTACGATTCCCAGCCGCTGAGGGACAAGTCCTCTTCCCCAGAACCCCAGTTGGTGAGGAAATCTAGGACCTGAATCTAGGCTGTCAAACTCTAAGCCCATCATGTTGCTCATCTTCCTGAGATTTTGCTCTGCTCTTTAACAGCACTGCCTTCAAAGGGACCGATGGCTTCCACAGCCATGCCCGAGACAGAGCAGTGAATTCATCCCCAGAGTCTCCATGGAGACAGGCCCCATGGGGCACCAACGGTGTGACCGCTGAGCCAGTCCTCCCCGCTCGGCTGGCAGGCAAGCTCGCCCAGGCAAACTGTGCTTGTTCTCTTTCTCTCTCCTTTACTTACTCTGGCTCCTTGAATGGCGCTCCTGTAAGCCATGCCATTCACTGCCAAGGTGCCCCTGTTTCCTTCCCACCATGAGATGGTGGGAATTACCATTCTGCCCTGACAGAGCTGCTTGCCTTCCAGATACAAAGGGCGGACAGTTTTGCTTATGTCTGAGTGATGACAGTGGGTAGTGCCAACTTCTCTCACCTAGTGAACTGTTCTCTTCCTTAAAGGAGAAAAAACAAATGCACCCAAACATTACCACACCCACACTCTTGGCAGGTTCTACACTAAGTGCTTTCCACTCTTCACCTAATACAACCAGCTGAAGAGTACTGCAGAAGAAAGGCAGAACCGCAGTGCCAGCTGCTCAGAACACTTTGAGAATCTAGTCAACTCAATAGTAATAATAAAAATCATATTAATAGTTACCATTTGCTTAATGTTAATGGGTACCGGGGGCTTGGGCTAAGCACAATTTCACGCAGCATCTCATTCAGTCCCTATCACAATGCTGAGATAGGTGCTACTACTTCTTCTGACGAATGAGGAAACCAAGGCCCAGAGCAGGGATAGGAAATCAGCCCAAGAACAGAAAACTAACAAATGGCATAATGACTATTAACACACAGGCGCTCCATGCTCCAGTCTTCTCTGCTATGTGCTCACCAGCACTTCGAGCTCAACATGCCGCTGCTCTCCCTCCTTGTGGGCTGCGGGTGCGCCGGGCACGGGTGTAGGCGGGTGGAGGGGTGTAGGGTGGGAGGTCAGAGGTGTGCACGGCCCGGGGAGGAGACATGGGGGCTAAGGAAGTGGGGAGCAGAAAGGGGGCAGGGCAGGCCCTCTAGTAGCATCTGTGAAGCTTGGGGCTGGTGGCCAGCTCACTCAGTGTGATTTAGGGGATTCTCTTTAACTTCCTGTGGGTTTTCATCCTTTTCAGAAGCGTTTGTACCAAATGGCCCCACCCTGAGTTCTGTGCGTAGAGGGCTTTGCATGTTTTATCTGCTCACTGGCTCAAGAAAGGAGCTGCAGAAGCTTGCTGCACAAGGAAGCTTTGCTACGTAGAACTGATCAGCAAAGATCTTTTTTCCCTTGAAATTGAAAGCACAGTCAGCATCACACACAAACTTCTCACTGGCAAGGAAATTTGAGAATGTCTAGTCCAGTTTCCTTACTATAGAGACATGAAACAGACCCAGAGAAACAAAGCGCATCAAATTCTGATTTCCTCCTTCCCTGTCCAGAGGATTCTACTCTCTCCTGTGGCAATCCAGGAGCTTCTGGGTAGTGAATAAATGTGTATGCGTATATATCAGCCCTGTCCTTGGAAATAGCAAGAGACATCTGTACAGGAGAAAACAGCCTTATTCAGCTTCCTCTCCAAGACTCCCTACACCCCAGGAGCTCTAATTCAGATACATAAACAACAAAATTCATCCTGGCTGGTGTGGCTCAGTGGATTGAGCCCTGGCCTGCAAACTAGAAGGTTGCCGGTTCAATTCCCAATCAGGGCACGTGCTGGGGGCCAGGTCCCGGGTTGGGTGTGTGCTAGAGGCGACCCATGGATGTTTCTCCCACACATCGATGTCTCCCTTTCTTTTACCCTTAGTTCCTCTCTCTCTAAAAATAAATAAAGTATTAGAAAAACATAATCCCTGGTAAAAGGGTAACGTTCCTTGCCAGATGGACACAATCAGGCCTGTTCAGTGGCTTCCAGGGCTGGAACATTCCTATTTACAGCAAGAATTCCTGCTAGGGGCCCCTGCTGAAAGAAAAGCTGATCATAGCCTTGAAACTTAAAATGCATGAAATATCATCTACAAGATTGCTCATGGTGTGCAAATCACTTTTTGAAGCCCTGGATAAACTCTGAAAGCTTTTGTCTTTCATTTTCCCCATCATTTCATTGAGAGGTAAGTGGTCCCTGATTTTCTTTTTAAACCTCCACTAAATTCAGCTGTTGAAAACAAGCACTCTAAGGCCCCTTCAGCATGGCAGCACTAGAATACCATCCACACAAGGAAAATCGACCCCAGCCCAGCATTCCTGTCATGGGTGATGCTGCCAACTCACAAAGCACCACACCATCAGCCCTCGGTCCAACACGAGGCAACTCTTTCCTTGCCTCAAATAAATGGTGGGGAGGTGACTGCCAAGGAGGGAGGTGACTCTCAAGGATGGGATGTCACCAAGACTGAGCACTGTGTGATTTGAAGATGACCCTCAGTCCCACCCCATCTGCAGATGCGTGCTTTCCTAAGAAGTAAGTTGTATAATTTTATGGGAAATAATATTAGCTAGTATGTGGGTGCTTACTATGTGCCAGTTGCTATATTAGGCATGTAATTTGTTCTCAATTCTTCTTTACATAGCCTTATGAACTGGGTACAGTTTAACCCCAATTTAAAGAGGTAGGAATTGTCCAACTAATAAGTGGCAGAGCTAGAATGAAAGGCCAGGTCTGTCTAACCCCAGAACTGGTGCGTAACCACTAGCCTCACGCTTTGCAACAGGGTGTCACACTCTTCCCGGATCTTTGCAGACGCCCAGGACACTGCTGAGAAGGGAAAGCCTCAGAATGGTCTTTTCATCAGAGGGAAGGCAGAATTGCAAAATTAGCATGGGAAAAGGTATTATTAAAATTCCCAATATTTTGAGAAACAGAACACCATTCATTTGATATCAGATCCAGGAAGGAATCAAAGAAAAATTAATCCCCAGCTATTTCTGTGCCCTGTGAGAGAAAGTTAAAGAGGACAATATTGCAGTGGAGGTAAAAAAAAAAAAAAGCCCTTAATTATGCTAATTACACAGTACATGGGAGGAAGGGTCACCTTAGCTAAACATCTTAAAAAATAAAAGAAACCTAAACAGCCTGACTGGTGTGGCTTAGTTGGTTGGGCACTGTCCTGCAAAGTGCAAGGTCGCCAGTTTGATTCCCAGTCAGGGCACACGCCTGGGTTGGGGGTTCAGTCCCCAGTCAGGGGCCTGAACAAGAGGCAAGTGTTCGATGTTCCTCTCCCTCTCTTTCTCCCTCCCATCCCCTCTCAATTAAAAAAAAACCCTCTTAACAGGAGAACATTACATATATTTTAAAATATGCTGTACAAATATTATAATACAATAATTGCTAGTAGGAATAAATAACTTGGTATTTTCCACTAACAAATAATTTCTTACTTTTTGTAGTGTTGTTTTCAAGGAAAACCAGAGTTACATGGGTATACAGGATATTTGTAAAGAAACGGAGGCAAAATAAAAACACTGCAATAAACCGGCAGCATCCACTTAAGTTTCAAGGTGGGCTGCATCCTAATGCCACATCATGAAGGAGATGAAGATGTAACAATTAAATCCTGCTAATCAGAGGCCATGAATATTTCAGTGTGCGCTAAATACTGATGTGACCCCTGAGGCAGCAACTCCCACAGAGAATTATATGAACAGGAGTAAGAGAGCTCCTGACGAGGCCTGCATTGTTCATAAATTTTTATATTGATCCAATTCAGCACGTACCGAATCCCCCATTCTAGAGAAACCAAGTACCTTTAATGGTGAAACAGTCAATAAACTCCGCTGATTAGGAAAGGCCACAGTATTTTACAGTAGCAGTGAAAGGACCCCTTTTTTTAAAATTGGATTGAGGACAATGTTTTCTCTTTGGGAAAATGACCGAGGACTTAATTTTGAGTAAGTGTGTGTGTACACATGAACACACATACATATATACATTTACATATATCAACACACATATGTACATATAAACCTTATATAAAAACTCACGGCACATGCTTTCAGATTTAAACACATCAGCAGCTCTGAAAAGATACTTTAACATGCACTATTTCATTTAAAGACGGTCACTTTAACTGCTTGATGCTGTAAACAAGCTCCCCTTGCAGTGAAGGCACAGGCAGGCCGTGGCTTCGCCTTCCTCACCCCAGAGCTGCTGACACTTGCTGGCATCGCATCCAAAGCACCGGGGAGGGGTAGAAGGGGCACGTTCGAAATCTGCTCAGTGTTCTCTCCCATCAGAGGGCCTGCTGACTGCTTCAGGGAACAGTGTGCTTAAACAGAGGAAACGATCTGAACCTTCTTTCCTTTCCCTACCACCTAACCCAGCCAATACTAGTCCCAAGCAGGATCATGTTCCCAGAAAAGGAAGAAAATGGGAGAGGGAGTAGAGGGAGGAAAAATGATGGGGGCAAATTCTTTAGTTAAGAGCACAGGCTGTATCACAATCACAGGACAGAAGTACAAACCCCAGTCTTGAGTGACAGTTCAGCCCCAGAAAAGTTGTTAAAATTTTCCCAGCCTCCGTTTACTCACCCTGTAAAATGGGAACAATGACTGTACGGAGTTGTGAAGATTAAATGAACACACTGCAGGTAGATGACCTATCCACAGTGCTGCTGGGCAGAAAGCTGGCCACCACGACCGTTATCCCCTTAATTGTTATGGTCATCACGCCATGCTTTGTGCTTGCTACAAAGGGTCAAGATAAAATTGGGCCCCGAAAGAGTGATGGGTTGCTATCCCATCTCCTTGTTTACAGAAACCCTGATTAAGTAACCAGAGTGACTTATCACGTGGAGGCCCAGGTCACATTCACCGCAGTCATCTACACTTTGCCTTCATTCAACATGTGCATTTGAATTAGCTGCTCCCTGCACCGGGGCTGGGCCTTCAGGAAAGCCGGCAAGAGCGTTAATCCTCAAGAGCCTGGAAACTGCAGGAGCCTCACACACAGTCTGCACCCCCACTCCCTGGCTCTCCTGTCACAAGGTGAGGGAGGATCAAGCACCAAGTGGGACATGTACCTCAACCCCAACAGGAGTTACTGTAAAAAGTGTATCTAAACAGTAACACTCGCCGTAGGTAAGGACATGCACAAAGATTTGCTCATAATTAACAAAATGACTAGCTGAATGAACTGCACGATATGCATAACATGCTATGTTGTCAACAAAAGAGAGACATATATGCAACAATTAACACGGTGATCATAATTTTCCTTATGAATACTCCCTCAATTCATTCAAGCTTGCCTTCCTCTCATCCCCACCAACACCTGGAACAAGTTTTCCTCCCCCCAACCAACCCCCTTCCTAGCCTTTTACTCCTTTTTCTTTTTACAACACTTATTACTACCTGAAATATATTATACAGATTTCTGGTTGATTCATTCCCCCATGAGACTATGAGTTCCAGGAAGGCAGGCACGCCAAGAAACTGGGAAAATAGCCAATGAACAAGATGAACTGTGGCTGGCACATGGTGGAACTTCAGACAATATTTGTGGAAGAGATAAATTTAGAAAATTAGAAAATTCAGATAAAAGAACTTACATTATCCTTACCCTACCATCTACAGATCACATCACTAGCAAATACCCGTTCAATATTTTTCTCGTGTAAATAAAGTAGCTCATGTGAAACAATGTTTAATATAGTACTACTCTCTTCTATACTTCAAACTTTCCAAAGAATTCCCTGCATCACCACATCCCGACTAAGTTGTTAAATCTCCACACAGGGTGTCAAACTCATTTTCACCGGGGGCCACATCAGCCTCACAGTTGCCTTCAAAGGGCCAAATGTAATTTTACGACTGTATAAATGTAACTACCCCATAACTGTTAAGCGACAGCTTGGTGCTGCCTCGGGGTAGAAACAAGGTGTGGGCGGATAAAACGAGGTGGAGGGCCGGATTTGGCTCTTGGGCCTTGCCAGGGGCCAGGCATTCCATGGGCTTTCACTGGATTCACACCAAACAAGAGAGGTGCTATTATTACTTCATTTCGTAGTTAAAGAAACTGAGGCAGAGCCAGTTTTTCTAGTGCCCGAAACCCAGAACTCCCAACCTGACCTGTCCCACTCACCCCCACCGCATCTCGTTTACTGTGGGTATCCACGGTCACACACATGCAGGTCACACGATCTGGCGCGGGCCAAGGGAGCGAGTCAGAGAAGTTAAGATTGCAGACTTGGACGGTGCCCAGCACCAGATGGTTTATAGCAGCACCACTCAAACTGGAAAAGCCACTGGTGTCAGAGTTTCAGTGAGATCCCTGTACTTGCTGTGGCAGTGCCTGGTGCTGGAGGGGAGGAGCATTGGCAGGTGAAGGGCAAGATGAACTCTGTGGCCACACAAACCCATAAAGACCCTGGGACCCTGTAAGTGAGCCATTCACAAACCAAAGCACGTGTGCCCCCCTCCCCACCTGCCAGCAGCAGCCTGGCCAGGGCCTGGTGAGATTTCATAATCCCTTGCCAGATCACGAAGAAGTCACAAGTGGGGATGAAAGCTGTAACACAAGCAAGCGAGCCACAGACTGGAATGAAACTCTGTGGGGTGAGTCCAGCTCGACAGTCCTTTCTTGTGAGCGGCGGCTTCTCTCTCAGCATTTCCTGTCCCCTTGCCTCAAGAAGCCACAACAAAATAATAACTCAGATAGGTGTGTTAACAACCCAGCATTATTTTATTAATAAACAAAGCCTCCCTTTCCCCCTTCCCCTCTAAGGAGCACTTTTTATTACATAAGGAGCACTTTTTATCACACCTTGACAATTTTCTCTCATATAGAGTGATTTATTCCCCTTTCCTGCCCCCTCAATTTCACAGGCTAATTCTGAAATTAATAAAATGCGGGGGTGTCATGGCAGAATTAACTCACTGACCCCAGACGGGGGAGCTGAGGCCAGCTCGAGGCCTCCATCTGTGAGCTCCATCACGGGCCTCTTCTCCGATGCCCTCGGAAGAGAAGCAGCAGAAAGGATCAAGAGGAGGCCACACCAGCGGGCTGATGAAAGAAATGTTCCTTTGGGTGCATGAGAGATCAGCTGTTTCGGACTCTCTCTACATGGAAGGAGCTCCAGTGGGGAGGCATCGTCTTCCAGCCTGTAGCTCCCAACAAACCCAAGCATCCAGACCTAGCTCAGTGCCGAACGTTGGTACCAGAGATGGTTTGGGTGCTCAGGCAGGTGGGGAGCTTTGGGGCGATTACCAATAGCAGTAAGGTGTTCTTTCATGACAGATTTTGCATACAGGTTCATTTGCAAACTAAATTCCTCCTGTGCTTATAAAGGCGGAACTGCTTGTTTCCCAGGCCCACGAAGTCAGGCCTCATCGTTAGGTCAGACAACACAGCAGAAAAGGTGACGTCCAGTCTGTGAGTCCCTTGCGATGCCCGCCTCCGCCCCAACACCCTTTTCTGCTCACCTCCTTGTAGACACAGCACTAGACAGCAAACAGAAACATTCCCTAAAGCTGCCTTATTTTGTTTTCTGAAAGCAGCAAGGCAGGGAGCAGAAAGTGTATTAAAGATTTCTGTCAAAGAATAAAGCATTTCCAACATAAAGATGTCAAAGGAAATCCTAAATCTGTCAGCAACCAGAAATACTGTAGTTTCAACAATACAAAAACCCAAAGTTGCCCAAATTATTAAAGCTCAGCTTCCTTGTTGAAGAAGTTGATATTCTCAATCATTAAGCAAATACAGGGGTGGAAAAAACCGGGGAGCAGGTTTTCACCGGGTATGCAGATGCAGCCTTCTTAGACGCCTGAGAGAGTTGCCCTGTGAGGTCAAAGTTCTGAAATGCTAATCATGAACTAATAATGCTGGTGATACTATAGTTTCAATGCAGGCACCATTCTGAGGTGGAAAAACAGGATTATAAGATCCAAATCTCTGTGAGATGGTCTTCCCATCAATTTCAATCCAGGACATCATTTATCAAAAAGACTGAGCTCATTTCTGGGCTCCCAGAAAAATATCACAAACGTGAAACGGGATTATTGAGCTGTGAGGCGGGAAGGATGAAGGCAAATTAGCACTAGCTGGCGGGCACATGATGCGCTCTTACAGGGAGGGGAGTCGCAGGCGTATAGGGCCCGAGACAATGGGTTTACGTTTCAGCAGCAGGATTCAGGTTTGCTCTCCCAGTCTCCCTTGACAGCGAGGCTTGTCGGGTCTCAGAAGGGTGCAGCACAGGCTACGGAATTCCTCTTCCAGAAAACCTTTCAAGACAAGGGCGAGTCTCATCTCTCTGGGATAATGTGGGTGCAGTCCTGCCTGAGAGTTTAGTCTACGGCCTCTCGAAATTCATTCCAGTCTGGTGACTCTCTCATTTTACACCAACAGATGGGCTGGAGCAAAAAAGGTGAGTCAACACCCAGAGTGACTATGGGGCAAAGGAAAACAGAGGTTATGGGAAGGGAAGCACGGGCACCTCCAAGTGAGCTTTTGCTTGTTTGTTTTCTCAGTTTTTAAAAACCTGGGCAAGAGCGGTTCCTAAGAGTGACATTTGCAAGAGTGCAGGATTTGTGCACTGCACTCCCTGCTGCCCTGTGGCCCGAGCCGTGGCATTTACGTGCCTTCGAGGCCAGGGCTACCCCCAAAACGGCTTCAGTAGAACTGGACACTGGAACTGGCCGCTGCATGAAGGAACAGCTCCCACACGCCCCCGCCACCCGGATAACAGGCTAGAGCAGCCATTTTCAGCCCTTTTCATCTCGCGGCACACACAAACTAATTGCTAAAGTTCTGCGGCACACCAAAAAATATGTTTGCCAATCTGCCAAAAAATTTGGTAGAATTTTGATTGATTCACGCTGGACAGCTGTCATTGTGTTGGCTGTTGTCATTTTTTAAATTTGACCATTGAAGGGAAAGGAAGTCAGTGCCCCTGACTGAATAGTCAGGGACTGCATGTTCTAAAAATTCTTGCAGCACGCCGGTTGAAAACCGCTGGGCTAGAGTGTAAAAGGTGAAGAGAATCACCACCTTAAGTTGGAAGCAGGACAGACCTGAACTCCCTTTAGACCTGTAACACAATCTTGAGAAACCTGATTTACAACCATCAACCTCCCCTTTCAAGTGCCATCTTAACAGAAACCAAGATTATTCAAAATGTGTCACTTGTCCCAAGATTTTAAAAATTAAAAAATTATCCTACCTCATTCCAGATATTACATTCTTTTGGGTAGTGGACTTATGTTTATGAAGAAAAAGTGGGAATATATCCTGTTTCCTGGGGAAACCGCAGAGCGGGAGAGTATCCTGGTAAAGCGGCAGGGTCCTGCTGAATTTTAGTCGTTTCACACACCGAGTGCCAGGTTACACCACGGGCGTGTCGTGGCAAGACTACTGGAGCTCATCCACGACTCATCTTGCATCGATATGGCAACTACAGAGCCTTATGGAATTGATAACTTAAACACGGAGTGTTAAAATCTTGCTGAAAATGTGTTCTTTTTTCCCCTAACCAACTCCAGATGTTCAGAGTACGTTCATGTCCATTTAGACCAGTGCTTGTATGATCTGTTCTTTGAAACCATCTGAAAAAATATACTTGCATTTCTTTCTCCCACTGCACTTTACGGGTGAAAATGCAGTTATTGACATACTTTTAAAAAAACTAAAAAAAAAAAGGTGAGCTCGGGCCCCTAAGTTAGATGACTCCCATGGAGGCATGTTAATAGGGTACACAGAATGATAAATTTATGCTAGGAAAGATGATAATGTGAAGCAGACCTCTCCTATGGCGAATTCAAATTCCAAAATGTACCATATGCACAAAACTTACTGTTTATGGAATTCTGAATCTCCAAGTTTGAATAGTGGGTGCAGGCCACAGCAACCCACACTTTTGCTCTGTCTGTGGTTTTTTATTAAGCCCTCCTAGTGGGTGTGGGTGGGGGAGAAGAGTGCAAATAGATTGGTTGGGGGTCAGGGGTGGGGACAGCAGGGCAGGGGAAAGGACTTGTGGCAAGGCTAATTCCATGCACTGCATTTGCCCTTTACTGTCTTTAAAGCAAAAGTGCCCCTGGATTCGGGCTAGACCAGTAGCAACGGCTTAGGCAGGCTGCAGCCCCGATAATGCCCACTAGTGCTCCTGCAGACCTCAGTAGATGCAATCAATCCATGTCAAGACTGTGTTGGCTAAGCAGGCAGAGCTCTAAGATAAGCGCCCCTGTATCTTTCCCCTTCCCAGAGCAGCCACCTGCATAGAAATTTCGGAACTGCCACTGTCCCAGATGCCTGCCCTCTTCCCTGGGGAGAGGGGAAGAGGAGACACTGGCTTGCACCACTCTTGGCATTTTATGGTTAAGATGGGGAGGGGAAAAGGAAGAAAAAATTAAATCAAATGGTAGGAGGAAAGGGGAAATACAATGGGTATGTCGTATGCATGGAGACAGCCATTAATTCTGAAGGAAATGAAGAAACTCAGAAAGAGAAAGGAAAATAACGAGAAGATAATTAAAGGAATTTGCACTGTAGGTTGTTAAGAAACCACCCCAAACACAGGCCCTTTGAAAGACTTCTTGCAGGACCATTCCTGCACTTACATGCATCAAAGCCTTCATCTTGCATCACCTCCTGTAATGCCATCCCCACACCCTCCCAACCAAACACACTCAGGAGCATTCATGCTTAGATAACTGGGTGGAGTTCAGCTGTGGCATGAGAAATAGCTGGAGGTTGTTCTGGAAAAAGAATTCTCTCATTCAGACCTGGTCGAACTGCTCAGGTGCACAGCAAAGGGGTTAATGTTCAAGGTCAGAAACTCAGCGCAGGAGACACAAGCGTGGGTTTCTTAAAATGCATCGACTTGCCCTCTTCCCCGTGATAGGTCCCCTTTTGAACTGCTGTGGGATGCCCAGGGAAACAAAGAGAACACTCTGCAGCCAGGCACTCCTGTGTGAGTGCAGGGAACAACCAGAGGGCTGTCTAGAAAACAAAATGCCTCGTTTCTTTAATAGTAGCTATTCAGGGAGCAGGAGGCAATTTCGAAAAGGGAAGATCAGCATAAATGATACGCTTTTATCTGCTCCAGCAATTATGCATTGCCCAGCTTCACTGCAGTTAAATAAAGTACTTTCTTCTGGGGATGGCAAGTACATGATGCCTCAACTATAGCTACTGTGTTAGAATTAGATGGATCAACTCTGATGTAAAGTGCTTCTGATTTTTAATAAAATGAACAGATGTTTTTTTTTTCCTTTAATGGAAAGGATCATTGGTAGGTCCGGCCTTCATCAAAAGAAAGTAATGAATTTGTCTAAATTAATTTTTTTTCTTTCCAGCAACTACTTCTTTTAAACAAGGACAAATACAGCTGTAGGATATACCTAGTTCCATTATTTCTTTCATCCTTTTCTTCAGTGGACTTTATTTCTATACCATGGCAGAAATATCCTTCTCTTGTAGAATTGGGCAATATCCCATTTTACCACCTTTCAGGCAGAACGCTACATTTCTGAAAATTTCTCATAAGCAGCAACCACATGAATGCTTTTCTGTGTATGTCTGCTGGTAATTAAAGAACCTCAGGGTCCAATCCCTGTCTATCCCCGCCCACTCCTGCTGCTTTACCTGTTCTGTGGAAGTTACTACCTACCCAACTCACTTCCCTGGGATACTGGAGAGATGGGGAGGTGTTTATATAAGTGTTGTATGTTAAAGGCACTATGGAAATGTTACTTCTAATATATGACAACAGTTCAAGATGGTATTTCCTGACTTTTATAACTACCCTTACTTGGGTCCTTTATATTAATCTCCTACACACTTGACCATGTTTGCCTCCACTTATAAAGTTGGATAAGACGTCTCTGCTCATGGTGTCCGCAATGCAGTCTGGGCAAACACCTCTGATGTGCTCTGCTCCCACAAAGGAGCTTTAAGGAGCACTGACCTTTAAGGACATGACCAGAAAATTGGGGGTCAGGACCCACCTGTTGCCAAATCACTCTCAGTATCTTTATGCTAACAGAAGTCTCCTAAAACAATGAATTAATGTCTGGCGCCCAATAACAGGCTATCTGCATCCTGAACTTAGACATCCCTGAAGCTCTGGGTATGAGTGTCATGAAAGCTTTGGCTTCAAATATGCTGGGTGCGCTTGTGAACCATTTCTGTTTTTCAGGGGTGTCTGGCCATGACAGCATTGAATCACAGAAAGTGAATTCCTGGAAGCTCACTGAGATAGCCTTGGACACAAAAACTCTAAACCACAACTGCGTATGTCTACGAGGAAGTTCCTGAGACAGGTTCTGCAGAGCATAACCACGGCATGCTATAAGATAACTTCCCATCAGACAGGGAGCCATTTTCTTGACTCTGAAGACCACAGGAGGAAGTACAGAAAACTGAGCTGTTTTGTCACTCTGGTACCCATTAGCCTGCATTTCTGTACCAATGTGTGAACCCCAGTCTGGCTATTAGCCGCCAAGGGTAAAAATGAACTGACACGCAAAAGGTAAAAACCCCCCTAACCCCCGAAAATGTAATTGGTGGCTCTGTGTTCCATATCATTTCACAGTGGTTACTGGGCAACCTCCAAGAAAAGAAGCAGCTATGGTGAAGGAATTCTCCAGAAACTGTGAGGTTTCTCTGCGAGTTACAGAGAGCTTCAAAGATTTCTGCTTGTCACACCAGGAAGTCCTGACATTGTTTCAGGGAGCCTCACCTAACGAAGGCTCTCCCTCCCTGCCCCAGGAGTCATCTCCCATCAGGTGAACATTTTCATCTAGAAGAAGTAAAGTGGAAAGCTATCCACATGCTGGCTGACTGCCTTCAGGCACTGTGGGAGCCTTGAGAAAGAAAGGAATTATTATTTAGAAAGAAAGATTCGGTATGCGGACACACAGGATACTTTTCTCCACTCAAGGAGTGGAGGACAACAGAGACACACACCAGTGCAAAGTGCATACCACATGAACTTAAGTCAACTAAAACACCCCAGGGACCTGGCTTAATACTGATGGGCAAGTTCCACTTGGACTCAGAGTTCCACAAACGAGACAGGATTCAGAGCTGACTGGCACAGCTTCTGTCCATGTGACCCCAAAACAATACAGGCAAACATCTCAGGAGTGCAAATCACCTCGCTGAAATTACTTCACAGCCTGGGTGAGGTTTTGGAGGTTATTGCACTGTTCAACTTCTTTAGCAGTTCATTTGGATACAAAATATGCTTCATTTTCTTCCACACGATGAGTGGTCAACTACTTCCTACAGCTTTCTCGCTGAGAAATACTTGTCACGTATACCTCTTCCCCTTCTAAGTAATCTTGTTTGAACAAAAAGGGGCAAGGGGGGCAAATATAAGATTTTGCTCTTTCCCCACACCTTTTAGACATTGATGAAACCAGGCTGTAAGAAAGAAGAGCCCACCTATGGCCAATTTAATATAATTACCTATGCGTGCCATAATTTAGCCAACAACCAATTGCTGATGATGCAACCAATTTTCCCTACTGTTTGAGGCTGCAATGAAGAACATTAGGACAAATTCCTGGAAATGGAATTACTCGGCCAAAGCATCTGAGTGTGTGATTGCCTCCTCTGCACAAGCTGCTGTAGCACACACGACACTTCTGCCAGACATATGTTTGCTTTACTCCCAACAGCTCTAGTATAGCATTTAAATAGTCTTTTTTTGCCCATATGGTTCCAGATGACTTTTAGTCCTCATTTCTTTGGTTATTTAAGGTTAAATTTTTTTCATAAATCTACTGGACGTGAGACTTTATTTTTAAATTGCCTATTCATGTTCTTTGCCCATTTTGATAGGATGTTGACATTTCATTTCTTTTTATTTTATGTATTTATTTTAAGAGAGAGGGGAAGGGAAGGAGAAACAGAAGGAGAGAAACATCCATGGGTTGCAACCAACTGGGACCCGGCCTGCAACCCAGGCATGTGCCCTGACTGGGAATCAAACCAGCGATGTTTGGGTTCACAGGCTGTCATGCAGTCCACTGAGCCACACCAGCCAGGGCACGATGCTGACTTCTTTGTGTTTGATGTGTATCACAGATATGAACCTTTCCCCATATGTACTGCAAATATTCTTTCCCAGTTGGCTGTTCACTTTTTAATTTATGTAGTATTTCTTGACATCTATGTTTTTATATTTTTATGTTGTCTCAATAAATCTTTTCTTTTCCAGGTTTTTCCCTCTGCTTTTTGTTTTAAAAGTCCTTCTCCACAAGATCAGATATTATCTATATTTCCTTCACTGTGATTTTTTTAAAATGCAGTCATTTTAAAAATCTTTAATCCATCTGGAGTTTCACTGTACACATAGATTACAATCTGACTTTGTTGTTTTTATTAAGTATTTGTCCTATTACTACCGAATAACGAAACCCTTTCTACTGTTCTTATACATAGCCATTATCATGTAGCTGAAACCCCTTTTTTATTATTTTGAATTGTAGTATTAAAATGTTTGATGTTGCGTTAGTGTAAAACCTCCCCTTTGTTTTCAAAATTATTTCGGCTGTTTGTCCATTCTTTCAGATGAACATAGGATTATTATGAAGTTGTAAAAACACCTCAGGGTTTTGGATTAGAACACCACTGAACTCCCAGCCTCCCCCAGTCACTGTGGTCAAGTGTAAGATAACCCCACGAAATTACATGGACATTCCACTAATCAATTGTAATTTTCTTTGTAGTAGCTCTCCTTAACCTAGACTCAACTTCCTTAAGTTGAGGACAAACAACACGCCTACTTTGCTCCTCAGTGTATTAGATTCCTAACAGCTAGCACAGCGTAAGAACACATATAGTTCCTGAATGAATTAAATCAGAGTGCCCTAGAACATTCATATTGAATATCTAACTTCGTATCTCTAACCCGAAATAGCCAATATAGCATCATAACCCTGAATGCACTTGGTGTGTATAAACCGAGCGAAGATGTACAGGGCATTTACAGGCATTGTACTCAACTCTGACCAATGGCATAACCAACTCCGAAGATGGAGATCCTCCTTACTAACTGCAATACCAGCACAAAGGGCAAGAGAAAGTGGAGGGTAACACTGGAGAAGATCAGTATGAACTAAAATGAACAGAGTAGGAATTCCTGCTTGAGAACTACAGAAACTCTACTAGAATAAGGTCCTTTTATATCATTGCTATGGAGAAGTAGAGAGGTTGGCAAACTACTTTAAATAAGCCCCAGACCCAATGCTCAGAAAGATTTAGGATGCTAAGAGCAAGGGCCCAGGACAGGGGTGGGTAGAAAGAGAAGCATCCTGAGGCAAAAATATGGCCTGAATCAGCCTTCTGACTAGTTAATTTTCTTTCCAACACTTTGCTGAAGGGACTCAACTAATAAAAATCAATCTGCTGGTGGAACCTGGAAGGAATGAGGTGAATCCTGCCCAGATCACTGGGAAGGATCACCTGCATTATTTATGACACCCAGGGAGCACCTCCTTTGATCTAACAATCTGTAAGTTTTAAAATATATTTACAAAGGTATTTGTTGTACCACTATTATGACAGAAAGTAAACTGAACAACCAAAACACAGACGCCTCTCCCCAGGAGAGAGGATGGATAAACTGTGGCATATCCACATTTTGCAGCTGTGAAAAACAATGAGATCTACTGGTGATGTTAGCAAGAAAACCATGATAAGCTTAAAAAAAGAGTTAGGATAGGATGTATCCAGTCCGAACTATTTTTAATAAGAATGCTTACCACATATCTAAATATTTGTGTATTTTACATGAGCACAGATGGGTACTGCAGAATAAACACCAAGGTGTAATGTGGGCTGAGCAGGGAGATGGGAATACGGGGGGGAAAGGGACTGACCTGCCTTTTTCAGGGTATACTTCTATGTCAACTTGTTACAATGGGCACGCATAGTTTTTGTTCTTGAAAGAAAAGGCTACCAAATTATTATTCTGGAAAATAAACAGATGTGTCAACCAATTTTGAAAAATGGATATTAACAATGCAAATGTAAAATGATATCCGAATTACCAAATGTAGAACAGACGAAATAATGAGCCCCATTAGAACATACTTGAGGCAGTCAAGCTTTGATGACTCAGAGCTGGAAAGAGGTGCTACAATTAGTTTTCCTTTGATTCCAGGGACTTATTTATTCCGCTTATCTCAAGACAGAGCTAATAGACCAAATGGTTTTGAAAGGTCCTAAATGATTCTCAACATTTGGGCATATTCCAGGAAGACTAAGTTAATTTAGCTATTCACAGAGTGGCACATCTGACAGAGAAAATGCAAATCAGATTACTGTAGTTCGTGTTCGATTAGCCACTCACACTGCAGGGGAAGCAGTGACAGATAAGCACAGATGATGCTACAGCCGCCATCGTTTATCTGACTTTTGAAAGCTTTGTTTGACTTGCTCAAGAAAATATTTAGGAGGTTGTATGAAATTTGTATGAGACTGCAAATTTTCTGTGGAGTATGCCAGGGGATAAATTAAAAACCAAATACATGATATCCCTTATAATATACTCTGAAATATAGTTAACTCTGAGGAAGAAATAAAATGGTCCCCAGTCAACCATCCCTATAGTACTTTTCATAAATATTTTCAACCTGTAGGTCATGATGCATAAATGAGTCTAGATATAAATTCAGTGTGTTTTGATCACCACAGGTACAGACTTTTAAAAAGTTTGAAAACCACTGCCTTACATATTCCCATTTTTCCTGCCCCATCCCTAGACCTACTCCCAACTGGCAGGAGCAAAGCACTTTCTCTCAAGTCTGTACAGCCATATCCTGTGCTGATTTGCTAGGAGCTGATTCTGCCATCAAAAAAAGTCAAGTTCAAGTAACCATTCAAAAATTTAAGAGATATTTTCTCCAGCTCTCAACAAAGTGTTTGTTATAATAGGTAAGTTTGTTATAATAGGTAAGTTTGTTATAATGGGCTTTGCCTTTGGATTTCTTCCTGAGAAACAGTTCCTAAATTCCCTTTTCTTGTACATTAAAACACCACATGGGGATAAGGCGGGTTACAACAATGAAGTTATAACACGGGGATCAGGCTGGGTTTCTAAGGATTTCATTGAGAGCTCAGCACCAGCAGCTGTAGAACAGAGAGGACATGTGCCCTCAGCGCAAGAGCTAGTAAACCCTTCAATCTGGAGAGTGACTTTCTGCAGCTGTGTGCTGGCATTTGGAATTCTAAAGACTACTGTTGCCAGCAGAACTCTCAGGGTAAACACATTTGCTACTGAAGCTCCAGCAAGTGTCTCCCACACAGAAGTATAACACTAATCTCAAATCCAACCGCCACTGGTGACAGCTCTTTTGTGCTCAAGACCGATACACTCGGCTGCCTACCAGACCTCTGTACCCAGAGGGACACACTCAACATACTCCAAACTCAACCTGCCTTCTTCCCGTGCCAGCCAACCCACCCACACATCTGCCACGCAGCTCCATTGCCTGCTTCAACCACAGGAACAAGTAAGGGCCGAGAGCCCAGTTCCACATGCTCACTGGCCTAAGCTAGAGACTCCAGGATCCTTTTTGAATTTTTCCTCCCTGATCCGCATTCTTAGCATTAATTTCTGTTGATCTTACCTCATCAACCTTTGTGGAAACTGTCCACTCCTCCCCATCCATGCCATCATTATTCCAGCTCAGGATACCGCTGCCCACCTGAATTGCAACAATTGCATTTTAACTGGTTTTCCTGCCTCGAGCCTTCTCTCCAAACTATTCTCTAAAGCCAGCCATCTAAAGTGCAGTTCTGTGTATATCACTTTTCTTGCCAAAAGATAACTAAAAATAAACAAAACCCCTTCAAAAGCCACTAAGTAGACTCTACCCTCTGGTAGAGTCCAAATTCCTTAATGTGGCCTAAGAACTCTTCCCTTACCCAAAGCTGTCATCTCTGGCCATACTGAACCAATTGCAGTTCTCCAGATAAATCATGACCACCACCACCACCACCACCACCACCACCCCCACCCCGCACTGCTGCCCATGCCAGTGAACTCCACATCTCACTCAGATGACCTCTAAAAAGACTTCTTGAGCCCTGGTGGACACCGCTCCCATGTTCCCTTTCTTTTTTTTTTTTTTTTTAATATATTTTATTGATTATGCTATTACAGTTGTCCTATTATCCCCCCTTCATTCCCCTCCACCCTGAACACCCTCTCCCACCCACATT